>OY720046.1:12761124-13219035 GCA_963082485.1 Eudonia mercurella
GGTTCGAATCCCGCTCGTGGAATTTTTTCAACATCTTGTCTTTTTTCAAAATTTTACTAATTTATAATTTATTCTAGAATGGGGGTAAAGACTATTGTGTATTGTATTACTAACTTGACCTGATTTACGATTTATAGTTTGACAGCTCTATGATTCGCACGAAAATCTAAACAATACAACATTACAGTACGCTCGCGCTGTTTTGGATTCAAATTTTTAGACATGATAAATCTAATAATTATTGAACAATCAGGTAAATTAATATTCGATTGTATTCGGAAATGCGATGATGGCGAAGAGACATTAAGAAAAAAAAGTTACGCCTATTTGTTTTTGAGTGAGTTTGCTGTAGGTCGCAGATGGCCTTAACAGCGTCAACAGACTTGTTTGGTGGCGGCAAGAAACTTAAAGGGTTCCTCAAGCCGTTTGATCGAAACACCGTACGAGAACTATTACAATGCTATAATTAGTTACAAGAAAATAAATTATGTACTTTGAAAAATCAACCAGTTAATTATGGTTATATATAATTTTACGCAAATATTGTTGCGAACAAATTACAATTTGAAAAAAGACAAAACGTTGAAAAATTCCACGAGCGGGATTAGAACACGCCATGACATGCCGGGTTAGGCATGTCATGGGGTCATCAACACTTCGTCTTTTTACAGTCTTAGGAAGCTTGAGTGGGAACGGAACCCACTTGGGTTCTGGGGTCTCCGTAGCTCAGCAGGTCAGATCATTGGACCGGTAATCCAAGGACCATGGGTTCGATTCCCACGGGAACTTCTTGAGACTGATTGATTTTTTCCAGCAAAAATGCATCAAGGAAGTTATAAATATTTTAACAGATAAGTTAGTATCTCTCGACATCATTCGTTTTACAGTGTTCCTTCAACAGTCATTTGGGTCATGGTTTCTTTTACGTCTGTCAGCGCCGTTAAACTTGATCAATTCGCCGTTCGCTGTTTTTACTGCTATGGCCATGTCATTTGCAATGGAATAGTACCTACTTACGATGTATCTAATGTATCAATTGCTAGCTGACCCGGCGGACTTCGTACCGCATTTTTTAAAATATAGCCTATGTTACTCAGCGCTAATGTAGCAATCTAATGGTAAAATAATTTCTTAAATCAGTCCTGTAGTCCTGTAGTAGCAGTGGGGACAAAAAATGAACTTGTGATGTTGGTAATGAGACATAAGTAACTCTGTATTTAGAAAACACAACCAACAGATTTCAACGTAAAATGAAGCTGAGTGTAATGTTCTTCCACGTAACAACGTTAGCAAACAAAAACAGCTTAATGCGTTAAAGGCATTCATTTGGGTACAAGCTCGCGGCACAAGATAACGAGACATCAGAAGGTAAGCTTCATACAAACGGGCTCGAGCAACGCAAACGTTAGTCTTCCCGATCCGATCCGAACCCCTCGGAGAATCTAGTAAGGCACGGGGACACGCACTAGTGCGTGATGCCGTTACTTCTGGAAAACCTCTGACGGTGATTCGTTCCACACGGCTTGAGGAACCCTTTAGGGTTCTCGCTGAAAAGCTGAAAATGCCGTCTGAGTCAGTAAGCAAACTCTTTAAAAAAAGCGGTATGTCAAGAAGTCTTTTTTATTCAAATAAACTTATGAAAAGTGATTTTGAATCGTCCAAACATTTTTTAACCTACTACCCATTCAGGACGTATATTTTTACATTTACAAAACAAAATTCGTTACTGAATTATTTTAATTTAACACCTTTACAATTAAAAACTTTCAAGAGCCCAGATTACAAATCTCGATTTAGGTATTAAGCTTCATCATCATCACCAGCTCATTTTATGTCCCCACTGCTGGGGCACAAGCCTTCCCTATGGATGGATAGGGATAACGGGCCATAAACCACCACGCGGGCCCAGTGCGGTGCGGTGGTGCTAAGACCAACAGTTTTACCTTCGGAAGCACGGAGAAGCTACAGATGATAAATTTTTGGTCATCCATCCGCTGACCGGCCTATGCGAAAGTCGCTTAACCTTAGCAAACGCAGACCGGGCGCTTTAATCACTGCACCATCGAGCTATTGTGCTTACCTGTATGTATACTGTATGTTTTAGGTAGTTTTGTAATGTAATGTAAATTGCTTAGTAAGTGAATGTTTTATGTAACTTGAGAAATTAATGAAGTTTCTTTTACCACATTAAGCTTATCTTCTGTAGTCTCTTTATTTTGTGGTCGCAAGGACAATGTTGGAGGTGTGGCGGTGTGTACTATTAACTCTTAATTAAGATATTACAAAGCCAAACCACAGTTGAGAGACAACACAGTGTCATAACACAGAATTGGAGCTCACTCTAACCCCCTTATTCATAAAAAATATTTAAGCATTTTTAGTTAAATATTGTTTTGTCAACGTCACACAAACGTCATTTTGTATTTGAGAAAAAGAGACAAAACAATGATTAACTAAAAAATGCTTTAATACTGACTTGCTATGCTTCTATAACAGCTCTATATAAGCATTTGGCCACCTCGTCTGATGTTAAGTGACGTCAAGGGCGAAGTGCGATACGCATTTCACCCGGAATGCTTAACTGCTAGTTTTTTTGCTTTAACTTTTATAGTATAATAAAGTCTATAAAGCAGAATACACTGTTACGCAAATTACAGTGTTTTAGCTTGACACGACAGAAATCGGTCAAGCAAAACACTTTAATATGAGGTAAGTACCTTGTTTTTGCTTTTAACTTTTATTGCACTGTACAACATTTATATTTATAATTATAACACCAAAATACTGTAGCTGTAATTACAGTGTTTGGGCTTGACACGATTAGTTGGAATACAATGCAATTAAATTGATGTTATGGTAACATTTAGATAATACGGTGGTAGCTAGCCAGCCGGACTTAAAACAAATCAAGTGCAATCATAGACCTTCACAGCCGCTGGGAGTCGAATCTGGGACCTCTGGATCTGAAGACTGGTGCTCTAGACAGGCACAGAGACGGTTAAATATGATTCGTAGCAATTGATCGAGTGTTTTTTTCGGACAGCATAGCTTCTTGCTTTTATTCTCAAGTTTTTAATATTATATGCATAGTCTTGAACTCATTATGTCTGAAACTTGAATAAATATCGCATACTGTAACCTCCGTCTCTATTAGGGCCGTACAAAGTATGCTAATGTGCCTTCATTTAATAAAACGATTTAGTTCTCGGCTCGGAAACATAAATGTGTACACGGAAGGAGCTTTTACAACATTTTCTAAAGCAGTTGCTTTCTTTTAATTTCCTTATTCTTTAAAGAAAAGTAAAGTACAGCCTGGGGCTGTCCCAGTGCTGGGCAACGGCCTCTACCATTGAAATCAAGTCATCACTACAATTGATAGGTACCTAATTGCGGTTTGGTGATCGCAAAACCGAATTATAAACACACTTTGCGCGACCTGGGAATCGAACTCTAAACCTTCGGGTATCAGGCTGAGCTCTTTGCCATTCGGCCACCATGGTGTTAATAAATAGGAGATACAATCAGTCTATTCAAGTAGTTTAGTATAATGTGCATATTCAATTATCTGCCCTTAAGATCTGCATAACTTGCTTTACTTATACTTACACAATGTCAGCCTTCATCTCACCTGATGTTAAGTGATGATAAGACCAATGGTGGAAGCGCACTTCACCCGGGATCCTCAACTACTGAGGCACTGGTTATCTTTTATCTCTAGCTGCCGGAACACAATAATGCTACCATTGAAAGACGGTGGTAGCTAACCAGGCGGGAAAACAAGCCCTAATCTTTGTCAATAGCCAACTAACAAGTAACAACAGCCCTAACAGCCCTAACTACTAACCCAACCAAAAACACAAACATGGACCCCCGCTGGGAATCAAATTCGGGACCTCTGGGTCTGAGAGTCCACCGGGACTAGAGAACAGATGCGATTATAGCCTTCCTCCCCTCCCTATTTTCCTAATAGGCAACCGGATCTATCAAGTACAATTGTCACACTAGGGTAAGCTAACACATCGAATTATCGATACAACCCACATTCGACCATAGACTGACAAATCTATCACAGCCGTACGCATTGAACCGAATTCAAAGTTCCACAGTTCCATACCGACTGGAACGGTACGAAAAATGTTTTGCGCAAATGCAAATTCTCAATTGGAACAAGCATTCGCCTTTTCTGATTGCAGCCGAGCGGAATATTTCATTGAATAAATATTGAGTTATCACATAAAACCTTCGGGGCGTACGCTGGGAATCTGGAGAGCAAATCTTTGCACGACTCATTGATTGGACATTTAAGGGCGCCTCTGGAACGGTGAGGCCCGCCGTTTTAAAAGCGTTGAGTTTCATCTTAATGTCGGGATGTTATTTGGAGGACCCCGAGTTTTGGTGGGATCGGATTTAACTTTGAGTTTTGATACGACTGTCTGTGTTTTTAGTAGCACCTACTTGACTGAATGGCTGGAGATGTGTCCTTTTTTCTGGATCTAAAGAAAACAAGTGACGGAAAGGGAAAATAATATGTAATATAGTAAGTGAGTGAGATAAGAGAAGCTGTATAGCTTGTTGACGCACCCGGTCTGCGATTGCCAAGGTTAAGCAACTGTCGCAAAGGCCTCGCAAAGTCGCAAAGTGATCAAAAAATTTTCATCTTGAGCTTCTCCGGCGGAAGGTACGTGAAACCGTTGGTCCCGGCTGCATTAGCAGTCGTTAACAACCACCAATCCGCACTGGGCCCGCGTGGTGGTTTATGGCCCGTTCTCCCTATCCATCCGTAGGGAAGGCTCGTGCCCCAGCAGTGGGGACATAAAATGAGCTGGTGATAAATAAGGAAGATATATTATCTTATCACAAAACAGTAGGATTTTTTTTAATGCCGCAGACCTAATAGTTGTGGCTGTGGACCAATACTGAATCATAATTTTTAAATTGCAGACTTACAGGAGTAAGATCAACTATCATTCATTTGTGCTATATTTACAAAGTTTCTGAAGAAATAAGTTTTTAGATATCATTATTTTACGTATTGTTTATGCAGTTTCTGGGTATTTGTTTCAAATTCCAAGACAACCACGACCTTGTGAAAGGATCAAGCTAACTACTACTAGTCCTTTTAATGTATAAGACCTATTCAGCGCCTAGCACCAGTGACTTAAAAACACGTAAATTTTCAAATTCCGCGCTGCACCCCCTTAATAATCATGAATTTTTGTAACCTAAACGTTTTTAATTAACACTCAATTGCCTTCACAGTTTCCGTTCCCATACAGTTTCTATTTAAAACAAAAACCGATTTGGCACTTGCTAAAAAGTATCTCTATTGACTAACCAGTCAACCAACCCAATTGCTTGTTTGTCAATACACGTAGCATCTCGACATCGCAATGCGGCATCAAGCTTTAAGCCTCTCAAAGTGAAAAGATCCGATCAAATTCCCTCAAAAGTAAATCCTCAGCGCGGTTCATTTGGCAAGCACTTTACTGTCCGCCTGTTTCCACCACAAGTATGCAAATGAGACCTTGGATTGGTTGCAACACGATTCTGGGGAGGCGTGCGGAACGGGATAATACCCCCAGTGGTAGAGGACAAAGAGGGAATGGTCTGTCATGAAGGCTAGTGCAGACGAGCTATAATTTATCGTCCGTCTAAAAAAGATCTTTTTTAGGGGTCCGTAGCCAAATGGCAAAAAACGGAAACGGAACCCTTATGGATTCGTCATGTCTGTCTGTCTGTCCGTCCGTATGTCACAGCCACTTTTTTCCGAAACTATAAGAACTATACTGTTGAAACTTGGTAAGTAGATGTATTCTGTGAACCGCATTAAGATTTTCACACAAAAATAGAAAAAAAACCAATTACTTTTGGGGGATTCCCCATACTTAGAACTAAAACTCAAAAAAAAATTTTTCATCAAACCCATACATACGTGTGGGGTATATCTATGGATAGGTTTTCAAAAATGATAGAAAGAAGAAAGAAAGGAAATAATAATACGTCATAAAGTACGGAACCCTTCATGCGCGAGTCCGACTCGCACTTGGCCGGTTTTTTATATTAACGGGTAAGCACAGTGCCTTAATCTCACCTGATGTTAAGTGATAATAAGGCCAATGATGGAAGCGCACTTCACCCGGGATCCTCAACTACTGAGGCACTGGCTATCTTATCTCTAGCTGCCGGAACACAACAATGCTACAAACGTTGATGTTATGGTGACATATTTAGATAAGATGGTGGTAGCTAGCCAGGCGGACAAACAAGCCCTACCACCAACCAAACCGAGTACACAAACATGTACCCCCCGCTGGGAATCGAACCCGGGACCTCTGGGTCTAAACCGGTGGTCTTAGCTTACGCCTACTAGACCACGGCGGTTAAATCGCTCTTTATATCAAAAGTACAACTTAAATAAAGTTTTAAAAATATATTACCAGTCGTAGTATACCATCATCATCATCAGCCTATATTAGTCCACTGCTGGGCCTTTCAAAGTGCACGCCACTACCGTGTAGACAGGCAGTATATAAGGTAACATTTTATCAACTGCAAATATTTTGAGGATAAATTCAACAACATATTTAAACTATTTTTATGAAAAAACCTTAAATTTTTATACGCTACTTTTCAAGAAAAACACCAAAAGACATTTCGATTAATAAGAAAAATAAAGCACTTTCAGTAGTTTCAATTCAAAGGAGCTGAAACAGAGAGGCCGCAATGCCTTCACCGCTTACACGTGCCCCTAGTTTCATTCAAAAGAGCCGACAGAGAGGCCGATCTTAAAAATATTACAATTTTTGTGTCAGGAAAAGAAAAAAAAAACTAGCCTGAATTTTTTTTAAATGCTAGGGCCTTATTTCTCTGATATAATTAGATGTTTTGTCAAAATATTTGCAGTTGTTAAAAAGTGACCTTATATTAGACATATATTAGACAACATCACAAACATTGTTCTGTTCCTAATAATTACCTTACTTATACTACATAATACATTTATGGAAATCAGAAGCAACGATGGTACCACAACCACCCAGACTCAGGGAATCGAACCCAGACCTACCACCCAAAGTCTGGCGAGCATGTCGCTCAGCAACGGAGGTCGTCAAATATACCTTCTGTTCGACTACGTACTCTTCTATGGCTTCCGCGTCTATTTGGGTAGTTTCTGGTTGGTCAATAGAAAAACTTTTCAGCAACTGTCTAAACGATTTTCATGCTCATATTTTATGTCCCCACTGCTGGGGCACGAGCCTTCCCTATAGATGGATAGGGAGAACGGGCCGTAAACCACCACGCGGGCCCAGTGTGGTGCGGTGGTTATTAACGACTGCTAATGCAGCCGAGACCAACGGCTTTACGTGCTTTCCGAAGCACGGAGGAGCTCGAGATAATAAACTTTTTGGTCACCCATCCGATGACCGGCCTTTGCGAAAGTTGCAGACCGGGCGCGTTAACCACTGCGCTATCGAGCTCCTCGATTATTATTTGTTGTTGTCAATATCCTCTAAATGATATATTTTTGGCGACAAAAGTTCAAACAAGACTGTCTTTCTTCTGCTGGTTGACTGACTAGATACCGTCTTACGATCAGTTTTCATAACCTTTATATTTACTAGTGGACCCGGCGAACTTCGTACCGCTTTGACAGTTTCCATTCATTACCATTGGAATATCAGCATAAAAACTATCCGATGTGTTAATCCAGGTTATAAACTATCTGTATGCCGAATTTCATCCAAATCCATCGATCCGTTGCAGCGTGAAGAAGCAACAAATATATACACATACACACAAACTTTCGCATTTATAATATTATTAGCGGCCGCTTGCAGTTTCACCCGCGTGGTTCCCGTTCCCGTGGGAATATCGGGATAAAAAGTATCTTATGTGTTAATCCAGGTTATAAACTATCTGTATGCCGAATTTTATCCAAATTCATCCATCCGTTGCAGCGTGAAGAAGCAACAAATATACACACATACACACAAATTTTCGCATTTATAATATTAGTGTGATAGTATGATACCATTAAAAATTTTATCCACTTCTGCGGTCTAGTGATCACCGGTTGCAGACCCAAAAGTCCGGGGTTCAATTCCCAGTGGGAAGTTTCGCTGGTGATAGGGCTTGTTTGCCCGCCTTGCTAGCTACCATGTTATCTAAATATGTCGCCATAACAGCAACGTTTGTAGCATTGTTGTATTCCGGCAGCTAGAAATAAAATAGGCAGTGCCTCAGTAGTTGAGTATCCCGCACTTCCACCATTGGCCTTATCATCACTTAACATCAGGAGAGATGAAAGCACTGAGATTACCCTTAAGATATTTAAAAAAAAATGTATGTTTATTTTAAACATTGATTTAATTTGTATGAAATAAACACGAGTAGATCCGTAAACATTGTTCAGTTCCAGTAGATGAGTTGGGCAATATTTATTGGAACGGATGACGCGTGTTAGCATCAATTAAATTTTAATATTAAATCCACAACAAACCATAACGCTCGCAAGCCAAACCGTACACTATGCCGTAGGTATAAGAGCTTATGTTTAAATAAAGAAAATTCGGTATTATTTTACAGTTCCAACAAATATGATTGGCACACAAAGTCCGAAGACGAGTACAATTATACCGCCATATTCAGCGGTACAGTACGCTTCGGTAAATTTAAATTTGCACGCATTGTTTACAATCAATCACTTTGATACAAATCCCCGTCGGATACAAAATGAATAACCCGCCAGTCGTTCGATTGTTTCCGCAAACAATGTGATACTGTGCCATAAAGATATTATGTGTTATTGTTGTCAATCTTTTTTGATAGTTGAACATGTGTTCGAGCATTTTTGTGGTTTTAACTGATTTACTTTGATTTTATTTGATTTTATTTGAACAATGGTAACCGACATAGCCCGAAGAGTTGCTAAGCTCAAGTGGCAGTGGGCAGGGCACATTGCTCGCAGGACTGATGGCCGCTGGGGCGGAGCAGTCCTCGAGTGGCGACCGCGTACCGGAAAGCGCAGTGTGGGCAGGCCTCCAACAAGGTGGACCGACGATCTGGTGAAGTTCGCGGGAAGCCACTGGATGCGAGCAGCACAAAACCGGTCGTTGTGGAGATCCTTGGGGGAGGCCTTTGTCCAGCAGTGGACGTCTTTTGGCTGAGATGATGATGATGAACTGATTTACTAGAGATTTTAAAAAACATTGATAATAATGCGCTTTACAAATTAACTTTCGCAGAGGCCGGTCATCGGATAAGTGACTAAAAATGTATCATCTCGACCTTCGTGCTTCAGAATGCACGTAAAGCCGATGGTTCCGACTGCATTAGCAGTCGTTAACAACCACCTGGGCCCGCGTGGAGGCTTACGGCCCGTTCTAACCAGGGCTTGAAACCGGTTTAAAATTAACCGGTTTTATTAGGGTAAAACCTGTACTATCGTAAAGTACCGTTCCGGAGCGGAACCAAATAGGAGCGATATTTCGAGCATAAATAAACCGGTTTATTTCTAGCTATCGCTGGCTGCGACTTTTTGTAGCTTGTTAGACGAAATAACATTTTGATAGTTCTATCTCATTTTGATAGTTGCGCGCATCCTATCAATATGGGTCGAAAACGTAAATCAAGTATTTATCATTTTAAATTTTAACCGGTTTATTTAAAAAAAAAATATTTTTTCGTAAACCGGTTCAAAAACCGGTTCAAAAACCGGTTCAATGGAACGTAACCTTTTTATTAAAGTTCCATGCATAATTTCGTGAAACCGGTTCAAAAAATTAACCGGTTTCCAAGCCCTGGTTCTAACAATCCATCCATAGGGAAGGCTCGTACCCCAGCAGTGGCGACATAAAATGGGCTGATGATGATTATGATGATTGATGATGTTATTCATGCGCTGTAACATTATTAGCAAACCTGTCATTATCATCATCTCATCATCTAAAAGACGTCTACTGCTGTACAAAAATCTCTTCCAAGGATCTCGACCGGTTTTGAGCTGCTCGCATCCAACAACCTTGTTAACGGACGGCCTTTGTGCTTACATTATATACATAATATATACATAACCTATGGTTTTGTGGGAGGTATTGTCACGTCAGTAGTCTAACCACAGATTAAAAGAGCTACTGATATTGAATTACGAACCAATATACACTTTTAACAGGTTGACCGCCGCCGGGCCCAGACACAATTAGAAAGTCAATTGTTTGTCGGTCTTGTCGGTTTGTCGGTTTGTTAAAAAGTTTATTTCACTACGTAGTACAAAAACACAAATGTTGAAAAATTTTTTTCAAAATTTGCGTTAAAATTATTTAAAACATTTCACTACGTAGTGTTTGCGCTAGCTTTAGAAAACAATTAAATTAAATTAATTGAGACAACATCACATACTTTGTTCTGATCCCAAGTCAAGTAGCTTAAGCACTCGTTTTATGGAAACAACGACGGTACTACCACCCAGACCCGTCACAATATCGAAAAGATCGTTTACGACATTGACCCGACCGGGTATCGAACCCGGGACCTCAGAGTTAGTGCCGCCGCTCGGCTACGGAGGTTGTCAAATGTCATAAATGGTCATAACATGTACTAAATAAGCAGTTCTTATTGAGACCCATTATAACCTAACTAACCTCTTTTTCTTCTTATGAAACGACAAGCAGTTTGCTATTAAACCGCTTTACCAAAACACTGGTTAAAAAATAAAAAGCACAATTAAAAACTTTTACGTTATTAAAAAGGTTTTTATCGTTTAGTTCAAACGTTATCCTACGAAGCTTCCACAAAACAAAAACTACATTTCCTTGCACAAAACAAAATGGCCGAAACAAATGCTGCCATTTCTTTTTTATAACCACTTTATACATAGATTCTATATTTAAGAATCGATTAGAAAATAAACCTTCGATCAACAATAAACACATATTTGCAACATAAAACTATTTCAACAGATTTTTTGTTCGTTTAAGCATGGTGTGTGTGTCCTCTATCTGTAAAATTATCTTTACCACAAATTGCGCCGCAACATGGCGTCCGGTGACTATGCCACAGTTTTGTGTGTTATTCCCTTTACAGCTGGTTCTGATGGTGTCTCTATCTGCCTTTAGTAACGGGAACGAGACAGCATCACCACACAGCTAAGGGTATGTTCCGATATATACTGCGAGCACTGTCCAGTGCTCTTACTGGTGAGAAATTTGTTATGGACTAACAGTATACTGCCGCAGTATCCTAGGGAAATATATGACGTCATAAATCGTCGCCATTTTTGTACTGTAAGCACTGGCATTTTCGAGGTAAGGTGCTCTCAGTGCATTAATCATGGATGACAGCATGGATGACTGTATACTGAACTGCGTTCCGTTTTAAACAGTAACTAGTATAGCTAATTATAAAGGAACGGCTTCGCAGTATACTAAATTGACGTCACACCTTACAGTGCTCACAGTGCATATCGGAACATACCCTAAGTTCAACTTCAAACAACTTTTTAGTAGTGAAGTACAACATTTAAAAAAAAGAACACTGCTCCTAATTATACGTTCCTTTTGGATTTCATACTGGCAGTGGCGGCTCTAAAAAAAGTGTCTCTAGCAAAAGTTTACGTTCATTAAAAACTTTCGTTCGCTGTCTGCATGAGGAGGGAGGGGTTTAGCTGTGACGTGACCATTGCCATAGCGACCCATGTGATGTCAATTCTTTGCTCACGAACGTTTTAACGATTCGAATAGAATTTAATATAAAACATATGAAAATTTGCAAGGACACTTATAAATAAATAAGCAAATGCTATTATCCTTTTCACATAAGTATGTGTAAGTACAAACGCACATAATACTCTCTGAGATCTTAAAATGCCACTACACACTAATATACACTACACATGCACAATAATATAGGCAAGACCGAGACCCGGTTCACACGCGCTCTATACAAGGTACAGATATGTACCTGGGCGCTTCTCCCCACCCCAACGATCCGGTTAACCTGGGTGTAGGTCCTAGCCTTTAGAGGCAGGTTGTTCTGCTCACCATCCGATCCAACCCCCTTGGAGAATCTAGTAGTGAATGGGAATACGCTTGCGTGATGTCATTGCCTCTAGAAACCCTCTGACGGAGTTTTGATCACATGACTTGAGGGACCCTTTAAGTTTCTCACCGCCCCCAACAAGCCAGGTGGCGCTGTAAACGCCGTTTGAGGCCCACAGCTAACTTTCTCATAAACACGCTTATAACAATTAACAATTGTGTCATTAATTCAGTAATCAGTAATCATTAGTCATAATTAATTGACAAAATTAAATTAAGCTCTAAATTTCACTATTTTAGCAAGTTACATAAAGAAGTAAAATGTATCTTAACTGATCTTTAATATTTGTAAAAAAATTATGACGGTAGTTGTTGACATTGAATGGGCGCCTTTGGCTTACAAAGTAAAAAGTGTTGAATAATTTCGGCGGGCTGGTTAGAACCACGATAGCTCAATTGGAAGAGCACCTGACCCGGAATGTCAGAAGGGTGCAGGTTCAAATCCTGCTCGTGGAAATTTTTTCAACATTTGTGTTTTTGTAATTTGTTCGCAACAAAATTTGCGTTAAAAATTATTTGAACATTTTATAATACTTTAATTAATTTAATAGCGTTGGTGGAACGATCGACGGGGGGAAACGGCCAAAAAGGCCTTTTGCAAAGCAGTGGGACGAAAAAAAGCTATATTAAAAAAAAGTAAAATATAATAATATTTCTTATGTTTATTTTATACTGATGTAGAAAGCGAGAGACGGTAAAGGCGCGTTAACACGGGAGACAACTCCGCTGCACATATTTTCAGGACTATTGCTGGGATGCCATCAGGGCATAAGGAGAAACTATCTTTCTGGTTAGGTACTGTGACGACCAGATGGATCGTCACTTGAGGCACTGGGGTTATATATAAGGAAATGCATGTAAAATTATTGAGAATTATATTAATTACTAGCTGACCCGGCAAACGTCGTTTTGCCATAAAAAATAAAAAATAAATTTAGGGGTGGACTACCCCTAACATTTAGGGGGATGAAAAATAGATGTTGGCCGATTCTCATAGATACCAGATGACCCGGCAAACGTTGTTTTGCCATAAAAAATTTTAAAAAAATTTAGGGGTGGACTACCCCTAACATTTAGGGGGGTGAAAAATAGATGTTGGCTGATTCTCATAGATACCGGATGACCCGGCAAACGTTG
Source organism: Eudonia mercurella (assembly GCA_963082485.1). Lineage (NCBI taxonomy): Eukaryota > Metazoa > Arthropoda > Insecta > Lepidoptera > Crambidae > Eudonia > Eudonia mercurella. Next base: position 12,774,357 of record OY720046.1, read on the forward strand.
TTTTGCCATAAAAAATAAAAAAAAAATTTAGGGGTGGACTACCCCTAACATTTAGGGGGATGAAAAATAGATGTTGGCCGATTCTCATAGATACCGGATAAGCACAAAAAATTTCATCAAAATCGGTCAAGCCGTTTCGGAGGAGTATGGCAACGAAAACTGTGACGCGAGAATTTTATATATTAGAAGATATAATTAAATACATTGACAATTAAATAAATCTATTCGTAGTCGCGGCCCGTCATCGAATGTTCGCGATGCTCTTCTTTTTTCTTCCATCCTTCTTTTTTAATTACGTTTGAATGCAGGCCACGGCGACTGCCAGTAAGCATGCCCGAGCAAGGAGTCTCGGTTGCTACAGTACCTATAATTTTCATAGAAAGAAAGAAAGAAAGAAAGAAAGAAAGAAAGAAAGAATGCGGTGAGTCGAGACGTGTGGAGGAGTACGACGGTACTTTTTGGCCGTCGAGTTATGCCGAGGAACCAGGAAGCGATACGTTGCTGCGATGGAACCTTGAGGCCGGTGGCGCTGAATGCTGCTAATGAGAACTGTTTCCTTGTATTTTTCGATATAACTGATGTAATATTGCTACCGTAAAATATATTTTCAAGAAGGAATATATTTCTGCTTTGCAATTGAAAACAGATCTCGCAAACTAATGTGGCACTCGATTCAAATAGATAATATAAATTACGGATAAAATATCAACTTTTTAAATGATTTGTATGTTTACGAAATGTATTATGATTTTTCCTATGAAAATCATGTTTAGCGATTACGGGATTATTCCTTAAAGGTGTCGATTTGTAAACTTGTCAAAACAAATACTTACCGAACGGACGAAAAGGGATGAACAATATTTTTCGATTTCACCGTGGCCCTTACACGGGGTACCGGGTTAAAACAATATCATATTTCTAGAATGCTTAGCAGAAAAATATGGGGATGATTTTGTAGTAAGGAACTGCGATTGCTAAAGTTAAGCAACTTTAGCGTAGGCTTGTCATCGGATGGGTGATCAAAAATGTCCATATCTCGAGCTCGTTATTTGTGTCGTGTCGTTATTTGATTCGTTATTTGTCATTCTCCTAATGTGCTATAAAAAAAGTTTTAAAAGCAAATTACTTTGGTCTGGCTGATCTGGGATTGAGCAGGATTGTGCCACACTAGCCGTCCTCCAGGGGACGGAAATCTGTCACATACTACAGGTGAACCATAGACACTCGGTTTCAGGCAAATTTTTTTGCGAACAAATTACAATTTGAAAATTTGAAAAATCCAACGAAGATGAATACAAAGTGTTGAAAAATTTCCACATGCGGGATTCGAACTTGCACCCCATGACATGCCGGGTCGTGGCTCAATCCAACTCGCCAAAATTAATCAACACTATCTACTTTTACTCTGTAAGCCAAAGGAGCTATGAGCAATGTCGACAACTACGTCATCAACATCCGATCTTAATATTTTTACTAACATTAAGGAGAAGGGTAAGGCACACTAGCGACGCTAATGGATTTAATTTGATAACTGCTAAACTGGATTTTTTTTCAAACATTGTAGACCTTCCGACATTCCGTTTGTGAATAAATGCGATAGCCCGTTTTGTGAATAAACCACGCAACAAAAAGTAGTGCACAATAATTAAATAAAAACTATGGATGCTTTTCTGTTGTCGGACGGTACGCAAGGTTTAAAAAAAGATCCGATCCGTTAATAATTGTCAAATTATCAATTGGTGGCGCTAGTGTGCCTTACCCTTCGCCTTAAAGATCAGTTAAGAATAAGGCAAGCTATATTTTATTATCATTGTTTTACTCGTAATCCAAAGGAGCCCTATCCAACTACACCACAGAATACATAATAGTCAAGTACTACGCTCGAGATTCGACCACTGGGCGACCAGTCTAAGTAGATCTGTGAGTGTAACAATACATTATTCAAGAGACAAATAACAAGTACCTAACACTCAAATCTGTCCCCTTATTAACACGTCATCCAATCTTTTTGTTTCCGACAAAGTTTGAGCATCTCAAAGAAAAACAACTTGGATGGACTTAAAGGAGTTTGTTTTTCTTCCAACGTGACCTCTGTTGCGTTGGACACGTATTTGGGTTAAGCGTTGTATTAAGTTTGAGAATCGATATCCCTTATCATATATTATTGATGACCACTAAAGTTATTGTTACCTAACAATTCATTGACAATGTTAGTGTATTTTATTTATTTATTAATAAGTACCTGTATAGTTGGTTGGAACAACAAGGATTGCTTCTTGGTTCTAAAAAGTTTTAATTTTCTTTATAGTTGGCAGTAGATAGGGTAGGGGCACCGGTGTTCGATAATAACTAGTAATCGACATCTTTTTCGTTTCATTATAAAAAGTAGTTTAAAAAAAAACTGAATTTAGTGTTTAGCAACAATTGGATACAAACCACTTGCTAAGTAGCTGTTCTGTAAATTTAGATAGATAGATAAAATCTTTATTCGGACACTACACACACACACACACACACACACACACACACACACACACACACACACACACACACACACACACACACACACACACACACACACACACACACACACACACACACACACACACACACCCTCACACACACACACCCTCACACACACACACACACACACACACACACACACACAATATAATTGTAAAATCAGCGAATAGCAAGTGAATCGCTGATTTTCAGCAACAACCAGGAGTAACCACAAGGACGGTACCCATAACAATTACCAATAAGGTGCCCATGAGCGTTATCAGCCACCGTCACTTTCAAAGAAAATTTATGTTATTTTTTGGCGACGACATTTTTACACTTTTAAACTTTCGCGTTCCATAGTTGAACAAAGAATTTAAACTCGGTCGAAAAATAGAAGGTCTTATACCTTTTTACCAATTAATTTACGTTAATCCCCGTTTAAATTCTTTGTTTGACGAAATATGTTGTGCAATTACCCTACCTAGTAATAATTTTTAAAAATATTTTAAAGTACCGCCAGTTTGACGACGTGCTGCTTCATCGACATACTGCACATCAAGCAATAGCTGGGTCGTTGGATGAGTGACCATAAATATTTCGAGCTCCTCCGTTTTTTTTTTGGAGAGATTTTGCTGATTGCCTCAGACGGCATTTTCAGCTTCACCGGGCTTTTTTGGGGGCGGCGAGGAACTTAAAGAAGACTTTCCTCAAGCCGTGTGAAACGAAGCACCTTCGGAGGTTTTCTAGAGTGAACGGCATCACGCACTAAAGCGTGTGTCGGATCGGAAGAGCTCCTCCGTACTTCGCAAAGCACATTCAGCGATTTGACTTGGTTTGTACCAATGCCTGGTTGTTGTATTTGATTTTGGTTTTAATGCTGCCGCGATCAAAAAAAGCTAATCACACAACAGACTTTATTTTAGGAATGTCAACCCTATTTACCTGTGATGAAATTTACAGAGTGACTGCATTTTCGTGGGTGCAAAGCCGTGGTGATCGAACATTCTCATCACCATATCACTATTTATTTTATTTTAATTGTATCTATTTTTATTGTAATTAATTTGCATAATTGAATTAATTGGTATTTGTGTAATTATAAAATTTTTAATGAATTGTTCGTATTGTTTTTATATAACATTATTGTCTGCTCAGTGATGTTAAATAGTATGTACATAATTAAGGGTTTCAACCTAGCCTTAAGTATTTAATATCACAAGTGTTTTTGTAACGTTTTGGTGGCTGTCACCTGTTTTGTGCATAAGGATAAATAAATAAATCAATAAATATCACCAGCTCATTTTTTTGTGTCCCCACTGCTGGGGCACGAGCCTTCCCTATTTATAGATAAGGAGAACGGTCTATAAACCACCACGCGGGCCCAGTGTGGATTGGTGGTTGTTAACGACTGCTAATGCAGCCGGGACCAACGACTTGACGTGCCTTCCGAAGCACGGAGGAGCTCGAAATAATAAATTTGTGGTCATTCATTCGATGACCGGCCTTTGTGAAAGTTGCTTAACCTTTGAACTTAAAATTCTGAGAGGGGTTTTTTATTTTATTTTTTTTATTTTATTTTTATAGGTTTACCAACAGTTGTTTACATTAATACTACTATAGACTCTTACAAGTTACTTAAGCTAAATGTAACAACTAATTATAGGTAAACACTGCATGCATAGAAAAGACAATTAAACACTAAAAACTAATTAGACTAATTTAGACAAAAAATACGTAATATATGAATGTATGAATATGAATATATGAATGAATAACATTAGAAACCAGTCTTAAAAAATGTCAGGGCCAGAAAGATGCTTCCAAATCGATTTGCGGTATGCATTTAAGGAGTCATTGTGTAAATCAATCATATGAGTGATGCTATTAAGCAGTTTACAAATCCTGGGTACAGGAGAGCTACCCAGTACAGTTCTCCTAAACGGTGGACACAACGGGGTAATTTTAAAGGGGATACTATCACGCAAGCGTGTCCACGTCCCTTACTAGGCTTTACACAGCACACAGAACTTTTAATTACTATTCCCAACACAATACCTACGTCTATAACGGAAAACTGTTAGCCCGATGAACTTGTATTCATCTAAAGCACACTTAATTAAACCGTGACGTCACTACAACAGCGCATCCAATTTTGCAGGGCCCTAACCATAACACTTAAGCGTCAACAACTCAACGTTCGCAGTAGATTGCTGTGTATCTATATAATATTTATTGCGCCCGTTATTTACGGCCAGCGTCGGATATTGGCACGTCGAGGGAATCGTCTTGGATCTCATCACGTTGGTAAGCGGGTTAGGGATCGGTTTAAGCGGGAGTCGGCCATTTTGTGATGGACACTTTACGGGGTATGAAGCGATTGATATGGGTTGTTTTTGGGATGTTTGTGGTAGGGTGTGACCGCCTCGTTTTGTTTTCGGCACTTGATTGTTTTCATAGATATAAAATGCATAGATAGATGGGTATAAATAATCCTTTTATTGCAACACAATAAAAAATAATATTGAACATAAATTGACAAACGTTATTTGAACTTTGGACAAAAAAATAAAATAAATAAATAAGATAATTTGAGGAGGATTTGATTAAGGAGCTCGATGGCGCAGTGGTTAACGCGCCCGGTCTGCGATTGCTCGGGTTAAGCAACTTTCGCATAGGCCGGTCATCGGATGGGTGACCAAAAATGTATCTGTATGTAACCAAAAATGTATGTGTCTATGTAGAGAATGATAAAACTAAAAAAAATATATGATGTACATTACCATGCAAACTTCCACCGAAAATTGGTTTGAACGAGATCTAGTCAGTAGTTTTTTATTAATACGTCTAAAAGTACGGAACCCTTCGTGCGCGACTCCGACTCGCACTTGGCCGGTTTTTAATTTTTCATTGCTTAAGATACAATCCGTGTAGCGTTAATAAAACTACGGTCGTAATATATTATTACTCCATGCTACCACCAACCAAATTGTGTACAATAATATGCACCCTGCTCAAGCCTTACCACTATTCAAACTGCGTACAATTATAATAAAAGCCCAATGGGAATCGAACCCGGGACCTTTTAGTTACAGACCACTCTTTTAACAACTTAACCGTCGGAGCGATAATTTATTTTTATTTATTTATTATAAGTCATTAGGCTTCGTCTCGCTGAACACCGTTCAGGATCTTTTGTCGATTTACCAAAATTGCTGGCGCTCTAGCAAACCCTGTTTTATTGTGCTGCCCCAGACTTCTGTTGTATTGCATTTTGATGTTTATTGCTAATAAAATCTTTGAGTTTTAATAATAAATAATATGTTTTTGAAATCACGAGTATCGAGAATATGGGCTGTCTTAAAAGTGACTTGCTCGAGTGGAACTCGAAGCCACGACTTGTAGCATAACAATCTGGGCGATTTCCACTAATAGAGCAACATCAAATCATCCACCAGCTTTTTGTACGTGGGGACGTACAAAAAGTTGGTGGACGAGCTGAAGCACGAGCCTTCCCTACGGATGGAAATACCATTAGGAGAACGAGCCGTAAGCTACCACGCTGCCCAGTGAGGTGCGGTGGTTGTTAACGACTGCTAAATGTTTCAAATAATTTTTAACGCAAATTTTGTTGCGAACAAATTACAAAAACACAAATGTTGAAAAAATTTTCACGAGCAGGATTTGAACCTGCATCCTTCTGACATTCCGGGTCAGGTGCTCTTCCAATTGAGCTATCGTGGTTCTAACCAGCCCGCCGAAATTATTCAACACTTTTTACTTTGTAAGCCAAAGACGCCTATTCAATGTCAACAACTACCGTCACTAACATCCGATCATAATATTTTTACAAATATTAAAGATCAGTTAAGAAGTAAGCAAGCTATTTATAAATGTTTCAAATAATTTTTAACGCAAATTTTGTTGCGAACTTTTTTTCAACATTTGTGTTTTTGTAACGACTGCTAAGTTAATTTAGCCGGGACCAACGCTTTTATGTGCCTTACAAAGCACGAAGATAGATCCTATCGAACTTTGTAATTGCTTGTGTCATCACCGATCTGATCCGATCCCCTCGGAGAATCTAGTATGGGAACCTCTGACGGTGTTTTGTTTCACACCCTCCAAAAAAGTTCGGTGATGCTGAAAATGCTGCCTGAAGGCAATCGGCAATCTCTCCAAAAATGTTTTAACAATGCTTGGGTATTTGTACTCTGAACATCCAAAACAAATAAAAGTTTTAAAGTAAAGGTTTATTGTTTCTTTTTAGCGCATTTAAATAAAAAATTGTTTTTTATAAAGGTTTTTTTTTTACTTTTAATTTATTTTTCACTTTTTAGTTATCGCTGGACACGTTTCAAACACTTAGTCCGCCATATTAGATTTAGAGTGACGTCACTTAATTTCTCGAGTTATTCTCAGCAAGCCCTTTCATTTGATACCCATATTGTAGGAATGCATTAAAAATAATTAATCCGCCATCTTGGGTGTGCTGCCATGTTGGATTTAGAATATCCGAACTGAACATATAGGTACAAAACAACATATACAAAATCCCGATCAAACAAACATACAAACATACATACATACATTGCAAGTTAAATAAAAGCTTGTCAAATAAAACACTACAACAAGGTATTCAACGTATTTTTATTTTATATCATTCTCAGCCATCATTCAGTCCGCCTTTGAACATAGGCCTCCTACAAACGCTTCCACTTATTTCTGTCGCCAGTCACCCTCGTCCCGTTGCGGCCGGCTAGATGTTTAATATCGGCCACCCATCTGAGTGGTGGGTGTTTTATTTTATATAGAAAAACAAAACTACGTAAATATAAAAAAAAAACTCTACTAAATACGAAGTACGTAAATGCCAAAACAGATTTTAATTCTATCTATATATTAATACGTGAAGCAAAAACATTGTACCCCTTTTTAAGAAAATTGCGCGGACGGAGGAGTATGAAATTTCGCACACTTATAATTTATATAGAGAAGAATTACAGAATGTTAATATTTTTTTTTAAATTATGCATTAAAAATACATTAAATCAACAAAAACAATATTACACACACTACCATGTATTTGACACACAAGTATTGTTTGTCTTTAATGTGGCCGAAATCTGTCAATGCCAATTCAAACTCACATTCTATATTTTTTAATTTTTCATTGCTTTTGATACAATCCGTGCAGCCTTAATAAAATTACGGTCGAATTTCGACCACTGGGCGACCACTAGTTAAGTTAAAGACACACCACTACCACCCTTTATTTAACGAAGAAACTATGCCAAAACATTAAGTCAGTACACTTTTTAAAACCTTTAAATGAGTCGCTATTCAGCGAACTTCTCGAATGGTATTGGCAAGGATTGTTCCGGTTCGCAGGAAAACAATAGTTTTGTTCAAAACTAATATTGGCGACTTTATTGTTTAGGACAAAAGGTTTAATTTTGCGGCTGCTTTTGAACACTGAACGAACCGTGAGTTAGGAATTTATTTTAAAGTTGGGAACGAAATAAAGTACTCTTCTTTACGTTGAAAGCCTAAAGAGAAGGCTGCTATTTTAATTTATATTAGTGGTCTCCCAGTGGTTGAAATTCGAACAATCACCGTCATCATAAATTCGACCTTATTTCACGAATTATACAATGTTTTGTTCAATATACCATGTTTTATTATTATGTTTTGTTCAATATACCATGTCGACTGCGACGCGGAGGAATTTTTTGACGCCATATTTTAGGTTTGTATTAGTTTTAGTTACTTTAGGTTATTATAATCTCAGATTATAATTTTTAATTTATTTTTACTGTTTTTAAATAAAAAAAATTCAAATTTGTGTGACACATAATACTATATATTATTTTCTTTCTGCTCTCCTCAATAATAATAATATGACCTTAAACTATGCCAAATCTCATACTTTTCCGTTCGCGCAATGCGCTTTAAAAGCGGCACATAGATTTTCTCTACAAACTAATACATAAAAATATTGGAAGATTTTAACACTTTTTAATTCTAATCTACTAACGATTCAAACGCTTTACTGTCATAAAGTAAAACGACCTCTTACGAGTCTAGTTATTGGCATTAAACTTTAACATTTGTGTTTATTCTGACGTTTTCTTTTAAACAACGTAATATCTTAAATAGGTAGCACTGATATTGACTTTATGAGCCAATCTTATAAGTAATAATTAAAAGAACAATGAACCTAAAACTAAAAACCTTAAAAAATATAATACAATAACTAAAATAAATTATTAAAAGGAGTCCCTTTAGGCAAGGTTCCGAAGATACTGGCAGCGTTCCCCCTTTGAATTGCTAGACTAATTCTTTGTCCGAAGTTTTTTCTGACGTTTCTAACCTTTCACAAAGGCCTGTGGTCACGGGGAGAGTGAGGTGTTGGTTGTCACATAATTTAAGCACTTACCATCTGTCGGTAACGTGAAAGTATGTTGCTGACCTTGAACAAGTCTTGTTACAAAAAGTAGCTACCCTTGTCTGGCGTTGATTATGCTACAACAATTGAGTATAACATTAACAAAACAAATTTTCTCCAAATCATAACACAAGCCATCATCCATTACATATCCATCAATCCATATGCTGATTACAAAAGCTTTGGAAAATATAAAAATCACCTGCTCATACCTAGTTGGCATAGTAAAAGTAGAAAACCAGTATGGCACACTCGCCTTTATGCCATGACATCCAAGCACTCTCAAGCCTCTTCTCGCTACAGTAACAAAGTAATGGCTTTGAATTGACGTTCAAAAAATACTTGTAAAAGTTGATTTTGAATATTTTTTATTTTATTTTCCACACAATGTTATGTGATACTTTTAATTCCCCCGTTCTTCGGAAAACATTTTATGCCGTTGATCTTCGTTTGTTGTTGTAAATACACCAGAACCCGCAATGGATAGTAATAACATACATAAATGTATACTTTCACGTCCTTCTCAGATAGACACAGCACCAAAATCACCAATTTTGAGTATACTCGTCATTGATGACCTGACACCATATTTAGCATAAACAAAGTAGATTTCCGAGGTGGAATAGATAACATCAGGGATGGGTTGCTAGCCGATTTTCTGATGTGCGTGTATTTCGGAACCCTTGGATGGTAATCAGAATACTTAGAATAGCGAACTAGTGAAGAATGATAGATGGTGGGACGACCTTGATAATTCCATAAGATACTGGCTTGGCGGGAACTGAAAGATGTTTAAAAAATGTGTCCGTTGTGGGACATTTACGGCTAACATAATTAATAACAATTCTTCTTCTTCCTCAACCCTAATTCATCCTTAGTCTCCTCATGATCTAACTCATGATTTAAGCGGGGGCTTAACCCATTCTTGTGTCACTCGCATCCACATCCTTCCCACTGTCATAGCAAGTTCCTATCTATTGAATCTTTACCAAATTAGCAAATAAATAGGCATGAAACAGCCAACTCACATTCTTCTTGCTGGCATACTCCTTGGCCGTCTTATTATATTCTAGGATTTGCTATATTAAAATTTCGTTTATGTAAAAAGCCAAGCGCTTCCCTGTTAAAATAATAAAAATACAATAGAATGCCCAAAGATTTGCCATGTTACTGTACTGTGTCTTACTCCACTACCAACCGATATATCTGAAGCTAATAAATCCACATAGCTGACACCAAATGAATATTGATGCGAGTCCCGACGAAGGTATGGCTTTAAAATACTTAGAAACATTATCATTGGCATATGTAATTTCCGAATGAGCGATCGTCGTGAGGTAATGGATGGGACCAAAGCTGGGTTTTAAAATCTGAAGCTTTTTAGATATTGATAAATCAGTTTTCTGTCAAGCTTAGAAAGATTTTGATACTAAAACGTCAGCGAAAACTAGGATGCATAGCTAGAGTGTTGGAGGAAAGGACAACCCACTAAATAACTTAGTACCATTCTTTCTTTGCCTCAGGGAAGGCTCCGGACCTCAAGCTAGGCTAAGCTCAGGGTAGGGAGGACGGGCCATAAACCACCACGCGAGTCCAGTGCGAATTGGTGGTTGTTAACGACTGCTAATGCAAAATAATTAACTAAGGCCCGATTTTTCAATCCTCAGCTTTAAGTCTTATCCAAAGAATAAGATTGTCATTGTCATTGATATTTTCTAAAGAGAATCTGTCATTATGTCAAATAATTCAATGAATAAACTTTAACTGACGATTGAAAAATCAGCCCTTAATTGTTTTTTGTTGTTTGTGTATCTGATATTTCTAAAGAAGCAAGAGTCGTTTCATCGGCTCATCACTTTCCACCTGCAGTAACCTCAGTACAACACGTCACACCCGCTGGAAATCGAACCCGGAACATCTGTTACTGATAAGTTCATCAACCAATAAGCGTCTTATTTTTCGGTTAGGAACGATAACAATCAACGTTTCTCCAACGGCGTGGTGCCACCGATATACCGGCCAGTTATTCGTGATAGCGATCTAATACAGAATCGGGGTCGTCGGGCAAAATTATCAATATCTTATAAAAGGGGAAAATCTGCAGTCAGCGGTCCGCACGTGACTACAATAGCCGAGTTTATGCTGCGTTCACTACAGCGTTATGTCGTCAACAGATTATTTATTTTGGATTTATCATTTATTTATTTATTAATTTAGGTACACGGACAGAATACAATCAGGGCATGACCTTATGTTAACGCTATAGTATTCCACATTTAGTGTACACAACATGCTAAAGATAATTAATATAAAACAATCGTCATCGTCATCGTGATCAGCTCATTTATGTCCCCACTGCTGGGGCTCGAGCCTTCCCTATAGATGGATAGGAAGAACGGGCCATAAACCAACACGCGGGCCCAGTGCGGATTTGTGGTTGCTAACGACTGCTAATGCAGCCGGGACCAACGGCTTAACGTGTCTTCCAAAGCACGGAGGAGCTCTAGATGATACGTTTTGGTCACCCATCCGATGACCGGCCTTTGCGGAAGTTACTTAACCTCAGCACTTGCAGACCGAGCGCGTTAACCACTGCGCCATCGAGCTCCTCATAAAACTATACAAAACAATAATTAAATAATATAATAAAACAAAACTAAACTATGGAAACTATGGCGGGCGGGGTAGAAGATGTTTCAGCTGATAAAATATTTTGATACGGTTTTTTTTAAATAGAAAAGTTATTATCAAAGATATCAACTTCCTTGCTACTGCGCACCAATTCATTTTATGAACCACATTTTTTCTATTTATTTATTTGCTACATGCACAAAATATAACAGATGTTTTTAAAGGTAAAAGGTGGGTAAAGTACCTACTTTACGTCAGCGTCATGTACCTACATGACGCTGTTAGAGTATTGCAAACATTAAAAAAACACAAAACTCAAACAGACATTGACATCTATCGACAGACATCGATTACCAGTGAATAACAAGACTACAGCCGAAGGATGCAAAAAATTCAAAAATTATTTAATTAATTTAATAAAAGAAATTACAATTGTTACTATGTCTTAAAATAGATGTCTAGTATGGTACATGTTTTTGTACTGAGTTTGATTGGTGGTAAGGCTAGTTTGTCCGCCTGGCTAGCTACCACCATCTTATCTAAATATGTTACCGTAACATAAATGTTTGCAGCATTGTTGTGTTCCGGCAGCTAGAGATAAGATAGCCAGTGCTTATTCCAGATTCTCCACAGCTAGTGGAGCAGGACTTTGCCTCACTAGCCGTCCTCATCTTGTTGACCCGCAAGTTGCTTCCTCATAGGAAATCATTGACCACTATAAAAAACATTTTTAATAGGTATCTTGAAAGTTAACAAGCGTTAGTTATGTATGCTTATTCCAAGACTGTCAAAACATAGTTTGACAATGTGCTCAAGTTCTGCTAAATCAAAATCATTTAATTCAGTTTAATCTACAAAAATTAGGTCTTATCAATGTCGCTATGTTATTGGTTCGTAAGTCTACACAGGGCGGGAGATCTGATACTGAAAAGAACCGGAAAGAAACTCAGCAAGGGCGTTTGCTTTCTCCCTTTCTTTTACATCGTCACATAATTGCAAATGCCCTCCCATTTATGAAGGACACTTTTCAAGACTTCTCCTTAGTCCGCTAGATAAGCAACTACAAAATTTCAAAAAAACTCAAAATTCAAAATCATTAATTTAGTTTAGGCTACAAATAGCTCTTATGAATGTCATTATGCCATCGGTTCGTAAGTCTACTCTGGGCGGGAGACCTTGTACTGAGAAGAACCGGCAAGAAACTCAGCAAGAGCATTTCGTTTCTCGCTTACAGCGTCAAAATATTAGAAAATGCCCAACGACACTATCCAGCACAAATAAACACACTAAATATAAAGGACAATCACATGTAAAAAAATTATAATTATATTTAAGTTTGCAAAAATTACATCACAATACTATTACAATATTAAACATTTCGCTGCCCAAAACTCAAACAAACCGAAACTGTTGTTCAAGTCAACTCGCCCGTCCAAACGCGCCCCGACTTCTTGGCACGTCCTCCCTATCACGAACCGGTACTTACTGTGATATAATTATTCGGTGGACCAAATTCACTACCACTATCTTAAATGGAACTGGAGAACTTTCTTCCGGGATGTGGCCAATTTTATATTTTTATGCGATAACAAATGGAGGGAAAAAGATTTCATTTTTACCTACCTGCTTCAATAAATGTCTTTCTTTATAAGGTTATTCGACGTTTCTACCTATAAATTTTATATATCCTTCTACGGGTAAATACTTGGCATTCAACCATTGGTCTGTGCCTTCAACTCACTTCTTCATATTGAGTAATGACAAGGTGCTTGCCATTCGTGATCTCTAGTGATCCCCGTGGCAGAGAAGGGATAGTACTATGTTTTCAGTAGACGAAGGAAGAGGAGGTGAGCCCCGCATGACCCGCGGTCGCCTTTAACCTCAGTGTATGCGTAAAGCAATTTACCTAGTTTAAAAAAAAAAAGAAATTGGTAAGTCCGAATTTGATAGCGCATTTCGCCCAGAACTTTCTACTACTGAGGATATTTTGCTATCTTATATTTTAGAATAAAAATATGTCACTTACAAGATAAAAGTTGTTAAAAGATTATCTAATCCAGCTCAAAGGACCATCCGGCTACAGCATAATATAATATCATTAGCCCGAACATCGCCTAGACTGATTGTGATAGCTAGTTTTTTGGTTGTATGTTGAAGTATCAGGAGCTGTCTCTATTTTCAAATAATATACATTATCTCCACATTATTATAATGTTCAACATCCTTCAACTACATTAAGTTTTCAAGTAAATCGATATAAAATGTCAAAAACAAAATTTCAGCAATAGTTTTTCGAAAAATATGTATCACTTTCCCAACCGCAACTCGCAATCAACATCATATTAAACGGTAATCGATTCAGAACGGTCATTTGTCCGGAACCTTCATTGTGGAATATCGATTTGAATCGAGCAAACGACCCACGTAACGGCTGTAAGAGATTCGGGATGGTATCGCATCCACTTTTGGGTGGGGCAATGAATTGGAATGGACTACTTGCGTCGTTAACGATTAGAGGAAACCTATTGTGTTAGGATCTCTTTTGCTTATCGCTGACGGAGTTGATACGTTTCGAGACGTTTTGTTAAACGACCGAATCAGTAAAGCGTCATCATCATCCATCACAGATGAAATACAGCGACTGCTGGACAAAGGCATCCCTAAAGGATTTCCACAATGTCCATTTTTGTGCTGTTCGCATCCAGCGGCTACCCATGACCTTTACCAGATCGTCGTTGCACCTTGAAGGCCTGCCTACACTGCGTCTTACGGTGCGCGGTCGCCACTCCAGAACTGTTCTGCCCCAGCGGCCATCAGCTCTACAAGCGATGCGTCCTGCTCAGTGAAGCATCCTGTTAGCATTTTCAGACCTGCGCAGGCGAGGAACAGTTCTCGGCACATTATGTCCATCAAAAACAGATGACATAGAATTTTCCGTCAATCTAAACCACTTAGAAGTGTCTAGTAATTTATTTTGACTGGCAAAGAAGTACTCCAAGGATTGTCCCTCACCATCTCAGCTGAAAGACCAGCAAGGTGTGTCCCACTGTTTAGTAAATAGATGTGAGGGCATTTTGAGGGCGGCAAGATCCTTAAAGGGTTCCTCGATCAAAAACAGTCAGAGGGTCTCTAGAGGAAACGGCATCACGCAAGCGTATCCCTGTTCCTTTCTAGTTTCTCCAAGGGCTTCGGATTGAAACAGGAATGGCACAACCCGACGGCGCTTTTAAGCTAGGACCTCAACTCTGGTTGACCGAATCGTGTCACCTCTGTACCAGGTAGAAACATGTGAGCGCGTGTGAACTGGGTCTATATACTCTATACGGTGTCTTGGGCTTATGCGAGTGTGCGTGCATGGAGGGTCGTGAACATACTGACCTGTAAAAGCTCAGAACAGTTATAAATTTTGTTCTAAGGGTAACGGTTTCTTCCACTTTATTGTCAAGAAAATGATCGAACATTGCCCCGCTATAAAACTGGACGGACGACACAAAAACAAAATCGAATTTTTTACTAAAGGAATACTGCATTTGGAATAAAACGAAATAACGATGTCTAGACAAGACACGACCTGATATAAAGAGTTCTCCTATCAAATGTGATGGATCTCTCAGTTCGAAGACACAATCAAAGTAATATAAAAATAGTGGTGCACGCGCTCGGTCTACGATTGCTGGAATTAAGCATCTTCAAAGGAGGCGTAAAGAGGCATTTTGTGGACCGGCAGAGTAAGTGTGTCTGATGCTGTACCAGCTGTCTTCGTATCTGGACTTCATTCAAACTTAACATCAGGTGAAGTGGAGTCATTAGCCGTGCTAAATCAATATAATATATAAAAACCAATTGCTGTTCGTTTGAGTCGCTAAAACTTGAGAATGGTTGGACCGATTTGACGAATTTTGATTTTGAAATATTTGTGGAAGTTCATGGAAGGTTTAAACGGTGAGAAACATAAATAGTTATTATTTACGGTGGTGACGGAATTCATTAAAAACGACAAATTAAAAAAAAAAAAATAAATGTTTCCCACACTCACACCAATTATCTAGCCCCAACAAGAGCTTCCTTAAGAAACTCGATAAAATGGTTAACTAGACAACGGATAAACATACTTAATATACTTAAATACATACTTATTATACATAGGAAACACCCAGACCCGAAACAATTTAGAAAAACAGGTATTTCTAAATTGACCCGACCGGGGATCGAACCCGGGACCTCAGAGATGGCGACACCATGAAAACCGGTGTGCAAGCCACTCGACCAAGGAGGTCGTCGAATTAATTTCCCAATACAAAATTATTTATTTGTTTTGTTGTCATGGAAACTGCCAAATCGGTACGAAGTCCGCCGGATCAGCTAGTATTTTATAAAAAAAGTCTTTTGCAAAGGCGTCATTGGACAGGTTACTCAAAAAGGTATCACTTGGACCTTTTTCGTGCTTTGGTAGACTCGTAAAGCAGTTGGTCCTGGCTGCATCCTCCTGCATCCGCCAACCCGCGCTGGGCCTTCGTGGTGGTTTACGGCCGGTTCTCCCTGTGGTTTCTTCATCCATAGGAAAGGCTCGTGCTCCACTCCAGCAGTGGGGACACAAAATGAACTGATGGTGTTTTACGCAGTTTGGCACAGAGGCTTGCGCGTTCGCCTTGCTATCGTGAAGTTATGCAACTGTTGCCGAGGTCAAATACAAATTGTTTTTCAGTAATACGGTCTGAACAGAATCCCAAGAGTTTGTTAGTATTTCTCAAATGACCCTCTCAGCTATTCATATTCAATGCGCCATGCGCCATGCGCCATCAATCATGGTAACAAAATAATGTCATAACAACAGAAGACAGTGCTGTCTCAAAAATGTGACACATGATACATCACGCAGCTAACAATGTAAGGCAACACCGTTGTGCAAAACCGATTTAAAATTGCCAGAGAAATCTAAGGAGCTCTACATTCATGGCAACTTTGATTAATTTATCGCGGCAACAGGCAACTCGCAACTAGCTGTTTCCACATTACTGAAGAAACTGCTCATAGCCACCCTAGTTGCGCGTTTCGATAATCAACAACAGTTTTCAGTTGCTGCGCTCAAAGATAGAATCAGTTTCAAATTGCCGCAAATAGCAACTGTCAAATTTATACTAATTTTGCCAAGTTACTAGTCTCCCTATCTGGCAAACACTGACTGTTAACCATGGATTTGAAAGTTTATTTAAAATCGCAGAAACCGTTAACTGTGGATTTTTATTCTTGCCTCGCCACCTTAACGAAAACTTTTAAACGTTGATACTTCCTGCAACTAAAATTGAATTGTCTGCGAAGCACCTAAGACCAAGACACAATGACGGTAAACTTAAACATCACAATAATCATGATAAGTCGTTTATTTAAGACAACTCAAATTTATTAATATTAAGATGACTACTTAAATAAACTTAAATAAACAGTGAAGTAGTAATAAAATTACATACTGTCCCAGTGCTGGACATCGCCTCCAACATCAAAATCAAGTCATTTCTACAATCGTTATAACTTTCGACAGCACGCTTGCCAAATGAGAGTCGGTGATCACAAATCTAAGCTACTCATCGAAAAATTCGAATACACATTTGACCCGACCTGGGAATTGAGCCCCGAGACCTTCGGATACTGAGCAGAGCGCTAATAAATGACAACAACTAAAATTTTACTTCAGTACATCTACAGATGATGATGATGACATCTACAGATTTTGCAAAATAAAAGAATAAAATAAAAAATACGCAAAATCAAATATTCTATTCTATTCTTAGCTTTTGATGAGAAGAGAAGATAGTATGATCAGGCCCAGTAACCTGGCATTAGAAGTGGACCATAATAAGCTGATTTTAGATTTCATGATAGTATGATCAGGCTCAGTAACCTGGCATTAGAAGTGGATCACGATAAGCTGATTTTAGATTTCGATGAAATTAATAATCTCTACTACAAGTATTAATTATTATTGGCTAGCGTGGTGATAAGGCCGTCTCTGTCTATCTCAAGAAGAAATCTACCATCAAAGTCAAACATGATTACACAATGATAAAGACAATATAAAGCTAAAGAACATTTTAATTATGTAGACATATTAATAGCATAGACGTGATAATATAAAAAGCAGGAACCCTATTTCAAAGCAGGAAAAAAGGCATTGCACAATACACGTCTCTTTTTCAAAAACTATCATTGAGCCTATGCAATTGTCTCATCGAGTTCCTTTATTTTTCCATTCGTTCCTTCATTCATTCGTTCATTTATACATTTACTAATTCCTTTATTTCATTCACTTTATCAATCAATTGTTTGTTCATTCATTCACTTCTTGAGAACTGGTTTCCAAGAAATATCATTAAGCCCATGGAATGCCCTCTTCAAGTTCTGCCCGTCAGCCCATTTGGAGTTCATATAGTGGTCATCATCATCCTGCTCCAGCTTTTTCCACTCTTCCTGTTTCCTATAAGCGTGGAGCATGAGCTGCTTGCGTTCGTCTTCGGTCATGATGGGTTCTCGACCTGGTGCGGCTTCGGAGGTAGAGCAGAGCTTCACTGTGATCTTGGTTTTGTTGTTCTTGCCTGGAAAGGTAAAATAGGAGTAAATTTTAAAAGCCTTTAAATGGTACTGCTGAGCTTGGCCTTAAGAAAAATGGAACAGCACATTAGGCGATCAGGCCATTTCTCATTATGCTTGCCTGTTGGTGAGTACGACAACAACCACGGCATTGGTCCCGCTCATTGGTCCCGCTATTACTTAACCTCTGCAATCATGTATTGGTGACCTGATTTTAACAAGTTTTCCGCAGTAAACTGACTCACTACGGAGAATATAATTTTTAATTGAATATAATTAATTGCAAAACTACTACGTACTAAGTGCTTGTGATACATACGTACGTACTAATATCCAAAGTAATAATCATTACAAGCATTAAATATGTGCATGTGTGTAAGCAACATAGGTATTTATCATTCAAATGAAATTAAATAATTGATCATTTTTTGTACAAAAGCTTTCATCCAAGCTGAGAAAAACTTTATTAATTTGCCAGTTTTAATGAAAACTGGCCATCATCATCATCATCAGCTCATTTTATGTCCCCACTGCTGGGGCACGAGCTTTCCCTATGGATGGATAGGGAGAACGGGTCATAAACCACCACGCGGGCCCAGTGCAAATTGGTGGTTGTTAACGACTGCTTATGCAGCCGGGACCAACGGCTTTACGTGCCTTCCGAAGCACGGAGGAGCTCTAGATGATAAATTTTTGGTTACCCATCCGATGGCCGGCCTTTGCGAAAGTTGCTTAACCTCAGCACTCGCAAACCGGGTGCGTTAATCATTGCGCTATCGAGCTCCTCTTTTGGTAGATCGAGGCTTTTGATATTCGATAGCAGGTGGTTAAATACTATTGCATTATCAGATTGGATGACCAAGACCAACGTGTGAATATTCCTGGAAAACTAAGATTAGACAAATGTCCATTTACAAATTTCAGATAACAAGAGAATTCAGATAGCAAGAGTAACAAGAAGGAACGAACCTAAATGATCCGATAGCTTGTTCTCGTTTAGCAATCTCTTCCCACAAGCCCACAGACATGCTCTGGAAGGATCCACCACTTCCTGCGAAGCATGAGTTCCACTCAAGTCTTCCACGTTGTCCAACTCCATACGGACTGGGTCGTGGGGCGGTAGACCAGCAGGGAACACTATCTTAGTGGCGCCACGGAGCTCGTCTAAAGCTCTGGATACGTCCTTCTGAGTCATGCATTTACGGAGATCCACCTGAAATGAGGTTTTGACGTACTTTAAACAGGTTGGGGTACTTTGTATTACGAAGCATTTAGCGATATATTAAACTGTCGAAAACACAATAGATAACGCACTGCTCAGGCAAACTAGGCATCTACACTATTCGATATGGTAATTTTTTTTTATAGTTAGTATTCGATATGACGGTATAGTGGCGATCCATTGGGAAGACCTATGTTTCTGCAGGCTGAGGATAATGATTCGATATTATTGATTAATCAGAGTGTAACCCACAGAATGCGAAAAGACGACAAGGTAAACCACGACAGGGATGGGGGACGACTTTGATAGTTTCAGTAGAGACGAACATGACGGGAACTGAAAGATGAATAAAAAAGTGTGGGAAAGTCTGCCGTTTGGGACTCTTACGACTAACATAATTTTTATAACGATTCTTCTTCCTCTTCAACTCAAATCACCCAAAGCCGGTTCTCCTCGTGATCTCTCCACTTGGCCTACACCAATTTTGTGTCACCTGCATCCACTTCCTTCCCGCCGTCCTAACATGGTCCTATTTGAATCCAAATTAGTAGATGAATAGACATGAAAGAGCCAACTTACATGCTTCTTGCTGACAAACTCCTTGGCCGTCTCGGCCGCTTTCTTCAGCACTTCTTGGAGGTTAGGCGGAGGAGCCAAGCCGCACCTTCTGCCCATGTCGTCTTTACAGAACACGTGGCCTGCAGGCGCACATCGCTCTGCCCACGGGTCTTCGAGTTTCAGCTCTTTGATCTAATCAAAATAAAGTAAAACTAATAAAACAAATTCATCCATAGAAATCATATCTCTAAACCAGTGCAACAAACCAGTGCAACTGGGAAAAATTGAGATCAGAAACCGTAACTTCATTAACTCCCATTTTAAAGGTCGGAACTTATCAGTCGTTGTCGTCATGGCAATCGACAAAACTAACCCTTAGACGGACTTTACAGCGTCACTGGGCTTGTTTGAGCGCGGCGAGAAACTTAAGGGTTTTTCAAGCCTTGATAGAAATTGCGCGGCGACCGTCTGAGAGTGCAGAGGGTCTCTAGAGGGAGTGGCATCAAGCAAGCGTATTCCCGTTCCCTGCTAGATTCTCCGAGATTTTCGGATCGGATCGAGAGCGAAACAACCCGAAGTCGCCTCTAAAGGCTAGGACTCAGGTTGACCGGGTCGTGGGGTGTGTTGAGCCAGTGTGATACGCTATACATGTGCTATGTGGTTTGACGGTGGGGCGTTTAAAGCTAATGATGATTGTTCCTAATGCCACAAATATACTTTGTGGTATTAGAAACAGTCTTCAAACTTAATTAAAGATAATAACAAAGGATTATAACACAGACATACAATTTGGAGTACAGGCACGCGAGGTAAGCACGTACCTGATCGTCGTTTAATCCCTGCATCTCTACAGGCAGGAACGTCCCATGCTTCTGCAGTTCGTCCAGCTCATAGCAGATCCTGGTCACTTTGAGCCTCCCATTGAAAATCGCCACTATATCTTTCACAACATCGTCGACTTCATTGTTGACATCCGTCTCGTACAGAAATTGGTTCTCATCTCCCCTTTTGACTAGCAGAATAACCATTTTTGAAAGAATTCTGGTTTCTGTGCCTGTTTCAGTACTTTCTTTACAATGCGGATTGCGAACTATTGATGTTATTGAACTAACAAGTTACTATGGTAACGCGGTCGCTTGACAACGGAGTTTTTATACAGTGACTGTAGTCTGAAACATGGTCTGAAATAAGTAAGAAAACTTTTTTACAGAATCCCGCACAATATATAAGTTTGTGAACTTTCTAAGAATAGATACTACGAGCACATGAGTAAATAGTGTTACGAGTGTACTAAAGTTTTAGATCTCACATATATAACAAAGTTTTTTATTTATTATTAGAGTACAAGTTCGTGTTCAGCCTGACTGTTGAAAATCATAGTAGAATAATAATGAATATTAAATGGTTAGTGCGATTGTGATTAATCATCATTCAACGTCTTCAGCTCATTTTATGTCGCCACTGTGGAGGCACGAGCCTTCCTTATCTATGGATGGATAAGGAGAACGGGCTATAAACCACCACGAGGGCCCAATGCGGATTGGTGGTCGTTAACGACTGCTAATGCAGCCGGGACCAACGGTTTTACTTGCTTTTTGAAGCACGGAGGAGCTTGCACAAGGTGAAACATTTTTGGCCACTTATCCTTAGCAATCGCAGATGGGGCGCGTAAACCACTACGTCATCGTGTTCCTCTAGTTGTGATTAATTCAGAATAAATGATGATGATTAATGAAAGATTATATAGGTGAAGGCAGGTATGCATAAAGTAGCTTTATGTTAACCTACAACTAAATCTTCAGTTAATAAACAGCATAGAGAAATTGCTGTTGTTTTTTCAGTAGGCACTATACTTTTTACGATAATTATGAATAATAATTGTGTGGTGTGGTTGATTCAGTAATGATTTTCATTAAATTTTGACAAGATCATTTATTTATTTTATTATGGACATTTAATTAAACTATTTACTTACTACATAAAAGCTTAATATAACTTAATTACTAACAGTACAACCAGCTGTTTTATCCACAAATTACTGAATTTATCAAGTACATTAATGCAAAACAGAGTTTATCTAGAATTATTATATTAAGTTTCTACACAAAGAAAAATTAAGAAAACCCTAGAACAACGATTTAGAAATTTATATTTAAGCAATATAATTTAATTTGAAGTCAGACATTTTATTAAATACTTAAGTACTTCACCAACATTTCACAAGAGTTTCATTTCACAAACGAATTATATTATAATACAATAAGGTATTATTGGTAAATTATTAAGGTATTAACTTTCATAAAATTTGTTAGAAATAAGGTTTTACAGAAAAAGGCTGTAACATAAATAAATATGGAGTACTCGTACCTATATATATTGTATTAGTATTAGATGTGGGTATTAGGCATGTAATAGAATTAAGGCGATACTCTGATAAAATACACCAACTTTCGTCGAATAGTTTAAGACTATAATATGACTAACGAATCTGAAATGTTGATATACGTAAATTCATGTCTTTATCTTGAATTTACTAGCTCAAATACACGATTAAATAATTTTGATAGAATCATAATTATTTTAGAAAACACCACTAAAATCACTATTGTTGTAATTACAACAAATTTACTTGGAAACCACTCAAATATATTGATAACATCAATATTCGTAATTTCGTTGCTGCATATTTTGATAGCTAAAACCTCTTGTTCTGAGGCTAAAACCAATAAATTAAAAAAAAAATACAGTCTGTTAATTTGCGATCTCAATTGTCGCAGGCGCTACGTACATATTTTCGACCTTATGACAGTCCTGGTAAGGTTCAGCCTTTTTGTATGTTCACAAAGCGAGGTGTCATCTTAAAATCATCATCATCAGCCTATACGAGTACTAGTCCACTGCTGGACATGGACCTCTCCTTGTGCACGCCACTGAGCACGATTCGCGGCTACTCTCATCCAGCTCTTGCCAGACACCTTGCGAAGATCGTCGCTCACCTAGTCTGAGGGCGCCCTACACTACGTTATGTATATAGGCTATTTACTAATAGAATTAAGTAAATAGCCAGAGTCAAGTCATCATCGATGCAATAAAGGTATTGGCTTAATACCACCCACGCTTGCCAAATGCGGGTTGGTGATGACAAACCCGGGCTATGCATTGGGAAATCCGAAAGACGCTTCGCTCGACCTGGGAATTGAACCCAGGTTATCGAGCCGAGGGCTTAACCACACGGCCACCAGGGGCTACATAAATCTGGCGTACCTATCTATTTAATGTTATTATTAAGCTATACTTTTATCGATATCAACGTTAGTATATTGAGATCTGTACCATACCAACATGATGCAATAAATAATTATGACTATGACTATGACTATGACTATGACTATGACTATGGCTATGACTATGACTATGACTGTGAGTATGACTATGACTATGGCTATGACTATATTATGACGCCCCAATGACCGAGTGGCAAAGCGCTCAGCCCAACACCCGAGGTCCCGGGTTCAATGCCCAGGTCGGGCAATGTGCTTCGGATTTTTCGATGCATTGCCCGTATTTGTGATCACCAACCCACATTTGGCAAGCCATCAATTGTAGTGATGACTTGATTTCAATGATGGAGGCCTTTGAACAGCAGTAGGACTTATAAAGGCTATTTTCTACTACCATTGAGCTATATATAGGTACAAGCTGTGACACAAATAAGTACTCGGTATCTATTTTGCTGTATATTAGTTGTATAGTGGCATCCCAAGCCACTGGCTCGTCTCGCCACATTAGCCAGTCTCCGCATGAGTGAACGATGGAAATATCGCGGTATAAATAAACACCAACGGGCAATAGGTTTTTATATTGAGACCGATTGCGGATATTAGCCGTTTAAGCACGTTACTGAATAAAAACACACGTTTTCAGAAGAAATGTGCCTTTAGAAGAAGGCTTGATAACGTTGCCGCTAATAGTTTAACTTTAAAGACATAACGTTACTTAAATCGTTAAGTAACGTTACCGCTAATAGTTTAACTTTTTAGAGATATAGTTTTTTTTTAAACTCTTTATAGGCAAAACCGCAAGACCGCTTTACGATTTAAGTAACGATAATGTCTTTAAAGTTAAACTATAAGCGGTAATGCAGATAGCGTTATAGTAACAAGTGTGGTAACTTATCTGTGGCCTATGTTATAATATTAGTCAATTTGCGTAGAATTCACAAAAAAATTAACACATATATTATTATTTGAAAAAAGACAAAGTGTTGAAAAATTTCCACAAGCGGGATTCGAACTCGCACCCAATCCTTTGGCTTATAAAGTAAAAATAGATAGTGTTGATTAATTTCGGTGAGTTGGATTGAGCCACGATAGCATAGTTGGCAGTGCACATAACCCGGCATGTCATGGGGTGCAGGTTCGAATTCCGCTCGTGGAATTTTTTCAACACTTCGTCTCTTTTCAAATTGTAATTTGTTCGCAACAATATTTGCGTAAAATTATATGTAAATATTCCTAAATATAGCTTGCCTAATTCTTAACTGATCTTTTAATATTTGATCGGATGATGATGACGTAGTTGTCGACATTGAATAGGGCTCTTTTGGCTTATAAAGTAAAAATAGATAGTGTTGATTAATTTTCGTGAGTTGGATTGAGCCACGATAGCAAAGTTGGCAGTGCACCTGATTCAGCATGTCATAGGGTGCTGCGGGTTCGAATCCCGCTCGCGGAATTTTGTCTTTTTTCCAATTGTAGTTTGTTCGCAACAATATTTGCGTAAAATTATATGTAAATAGTTATTACATAATATTTATTATACATAACGCCTCGGTTGCGCCAGCAGAGCGCAAGGCCCGATACCTGATAATCCTAGATTTAATTCCTAGGTCAGTGAAAGTGTGTTTTGTATTTGTCGATGCATAGCCCGGGTTTGTTGATTTGCCCGCATTTGGCAAGCGTGGTGATTAAGCCAATACTTTGACAAGTAGTAGGACAGTATACGTTATTTAGTTATTTATGTTTCTAACAAATCCAAAAAAAAATTTTTTTTTATGGCTTTGCACAAGCATTTAGCCAATGAAAAAGTTTTACAATATTTCTTTCATGTATGATGATGATGAATGATATTAGAAATGAGTAGTGACAAATGATATACCCCCAACCTCTCGAGTAACCCAGTAAAGATGGGTTAGCTTTACTAAGTCCTCGGGCGGACCCGCGGACTTCTTGAGAGAATTTAAAAAGTGATGTTACACAGTTTTGTTTCATTTGCCAACACTCATGCACACTTACGGACACTTAACGGTTAATAATCCACCATTATTTCACATTAATATTCGACTTAGCACAAATTTTAGAAAACAAAACAAAACCGCAGACATGACTCTTCACTTTCCCGCCAAGAAGTCCTACATTCTACTATGTTAAAACTACTTTAAAGCCAATGAAAGGTATGTAGTAACTACTCCAACGCACATAAATGTTTAAAACATTCCTCCTTTACTTTACAAATGGATTACCTTGTATTGTTAGCTAAGTCGGTAGCGCCAGCACAGTCGTATTGAATGCGCTGTCGGCACGTGACTCCAAGACAGGGGGAATGCACTCGGTACTTTATGATACGATTGTCTTGTGTATTCTATAGAACAGAACAGAACAGAACAGAACAGAACAGCAGGACTAAGATAATTGGTAGTTGGGGAATCGGAGTTTTGTACATAGACCGATATGTTCTAAGTAAGACAAATTTGTGTGTAGTGTTATGTTTGTTTGTGTGAAGTGTGAAGTATCATATAGTCATTGTGCTGGGGATCTATTTTTGAATCGCACGTATGACATTTTGTTGTCGCATGCGACTTAAGTCACACTCGTCTTCCAAGTCGCATGACGCCGATTTTCCGTATTTTTGAATCGTTCGTTTCCGGTGCCGCAAACGTAATACGAAATGTTGCATGTTATCCGTTCCACGCAGAATTTAGAGAAAACCGGTAACAACCGCAATGAAAATGTAAATGTTTAATCGAAACTTAATTTGGCGTTTTTCTTGAAAACTAGCGTATAAAAACGTAAGGTTTTTTCATAAAAATAGTTTATATATGTTGTTGAATTTATCCTCAAAATATTTGCAGTTGATAAAATGTGACCTTACATAAAGTGCAAGCTAAGATTAGTGCTTCAGACCGAGATAAAAATTGAAGGGCTTATATAGTTTTTGAAGTGCTTCCTAGTTTTTAATTATTTTGATGACATGTGTAGCATCTGTAGCACATTTTTAGAAAGGAAAAAAATGAAAATAATTTGTACTGTCCTGTAAGTACGTTAGGCTTTTATAATAAAATAAAAACAACATCAAAATATTTAAGGTTTTATTGAAATAAAAAATAACTACTCTGTAAACGGTGAATGAAAAATTTGTACTTGGTCAAGCACATTATTACTCGTGCTATGTAGTATAAAAGTCAGGTTTGAACTATGCTCAGTTCGTACTTGTATAAGTACACGGGGACTTACGAGGATAAACTGGGGATGGGCCTGGTGACCTGTATGTAACACCGGTTGTCACAAACCGATCTCAGGCACCAGCCTCTCTCATACGGGGATCTATACTACAGCTTATTTCTACTTATGTACTATAAACGATTACACGACTATCCTATATCATCATCGTCATCATCTCAGCCAAAAGACGTTCACTGCTGGACAAAGGCCTCCCCCAAGGATCTTCACAACGACCGGTTTTGTGCTGCTCGCATCCAGCGGCTTCCCGCGACCTTCACCAGATCGTCGGTCCACCTTGTTGGAGGCCTGCCCACACTGCGCTTTCTTTACTATCCTATATGTAAAGATGAAATTATTTCTCTTTCTCACTTTCTATTAAGATTAATGTTATTACTCCAGCAATTCTCCTGTAAGGGTTGGCGTGGTGACCTGTAACACAGGTTTCTCTAAACCCATTGCAGGCGCCGGCTTCTCTCGCACTGAGCTTGCTGTGGTAGAATTTGTTAATTGATGTAACATTACTATAGTATTAGATCAAGATCCTTATTGTGAAGAGGAAATAAAGAATTTTTATTATTATTCATCATCATCATCATCATCAGCTCATTTTATGTCCCCACTGCAGGGGCACGAGCCTTCCCTATGGATGGATAGGGAGAACGGGCCATAAACCACCACGCGGGCCCAGTGCGGATTGTTGGTTGTTAACGACTGCTAATGCAGCCGGGACCAACGGCTTTACGTGCCTTCCGAAGCACGGAGGAGCTCGAGATGATACATTTTTGGTCATCCATCCGATGACCGGCCTTTGAGAAAGTTGCTTAACCTCAGCACTCGCAGACCGGGCGCGTTATCCTCTGCGCCATCGAGCTCCTCATTATTATTATTATTATTTATTATTAAACCACCAAGCGGGCCCAGTGTAGTGCGATGGTCTTTAACTTCTGCTAATGAAGCCAGGACCAACGGTTATACATGCCTTCATAAGCACGGAGGAGCTTTAGCTACATTTTGGGTCACCCATCCGATAACTGGTCCTTGTGATCGTAGCTTAACTTGGGCAATCGCAGACCAAACGCTTTGCACTGCACAATCGATTCGTCATCGTCGAAATCATCGATATTCTTGCATGTATAATAGTATCAATATTTATAACGTGTTGTTTGTTCCAGGTTTTTGGCGTATCAACACATAGGCACGGCCATGACGTGTCTACTGAAGAGCCAGAGCTGATAGAGAACTTGGATAACACGACTCACCATGGGAAGGTAAAGGCAATTTTTTAAATATTGTTTTCTAAAGTTTAAGCGAACACTACACATTGAAATGAAACAACTTTTACGGATCTACTCGCGTTTATTTTACTTAGTTTTAATTAGTGTTTATCTTGACGTTTTGAACCCTTTGGAGGGTCCGTGGTCACAGGGAGACTGAGATGTTGGTCGTCTCATAATTGGTTTTAAATTAATTTTAATTAAATTTTATTTTAATTTTATAACTCACTTTTTTCTCTCTTATTTTTCAGAATACGTTACTAAGACCTTCACGATTCATCCTTATGGTTATGCATAATATTACGCAAATTTTGTTGCGAACAAATAACAATTAAAAAAAAAGACAAAGTCTTGAAAAAATTCTTTTAGCGGGATTCGAACCCGCACCCCATGACATGCCGGGTCAGGTGCACTGCCAACTATGCTATCGTGGCTCAATCCAACTCGCCGAAATAAATCAACACTCATCATCAATAATGAAGTGCGGATTCGAATCCCGCTCGTGGAATTTATTTAACACATTGTCTTTTTTCAAACTATTATTAATGTTTGGAAAAGTGTTGATATTTCCATGAGCCGGATTGGGTAGGTAATGGCAATTTTTAACTCATTTTCTTTTCTCTCTTACTTTTCTTGCCATGTTACTAAGACTATTGTTAATTTTTGTAAAAGTATTGACATATCCACGAGCCGGATACAAACCTCCACCGTCTGACATACTGACCCGGTATGGTAGGTGCAGTACCAACTATGCTATAGTGGCTCCACCCCATGCAACAGAGATTGTTTATCATTGAAAGATATTTAGTATAATATGTTTGGATTGTACTCCTAGCTATATTATATATCTATCTATAACTCTATTTACATATTTATTATTTTATTTAGTACCATAATAAAACATACAATTTTTTTTTATACAAAATAACAATTATGTTTTTAATCGCATTGTAAAACCGCAATATAATCTCTCATAAGATCTCAATTGTTCCCGAATGATAATAAAACCAACAGTTCAAATTGACTAATATTGGTAGCATGGATGTAGGACTAATATTGGTAGGATGGTAGTAAAACAAACAAATATGAGAATATGTCGACGGAATAATCATCGTTAGAGCACCCATTTCAAATATTCATAAGTAATATAAATTTCAAAGTAGTGTTCACTCCCATAAAGAGCATTTACACAGCTCTTATACAACTCTTACAGCGCCATTAAGTAACTTAACAATCACATAGCGCTGAAACCCGAAGCTGCAATCGATCGCACGTCACTTGTAATGGAATTTGTCTTAGTCACTCGATATAACGTCACTGGTAATGGGATCTGGGTTGGTGAAGAGTAGTAGCGACACGTCATGTTGTCACGAGAGACTATAAGCAATATTATAATGTTATACTGGCTACCTATCACCATCTTGTTTCAACATCAATGTTTGTAGCATTGTTGTGTTCCGGCAGCCAGAGATAAGATAGCCAGTGCCTCAGTAGTTGAGGATTCCGGGTGCAGTGTGCTTTTACCTTCGACCTTATCATCACTTAAAATCAGATGAGATGAGGGTCAGTGCTTACTCTAAAATAAATAAAAAAACAGTAAAAAATACACATAATTATAACGTAAGTGTTCTTGAGTCGTTTTTTAAATTTTTATTCCATACTTTCTGCAGTTACTTTGATTTAGTACTAAATCTATCTTTCTATCTATCTATCTATCGTGTCTAGCTAATTTTAAGACTGACGCGGTTAGCTTAAATGAAGGCTTGTATCAAGATTTTAATTAATCATTTGGCCGAAATGAATCGGGATCCCACTTACCATGACAAAAGGACACTGAACCAAAAGAACGCATACACAAAGAGAGCATCAGAAATGGCTGGCATCCTCATTCCATACTACCCTTAGTTATTGAGTCGGTTGAACAAGTTGCAACCTTATGTTGGACGTATAAAGGTGTACTATAGGACGGAGAATAAGGGATATTGTTGACAAATTGAAGTTGAAATCTCTAGGGATCGAATTTGCATGCTGCCGTTGTTTGACGATATGCTTTAAGTGACAAGTGTTAACGGGAAACAAAACTAGGGTCTATTTTGCAGTATCATATGCTATTCGATAACATAAATTGAATGGCGTTAAAACAGCGCCATCTAGTGACAAACGAGTAGAGTTAAAATTTTGCCTTACACATTTTAATATGAATCCATTATTTTACATAGAAAATAAACATACATATACAAAGACAAAGACATACAAGAGTGAGCTTATTTCTATAAGAGATCTCTTCTTACCAACTCTAGCTGTGGTGTGGAAAAAAGTCTGTGGGACCAATTATTAATCATAACATAAAAAATACTTGAAAATATTTATACTAATTATAATGAATATACGTGCCTACACTATTATTGTCTGACAGTGTAATTATATTATGTTACCAAATACTGCTTAAGTTTTTGTTTTCATTAGCATGATAGAATGCTGAATAAGAGTAGTATTAATGACTTTATAAAAGTTAATACGGGCGTTAAAGATTCGTGTAAACTGACAGAAAAAAAAGCTACCCATTGCGTTTCCATCTCTTATGTCTCATACATTATGTAGATAAGGTAATAACCACGGTCATCGCATCTGTTCGAGTGCAAGTACACTTTCTAAGATTAACATGTCTCTTAGTATGTTGATATACGACTAGGTGGCTGTACAGTAAAGTAAATTAAATAGCCTATAAATGTTCTTCTGCTGGGCAAAACCTTCCATCATTGAAATCAAGTCATCATTACAATTATGGGTATGGCTTAATCACCACGCTTGCCAAATGTGGGTTGGTAACCACAAACCCGGGCAATGTATCGAAAAATTCTATATACACTTTGCCAGACTTGGGAATTGAACAAACCTTCGGGAATAGGGCCGAGCGCTAAAATTGACTAAAATTGACTTCATCATCGCCAGCTCATACGTCCCCACTGCTGGGGCACGAGCCTTCCCTATGGATGGATAGGGAGAACGGGCCATAACCACCACGCGGGCCCAGTGCGGTGCGGTGGTTGTTAACGACTGTTAATGCAGCCGGGACCAACCGCTTTACGTGCCTTCCGAAGCACGGAGGAGCTCTAGATGATAAATTTTTGGTCACCCATCCGATGACCGGCCTTTGTGAAAGTTGCTTAACCTCAGCACTCGCAGACTAGGCGCGTTAACCACTGCGCCATCGAGCTCTTCCTAAATTGACTTATTGATTTAAAACAAAATGGAACTTCGAAGTCTGTATGGGATACTCGTATATCGAAATCTTTATAAACGCTTTAAAGCCTATGCCTTGTACCACGAAACCCCTTGACGCTCGCGTACGTTTCGATTGTAAATTCGTGTGTGGATCCCGGGCTCGTTTTTACAGCCTGCGGTGACGCGAGGGCGATACTGAGGCCTCCAGGGATGATCTCCTCACAACAGCGTGGCGTGAAAACCCTGGGATTTGAGCGGAACTTGTTGCGAGTGAATAGAGATGATTGGTGAAACGTGTTGAGAGGATTGAATCGGGATGACAGTGTCTGTACAGTCTGTTCTCTTTTTAATTTTTTTTATATTATTCGGGTAAGCACAGTGCATTCTTACCTGATGTTAAGTGATGATAAAGGCCAATGGTGGAAGCGCACTTCACCCGGGATCCTCAACTACTGAGGCACTGGCTATCTTATCTCTAAAAATGCTATTATGGTGACATAATATTTAGATAAGACTAGCGGACCCGGTGGACTTCGTACCGCTTTGACAGTTTTCATTCATTCCCGTGAGAATATCGGGATAAAAACTATTCTATGTGTTAATCCAGGTTATAAGCTATCTGTATGCCGAATTTCATCCAAATCCATTCAGTAGTTTTTACGTGAAAAAGTAACAAACATCCACTTTGACAGTTTCCATTCATTCCTGTGGGAATATCGGGATAAAAACTTATATTATAATTAGGTTATAAACTAAGAGTAACAAAAATCCATCCATACATACTTACAAACATTCGCGTTTATAATATTAGTAGGATGGTGGTAGCTACCCAGGCGGACAAACAAGTCCTACCACCAACCAAACTCAGTACACAAACATGTACCCCCCGCTGGGAATCGAACCCGGGATTTCTGGGTCTAAACCGGTGGTCATAACCACTAGACCACAGAGGCGGTAAAATGTA
Organism: Eudonia mercurella; assembly: GCA_963082485.1. Lineage (NCBI taxonomy): Eukaryota > Metazoa > Arthropoda > Insecta > Lepidoptera > Crambidae > Eudonia > Eudonia mercurella. Next base: position 12,806,266 of record OY720046.1, read on the forward strand.
CGTAGTACTGATAGTAGAATTTGTGCACAATATGATCTATTTATCCGGTGGCAAGGTGGACTGACGACATTACCAGGATAGCGGGAAAGCCGGGGATGCGCATGGCTTGAGACAGAGATAAGTGGCTGACACGAAAGGAGGTCTATACTAAGCAGTGGGTATCTCCGGAGTCTCCGGACTGCAATGATGATAATGATGATGATCTATTTAGATGGGTTAAGAGTACTTAAGAGCCACCATCATTGAAATCAAGCCATCACAGTACCAATTGATAGGTATTGGCTTATTACATGTTTGATTAATGCGTAAAAGTTCACTATTATAAGTCTTTCTGTTTTCTAAATAAGTTAATTGGTATATAGCAATGTTCTAAATTGTTGTGTTCTGATTAAACTGCTGGGTCACGAATATCCAGAGCAAAACTTGTTTAGTTTAACGCGCAATGAACTAGAAATTGCTAATAATTGTGGTCGACGCCTGAAAAGAATAGAAAGCATGAGATGCAGTAATTACTGGGCATAGAGGTATACATAACGATGTCGGAGGATTTGAAAATAATAGTAATAATAATAATATAATAATAATAACAACAAAAAAACTCACTTACAATTAATAATAATACTTTATTGACCAATGAATGGCGCAGTGGCTCGGACATTTGGCTCGTTATTACAGCCTGCGACGCGAGGGTGATACTGATGCCTTCAGGGATGATATCCTCACGACAACGTGGTGTGCAAACCCGAAGAGTTGAGTGAAGCTTGTTGCACATTGAGAGGAGTAAACTGCGATATCTGTGTCTAAGCTGCATATTTGAGTCGCTTTCAGAGTGGCAGTCTTGTGCAGGTGCTAGGGCAGGCATGTGTTTTTTCAATATACGTAGATGCCTCTAGCCTTCACAACATCAACCCTATTCAAGGTCTTAGCCTTGTTGCGTTCTTGGGTTTTTCCGATCTCTAATCCAATTTGAACGCCTCAGAGGATCTAGAAGAGGACGAGGCCGATAAAAAAAAGAAATGAAATATATCTTTTTCGTTCCAAAAGCAGCACAATTACAAAAAGATCTCGCAAAACCTGTTGAGAGTTTTGTCTGCGAGAAGAAACAGTACTACCTCTCGGTTTTCTGCTACAGTGCAGTTACATGACACCAACAGCTTGCAGTGCAATGAAAGGACGTGGGTTTTAGTGGCTATGGCAGTCTTCCCCCTTGAGAGGATCTGGAGAAGAGTCCCACATAACTGCGTCTCCCCGGGCGTGCCTAATATTTGCTCCTGTATAACTAAAAAGGGCACCTACGAGTAGTACTTCCTATCCTACATAGCTGATACTCGATCGATCGATTCGAACACAGCATCCTTTTGATTACCGTTATATACTTACGATTTGGATGTTTCTTTTACAAGCGGCACAGTGGGCGAGTGACGAAATGCTCAGTCTGTTATACGGTGGTCCCGGGATCAGTTCCTAGTAGAGGTAAATTGTATTTAGTTTTTTTCGATGCATAGCCCGAGTTTGTGATCAATGAGGTGATCACCAATCACGCGTCTTAACCTTTCAGACTTCCAATACGTTATCCGACTTAAAATCATAAATATTATTACCATACGAATGAAAAACCTCACTCAAACGGCTGCACATTACCGATCCATATATTTAGTGCTGCGTGTACTACAAAAGCGGGTGCCGCAAAAATTGTATATGAATTTCCATGAAAGGAGGGAATTTTCAACAATGCCCATAATAAAGGGGACTGGAACACGACAGTAGGGGAAATGGGTTGAACATGAAATGTGGATGTGTGGGAGCACGGGGTAATACACGCAGACATTTAAACAGGAGGGTACAGACGAGAGACATTTTTATAAAATAAAAATGTCTCAAAACTATACGTTACATACACCATGGGTCCATTCGTATAACATGTGGTCCATTGATATGCGCGGGCGCTGATCAGCGCCGCCAAACAATTAAGATTATATTGTGTCTGTATTCACTTTAGACGACGGATTAAACGAGGTGCAATGAAGCAAATTGCGGGTCGGCAAGGTGAGGACGGCTTGTGAGACACAATCCTGCTTTACTAGCTGTGCTCGCATCAGGGTGCCTAGTGCGAGTTCACTCGCTATTCGATCACGTTAACGAAAACGGGAATTAGTATGGCAAAATTTTAACTCTTCTCGATTGTCGCCAGGAAGCGCTGCTAAAATGTTCGTAAACGTAAACGTAATCGAATGAATACGGATACTAAACAAAACTCATTCTAGGCATTCTGGACTATGCAATCAAACGCTCTACAATTTTGGTTATTGTCTGTCGCGCCGTAATATAAAAAAAACTATGCTTAGCATAAGGTTTTTATTATAATGTATACCTACCAAGTATGTGTTGGTGTTACTTACTGAAAGTTCGTTCATATTTCTTTCGTAGCAAGACATTATAAGACAAGACAAAAATTAAAACGTGAAAAAGCTAGAAGTTCTGTATGTTCGTTCGCGTAAAAATAAATTTTCGAAATAATTATGAGTTGACAAACACCTCAGTCTCCCTGTGACAACTAATGATGTTATGAAGCAGATACGTTTGCTAAATTTATATGCATACAAAAACAGCTTCATGATACAAAATAACCGCAAAAAATGGTACTGGCAGTCTGTTTCCTTCTTCGAGGGCGACTAAGTTATGCCAAAACCAAAAAACAAGAATTTTCAAAATCGGTTTACAACTTACGAAGATATCGCCTCAGACCAAATAAAAACTTTTTATTTGGCCTGAGGATATCGCGTAACAAACATACAAAAAAAAACGACGGGTTGCACTCTGGGAGTGCCGGCAGAAGTGAAAACTTGAATATTAACGTTGTGCATTTTTGATATTTTGGAATGGTTAGGGAATAATTTTGCACAAATTGCTTTAATTATCAGTATAAAAGTACTCTCATTTATGTGGTAGAATACAATATTTATTTATTGGGCTATCGTACACAAACATGACAATTTATATTACATTAAAAAGTTATATTAAGTTATATTAATAAATTTGCACGAATTGCTTTAATTATCAGTATAAAAGTACTCTCATTTATGTGGTAGAATTCAATATTTATTTATTGGGCTCGTACACAAACATGACAATTTATATTACATTAAAAAGTTATATTAAGTTGTATTAAAAATTTATATTACGCCGCGCCAGCTGTCTACTCTCCATCCGTCTTACGAATTTTCGATCAGGTCACGTGTCCTGTCGCGAGTTTAACATTTTTTACCCATTCCAAAAAAAGTGCACAATGCCGCTAAAGAAGTTTTCACTTCAAAAAAACAGTCTAATTGAGAAACTCCTCCTTTTTTTGAAGTCGGTTAAAAAGATACGGCTGCCTTCTTTTGTTCGAGACGCCTTCGGAGCGCTAGTGACGTATCTACCTTTTTTACTAAACATTAATGACAAATGAAAACGGAACCTGTAAACGGCTTGAAACGTTATAAAAAATATTAGTGAATTGTTAGAAAGCATTTCTGTTAAAATAAAAAAAGCGTCGCCCGTCTGCCATGCACCTGTAACAACACCAATTGGAAGCCAGCACGTGGACGATTCCCTTCGCACGATACACTCGAATGCCGAACTAATTTCGTAATAACATACATTATTATCTTTTTAACAATACTTTACATCGTAATTTTTTAGATACTCACCAGAAAAAGTTTTTTTTTGTTTCTACCCATCAAAAAACATCATACATTTTGATCGAACTAGGTGTCACATAATGTATGAATGGATCAACTGTATCTACTGTTTCATACTCAGTATTTCCTAGGTACGGAGCCTATAGTTAGAGTCAATACTGTTAAGGACTTGGGCGTTACTTTTGATACGCGTCTAAACTTTCATGAGCACTTGAAGGCACTCGCTGCTGACTCTTATCGTAGGTTAGGCTTTGTTCTCCGGAATGCCCGTGAATTCCACGATGCTGGCGCTATAAAGCTAGTATACACTGCTCTTGTAAGGATCTATCTACTGACCCTGATAGGTAGGGTATGGCAGCTGGAACTACGGGTCCGGCTGTCTTTTCAAGGGTACCACGGGAGTTCCGGATCCTAAGCCCCCTGTCGGTTATGCCTTCGCGGGCGTCTCCGACAGGTTCCGGACATGGGTTGGACTCGTGGTGGCGCGTGGTTAGCTGTAGAAGTGGGAATGTTCGTCTGCCTGGTTGATGTGGCCAGGCTTCCATTTCGTGCACAGCGAGCAGGTCCAAGTAGCGGTCTCGAGGGGCCCGAGGCGAAAGGACTTGCGGGGCACGTGAGTTGCCCATAGTTGGTTGTCATGCTCGGTGGTTTTCACTGAGCAGAGCTCCAACATCTCCGGCACTAGTCTGGATAACTAGTAGAGGTGCCCGCTAGATGCAATACCTCCGGTTGAGCCAGCCGCGTAGGATGTTGAAATCGGCAAGGTGCCTGGATAGGTACTGAGAAGTGAGTGGGCTTACAACTCCGCCACCAAAGAGGATAATTGGTAGTCAACTTAGAGTTGACGACCCGAGCAGAGGAATCTGCGAGTTGTGCTCTAGTGCAACGAGAAGTGAGCGAGCTTACAGCTCCGGTAACCTATCTGGATAATAGGTAGTGGACTATACGTGTCCACGGGGCGACTAGCTTGAGACACTAGTCTTAAAAGTACCGGATGAAGAATGCGCCTCGGTGCGTCCTGATCTGGCGTTATGACCTGACGTAGATGGTCCCTTGTGCTTGCACAAGGATGTCTGACACCTGCTTTGTGACCTGATGGTTGGTAGGGGGTGTCAGTATAAACTTTAAAGTAGTGTTGAGTGGGTTGCTCTTGTAAGGAGTAAGATTGAGGCGGCGTCAATTGTATGGCATCCATATGAGAGTAGTTACGCTTTGCGATTTGAGAAGATCCAAAAGGCCTTCTTAAGATTCTTTTACAAGAAACTTTATGGATATTATCCTTTTCTGTACCCCACAATATTTTTACTTGGTGAGCTTGGTTTCAACTCTTTAGAGGCAAGGCGTTACTACCATCTACTAACGACTGCCTGTCAGATATTGCGCGGTGTATCTGACTGCCCGGAATTGGTGGCCCAAGTGGTGAGACTATCTGTTCCCGAAGTACCCAGATACTCTCTAAGACCCCGTAGTCACAGCCTACTGGCTGTGCCCCGGGCGCGCACTGTGGCGCACACTAGCTCTCCTCTCATTCGAGCATTAAAATTGTTAAATGAGCTTCTGGTATCATCACCATTGTGTGATCTGTTTGCTGACAGACGGAGGGAAGTGTGCAGAGAATGTCTGAGGTGTTGTGAGATGATTGATAGTGTAAGAATTAGTACTATATAATACATTATTAATATGATTATTGTTATTATTTTGTAATTATTATTTTTTACTTTAACTTATAAATCAATTTTTTTTTTACTTTTTCCTTTTGCTGTTGTTTCTATTGTAGTAATTACAACTTAGGAATAACTACATTTTTTGATTTTTTTTGTATAGCATAGCGTATTGGTGTCATACTGTAATGTTGTGTTATTATTTACATAAATAAATAAATAAACTGATATTTATTTAACAATTTCAGAGTTGGTCTCTGAAATTGTTCTTGTCTTGTCTTGGTTGGTTTTTAAAATAATGGGCAGAGATTATAATTTATTTCTTTTACTGCCCATAATTTTTCTAGTAAAAAAAATACGATGTATAAAAACACGCCTCAGTGACAGAGTGGTGTGATCCCGGGTTCAAATTCCAGGTCGCGTAAAGCATGTTTCGGACTATCCTATACGTAGCCCGAGTTTGTGGTCAATTATCACCAACCTGCAATTGGCAAGCGTGGTGAATAAGCCATTACTAGGGATACGTAATTTTCGCATTTAAAAAAAACACAAATTCAAAATTTCGCATTTATTCGCAAAAAATAATATTATTAAAAAATCAAAATCAATATTCTTCATTATATGTTTATATAACATAACTATCATAAGTAGGTACTTAATTGAAGGCTAGCATTGTAGTGGTCTCGATATTTTCCTCCTTCAGCCTCTGCCTCCGGTCATTTACAACAATGTTGTAAATACTAAAATATCTCTGATAACCTGAACCTGAACCCTCGTTGGGCGAGTCCGACTCGCACTTGTCAGGTTTTTTTAACAATATTAACACAAAAACTAAAGTGTCCATTTACTTCCGTGGCAGACTGTACCTACCAATCTCATATTCAACGTACGAAAAAGCAAATCGACATGCGATCAACGCCGCTTTCATACGCCGTTCTTAAACGATAAAAAAAAAAACATTGTTCAATAAACGGGCCTCGCGTTATTCAACAAATGACGGAGAAAAAATGATCGACTAGGTATATAAGGTGGACTCGGTACAGTCAGCAGAGAAAGTAGCGAAACACTTTAGAATCATGTCATTATAACTCCACAAATAATTGACAAGCGCCTGTTACATAACTCTGTTGCTTTGATGTATTTAACCACCGACGCAAAAACGACGGGGTGTTATAAGTTTGACGTGTCTGTGTGTGTGTGTGTGTGTGTGTGTGTGTGTCAGTCTGTGGCATCGTAGCTCCCGAACGGATGAACCGAATTCGATTTTGTTTTTTTTTTTTTTTTTATTAAAGTGTTCAGTGACCTTCGTTGCCGGCTGTACGTACAGTCACGAGTACACTTTTGACAAACTTTGACTCTTATTCCATCACATTAAGAGTTACATGGAGGAGGAGCTCGATGGTGCAGTGGTTAACGCGCCCGGTCTGCCAGTGCTGAGGTTAAGCAACTTTCGCAAAGGCCGGTCATCGGATGGGTGTCCAAAAATGTATCATCTCGAGCTCCTCCGTGCTTCGGAAGGCACGTAAAGCCGTGGGTCCCGTAGCAGTCGTTAACAACCACCAACCCGCACTGGGCCCGCGTGGTGGTTTAAGGCCCGTTCTCCCTATCCATCCATAGGGAAGGCTCGTGCAGCAGCAGTGGGGACAAAAATGACCTGATGATGATGATCATGAAGAGTTACATTGTTTACACGTTAATGCTAGTGACTGTACAACCAGCGTGAAGTTCACTCTCGTAGTTTAGTGATTAAGCCACCAGTGTTACGACTTTGATTTTCGGCGAGGAGTAAATGTTATTATACTCGATTTGTTCGGTTGCTTGTTTTAAGTCCGCCTGGCCATCTACTATAGAGTATACGTCTACAGTGTTTGTGGTAGGTATTGTTTTATTCCGATAGTTATGAGATAAGATAAAAGGTGATGAGATGCAATAAGCTCCCTCGTTGTGAAACCAAAACAGTTCGCTAAAAAGATATTCACATTAAATTTTTAATCATCATCATCATCATCAGCTCATTTTATGTCCCCACTGCTGGGGCACGAGCCTTCCCTATGGATGGATAGGGAGAATTAATTTTTAATACGTCATCTCATTCTGCACCAATCAATCTGCGGCTGACTGTACTCTCAAACGAATCTCGTCTTATGAAATAATGATGCCGGTTTAAATTACCTACCTCGCCTTACGTGGAAACTCCGCCATTTTCTTTCATGAAAGTATTTGAAGTTGTTTCTTTCTGAATACGAGTTCTAACGTTTTCGTTTCCTTAATTGGTGTAATGAGAATGCGTGTATTTTTACCCGACTGCGTCAGAAGGAGGGTTATGTTTTTCGAATGTATGTATGTATGTATATATGTATGTACGTCCAGTCCAAACGGCATGGTGGATTTTAACATATAAGGTGTCATTCGATTTTCTTTGACTGTGGGAGTGACAGGCTATTAAAAAAGAAACAAAAAGAAAAACCATTGGCCGGGTTAGCTATTAGTAGCCTTAACCCCAAAAAAATGTTACCACACGATCAAAATTCTTTAAACGAACTACAACGTTTACGGAATTTAAAGGATATGGCCAATTTTTCTATGGACGTAGATGTAGTTAATAATTTTCATTTACAGCAATGTTTTATGGTGTTTTGTTTTCGGGAATATTAGCAGATTTTATTTTCATGTTTAAAAAACTCTAAGAACTTGTCAGTCAAAAGTACTAGACGTTTTTACGCCTTAGAGCTGATTTTTCAATCATCGGATAAAACTTATCCTTCTGATAAAGTATTACGCAATCAAGCTAAAAAGAATAGTCATGTTATGGCAATACATTTTTAAAATGGTTATCTAATACTTTATCAAACGAATAAGTTTTATCTGTCAACTGAAAAATCGGCCCTAAATCAGAATATTGACAATTGGTGTATGCGCTATGACTTTGCTTTGAATTTAAAAGAGTAAGGCGTTTTAATATAATTATTTTATGTAGGTTTTAAAATGTTTGGTTATTTACTTTACATATCTAAAAGGTTTGAAATTTTGAAACAAATTATTAAAATAAAATAAAAAACCCAACTGCTAAAACAACTATATAAAAAACAATTATAATTATACTCGTAAAAACCGGACTAACATAAAAAATTACTGCAAAGAGAAAAAACTGAAAAGAAAAAAACAAGCTCTACGATCCCAGAATTCTATTTGAGCAATGTTGAATGCAACGTGAAATATTTCCTTGTCCAATACCTATACTTAAATAGTAAAATCAAAAATAAAATAAGTATATAATTAAAATAAAACAAAAAATCCGACTGCTAAAACGACTATATAAAAACAATAAAATACTCGTAAAAACTGGACTAACATAAAAAAATTACTGCAAAGAGAAAAAACTGAAAAAAAACAAGCTCTACGATACCAGAGTATTTAAATGAGTATTTGTAAATACATTGAATAATGATAGTAGTCGCAGGCGGGGACAATCACTAACCAAAGTGAGTGCGGATTAATTTGAGCTAGCCACAGCTGCTTGGTTGATGATGATGACTCTGGATGGAGACACCACAGCGCAGGGAGTACGGGCCGTAAGCCATCAAGGGCCCAGTGCGGGTTGGTGGTTGTTAACGACTGCTAATGCAGCCGGGACCAACGGCTTAACGTGCCTTCCAAAGCACGGATAAGCTCGAGCTGTTACATTTTTGGTCACACATCCAATGGTCGGCCTTTGCGAAAGTTGCTTAATTTCAGCAACCGCAAACCACTTAGTACAGCGCCATCGAATCGCACATACCAAACGCATTGCGTTTCATGCTATTTTTGTTGATTAAATAATATCTTCTCTATTAGTAAAAAATATTGGTATGCCTTTAGTAATTCAAAAGTGAAATGCAAAGAGATTTTTCTCTCAATAGCCTCCAATTTCAATGTACTCGTATTAAAACTCAACGTTATAGATAGAGCTTAAAAAGCTCACTTCACCAATGGAAAATGGTTTTTCGAATCACTTTTTTTAAATTTTCTGCAAAAATCACATCTTAATTTCAATATTCGGTGAAAAATCCATCCTATGATATCTTAAGACGAAGGGTAAGGCACACTAGCGCCGCTAATGGATTTAATTTGATAACTGCTAAACTGGATTTTTTTTCAAACATTGCGGACCTTCCGACATTATTTAATAATTGTGCACTACTTTTAGGTTTGTTTTTATATTCATTCGCTAACACCAACAGTGGCCATTGTTTGTGAATAAATGCGATAGCCCGTTTTGTGAATAAACCACGCAACAAAAAGTAGTGCACAATTATTAAATAAATACTATGGATATTTTCCTGTTGTCGGACGGTACGCAATGTTTAAAAAAAGATCGGGTCCGTTAGTAATTGTCAAATTATTATTTGGTGGCGCTAGTGTGCCTTACTCTTCGCCTTATTGCGTAATTCTGTGTTGTTGATGTTGTAAAAACGAGACGTGTGTATTTACGTATGTACATACTCTGAAGTATGAGGATCGTGAAGGGCAAAATTCGCGTCTCGTTTTTATAATTGTTATAACTTGTAGTAATACTTTGCCTTCACGTGTTTATATACAGATTTATTGTAGAAGTTAAATACATCAACGGACTTCTTGGCGGGAAAATGAAGATTCACGCCTGTTGCGGTTTTGTTTGATTTTCTGAAATTTGTGTTATGTCGAATATTAATGTGAAATAATGGTGGATTATTAACCATCAAGTGTTCGTGAACGTGCATGAGCGTTAGCAAATACAACAAAACAATGCAACGTCTATTTTCAAGTTCTCTCAAGAAATCCGCGTGAGGTCTTAGTAAAACCCCACATCTTTACTGTGATACTCAAGAGGTTGGGGGGTATATCATTTCTCACTTCTCATTACTATTATTGCATAAAGGGCTCTTTTTTCAAGGAAGTTGACGAGAACTTGTCCCCTTTTATTGCGCCAGTCCGAAACTGCCGATAGATTTTTCAGCTACAAGAGGAGCTCCGATTTTGGAATTGAATGGAATTCAATGTCCTCGTAGAATAAATCGACTTCGTCATCAGGATGGTCTGACGTAGGGGTATAAGCTTGAACAATTTTGAGAGAGTAACGTTTGTTTAGTTTAAGTACAGTGAAACAAACGCGGAGGAGCTCGATGGCGCAGTGGTTAACGCGCCCAGTCTGCGAGTGCTGAGGTTAAGCAACTTTCGCAAAGGGTGGTCATCGGATGGGTGACCAAAAATTTATCATCTTGAGCTCCTCTGTGCTTCGGAAGGCACGTAAAGCCGTTGGTCCCGGCTGCATTAGCAGTCGTTAACAACCACCAATCCGCACTGGGCCCGCGTGGTGGTTTATGGCCCGTTCTCCCTATCCATCCATAGGGAAGGCTCGTGCCCCAGCAGTGGGGACATAAAATGAGCTGATGATGATGATGATGATGATGAAACAAACGCGGGTAAAAATACTCTTTATGTTTTGTATGGAAGGAACGACATTTTTGTTTATCAGAAATCCCACGCCTCCATAAGAGCTATCCTCGTGGCCCCTGTAGTAAAATAAGTCTCCAGATGTAAGCGTTAGAAGATCTTCTCCCTTTCGTCGAATCTCTGACAAACCTAATATGTCCCATATGGCCGAGAGACGGTTATAGAAAAAGGGGACGTCCACCGGCGAGATAGGTCGACGATATAAGCAAGACCGTGGGTTGCACGTGGCCCAGACTAGCGCAGGATCGAGGCGAATGGCACAAGCAAAGAGAGGCCTATGCCCAGCTGTGGGTCGGGAGGGGCTGATGATGATGATGATGATGATTACTATTATCATTCATCATCATCATTATAAACCAAATAAATATTATCCAGCAGTGGACGTCTTTTGGCTGAGATCATGATGATGTTGATGATATGTATTAATTTTAAGAAAATTACTTTGACACTGGCTAAATGTGCTAAGCGCACGAAGCCATCAACTAAGAAAAAAATATGCATAAACAATTCGCACATTGTCACTTATCCATACGAGAACTAAGCTGCGAACTGGTTCGCAATTCGCGACGGGGCGGGCGGAATCCAGACAATTACATATTCTGGTCAGCGGCATGCTAAAAAGCCACGCTCGGGAAAATCTCTTCCTCATACGCTCTGTGGACTCCCTAATATAAATATAATAAAAATTCGGAGTGGAGAATATGGACAGGGCCGGACTAATGACGGAATGTTGATAATATATTTTTTCGTTTACATCTATTTTAAACGATTAAAAATTAATGCCTTGTTGATCGAGTGGCTAACTGCTCAGCCCGAAAGCTGCTGGAGGTCCTGGTTTCAATTATATGACACGGGAAAAGCATTTTTCGGATTTTCTATGCATAATTAAGCTAAATTAAATTAAGCTAAGCAAGGTAATTAAGCTAAAACCCATCAATTGAGGCGATGACTTGATTTCAATAATGTAGGCCTTTGCCCAGCAGTCGCACTGTAAATGAGCTGTTTATTTAAAGATGTTCTGAACAAAAGTACTAGGCTAATTTTCTATTTATGTTATTTGATAAGGTAAAGTGACATTATAAAAAATACATTGTACAAAGTAGGCAAGAATGTAGATAATTGTCAGTCAATTAGAAGCTTACACATTCGCCGAAACATAAGACAACATGACAGTAAACACAAATAAACAAAAATGAGATGCCCAATTTTAACAATCCGTAAGCTCCAATTGGTTACTAAGAAACTATAAGATAAATTACTGACGTTTTCCTTCCAAATATTATAATAAAAAAAACACTATCGCATGACAAAAGATTTTCTACAAGCCAAACCACATTTGTGTCTCAATGGCTAGATTCTGTCCTTTTTCAATAGCAGAATTCAAGTCTAAGGGTTAGTATTCAGTCTGCCCCTTTTTTATCAATGTAAAATGCTTTTTGTACACACCTGGGCCAGGGGCGACCCCGAATTATGTGGGACTCTCTTCCTCTTCCCTCGATCAGCTACTAAAAGCCTAAACGCTCGACGAGGGGAGGGTATGTATACTCGCTAATAAACCTACTACTATCCCTTATCTGCCACGGGGATGACTCGGGATCACGAACGAGTTCTCTCAGTCCGCCCCTGGGAGTCTGCATACTACCACAAAATAAGGAAACTGCAGAAGTTAAGCTTCATACAAATCCGCTCGAGCAACGCACAGATAGACCTTTCACTCGGACTGGTTTGAGTTGGTACCGAGATTACGTGTTCGAGCGCGGTATGAATTAAGCTTACCTTCTGCAATCTCCTTATTTTGTGATTCCACGATCTCCGTGACATGAGAAAATACGTTTCGGATCCAACTAAATTAGGTTGTGAGGAGACGCTGCAGCTTTGTCATTGTTTTGACGTGTGCGCCGGCTAAAGACGCGTTCCGGTATTTATACGGTTCTCCACCATTTATATTTCGAACAGGAAACAAGTGAATAACAAAACAAAGATTCCAGAAAAAGCTTTGATTGGGAAACAAATGAACGTCGCCCCTTTTCTGTTTTGCCTTTGTGAGGGTGGAGTAGGGAATCAGTGTTTTGTGTTTTTACTGCTAACAAAAGTTTTTTTTGCAAATGAAGTATTCACCGATTGTGTTACTGGCATGTTGTGTTATTCCAATATCAATGCGAGTTCTTGTTAAGATTTATTTACAGTTTTAATGACGAAAAAGCTATCATACAGAGGTATCATAACTCAATTTTATGGTTTTTTATGTTTTCCTAAGTCTACAAGAACACGACAAACTGAAATAGTTTAATTACAATTAGGTATATTTATATTATTTTGAATTTTGCATTCACAATTCTATCCATTTTAAAAGTTTTGACTAAAAAAATAATTAAAATAGTTTTTGAAAAATTGTTGCTAAATTTGTTTTTTTTTTAACTTTACGCAACATAATTTACGTAAAATTGAATATACTCACAAATTTAATTGGTGATAACTATAAAACACAACATAATGCACCTAATTACACATTCAATTAATTAAAAATAACTATACTAACTTCTCAAAAAAAGTAACATTACCATTCGCGTGGGGCAACATATACCCCAGAAGTGACCTCTTGACATACCAAGACGGTACAGAGTGGAGTTTCTTACTGAATCGGGATGGGAGAAAATATTCAGGCAGCTACTGAAAACGCTGTGACGATTAGTTTAAAAATGGCGGAGTTACAACATCATTTTATAAACTCCGTGGGGTAAAATATGCCCCACGCGAGCAATTACAAGTTAAAAGATACATCATTGATAATTAACTGGTCGTAGTGTAGTGGTAGATATTATGTATATTCTTGTAAATAAATAAAATAAATAAACAGTTTTGGAACACAGTAACGATAGAAGAGCCCAGAATCCAAAACTGCATTTTCTTACAACTTCAAATTTATCTGTTATCGCCTACTCTGTGGTGGAAGTACACTTTCATAACGAATAACTATACGTAAATAAACAATTTAAACAGGCCATCAACAGTCTAAGCGCAGGTAGGCTACTCTTGACGCAAACTCAATCTCAATACAATTCCAATCCCAAATCTAAAAAATTCAAATGGCACTCTTAAAAGCGATGATAGCGCTACATTGCAATTAAATTGCGTGGAAATTTAGTGAACAAATTATTATCGAGATGGAGCGTTCCGAAATTGCGAAACTTATCCCAATATCGATAAATATTAATCGCATTGGAATTGTATTGAGATTGAGTTTGCGTCAAGAGTAGCCTACCAGGTGTGTGCTTTTAACCGGTACCGGTACGTCCACGTGGTCAAACTGAATAGTCAAACTAATTTGTTCATCAGGAAAAAATGTCCAGATGGTCAAATTGTCTCCGATGACGGAAAGAACAGTCAAGAATAAAATTGAATTGTCTTATATTAAAATTTACAACATTTAACGCAATTTATCAAGGAAATGACATATACTTATTTCGCCATGGAGTAATTGTAACTGACAGTTCATTATAAACTGGTCTCTATCTATATACTCTTTTCGGCGCGGAGAAAAAACGTTGACAACTATTTTAATCATCACTGTACTCAATTGCTTATGACAATTATAAAAAGAGTTTATTATCCTTGTATATTAACTTCTTGAAGTTTGACCATCTGGAAGTTTATTCCTGATGGACAAATTAGTTTGACTGCTTAGTTTGACCATATGGACGAACCGGGTACAATATGTTTGTTTACTCGGTTTGGTTGGCGGTAATACTTGTTTTTCCGCCTGGCTAGCTACCACCATCTTATATAAATATGTCGGCATACATCAATGTTTGTAGCATTGTTGGGTTCCGGCAGCTAGAGATAATATAGTCAGTGCCTCACTAGGATCCTGGGTGAAGTGCGCTTCCAATTGGCCTTATCATCACTTAACATCAGGTGAGCCTAATATAAAAAAACCGGTCAAGTGCGAGTCGGACTCGCGCACGAAGGGTTCCGTACTTGATGACGTATTACAAAAAAAATACTTACTAGATCTCGTTCAAACCAATTTTCGGTGGAAGTTTGCATGGTAATGTACGTCATATATTTTTTTTAGTTTTATCATTCTCTTATTTTAGAAGTTACAGGGGGGGGACGGGACACACATTTTACCACTTTGGAAGTGTATCTCGCGTAAACTATTCAGTTTAGAAAAAATTATATTAAAGACATTAACATCATTTTTGAAGATCTATCCTAGATAACCCCACACGTATGGGTTTGATAAAAAAAAAATAATTTGAGTTTCAGTTCTAAGTATGGGGAACCCCCAAAATTTATTGTTTTTTTTTTCTTATTTTTGTGTGAAAATCTTAATGCTGTTCACAGAATACATCTACCTACTTACCAAGTTTCAACAGTATAGTTCTTATAGTTTCGGAAAAAAGTTGCTGTGACATACTGACGGACAGACAGACAGACAGACAGACATGACGAATCCATAAGGGTTCCGTTTTACGCCATTCGGCTACGGAACCCTAAAAAAGCTATTGTGAGATTCCGTCCGTGTCCGTGCGTAGTTCGAGCACGTTTGATTGAACCTTATACATTCTGCATTCTCCTTATTTTGTGACACTTAACAATGAAAACATTCCTCCAGTTTTATCGAACGTCGGGTTATGTTGCCGATGGCGCCGCTCAGTCTACTGTCCATACTCCACGATAAATCAATAGGACAGATTTTACTGGTGGCCGTCTATGGCTTTTATATTGTAACGTAGTAAGAGTAACCGGATTTGATGAATAGAAATTTAGATTTTCGAATACCTGTAACAATCCTCTGAGATGTGTTAGAAAGAAGCTGTAATAACAGTATATTATAGTCTTCTAGTGTTTCGATAGTTAGTGATTTATTTATTTATTTAATTAATTACACAACCGTGGATTAAATGAAAGTACCTAGATGACCGAGCTTTGCTCGTTTTTTTTATAATGTTTTCTTAAAATGAAACCTAGCTAGATCGACTTTGCATACTAAATTTCATGAAAATCGTTGGAACCGTTTCCGAGATTCAGATTATATATATATGTAGGTACATATCATCATCATCATCATCTCAGCCAAAAGACGTCCACTGCTGGACAAAGGCCTCCCCCAAGGATCTCCACAACGACCGGTTTTGTGCTGCTCGCATCCAGCGGCTTCCCGCGACCTTCACCAGATCGTCGGTCCACCTTGCTGGAGGCCTGCCCACACTGCGCTTTCCGGTACGCGGTCGCCACTCGAGGACTGCTCCGCCCCAGCGGCCATCAGTCCTGCGAGCAATGTGCCTTGCCCACTGCCACTTGAGCTTAGCAACTCTTCGGGCTATGTCGGTTACCTTTGTTCTTCTGCGGATCTCCTCATTTCTGATTCGATGATAAAAATAGTCATAATGAAAAAACATAGTCAAATTCCACTTGCACAATCCATCAATTCTACTGCTGGATATAGGGCTCTCAAATATTTAAATTAATAAAAATAACAAAAATAATAAAAGCATCAAAGTAATAAAATTATATCTTATCGTCACTTGAGAAATGAGATGAGATTAAATGAAGACCAAGAAAACACTTCCACTAGTGGTGGAATAAAAAAAATCAGTAGTAAAATTCCAGTCATGTAAAGATAGTCAGAACTGCACCTGTTTTCGTGAGCGGGTTACCTGAGCTAGTGGAAGCACCTGCTGATCTTCTGTGCGGAAGCGTTGCATTGACAACGAGATTTAGTTTCAATAGGACACAATTTCCGAGAGACAAAATTTGAATGGGACCTAGTTTATCTTCACTGTGCTTGTTTTCCGGCTTTTGACATGAATTATAATATTCTCGCTCGCTCGATGGCGGAGTAGCTCGATGGCGCAGTGGTTAACGCACCCGGTTTGCGAGTGCTGAGGTTAAGCAACTTTCGCTAAGGCCGGTCATCGGATGGGTAACCAAAAACGTATCATCTCGAGCTCCTCTGTGATTCGGAAGGCACCTAAAAAAGTTAACAACCACCAATACGCACTGGGCCCGCGTGGTGGTTTATGGCCCGTTCTCCCGATCCATCCATAAGGAAGGCTCGTGCCCCAGCAGTGGGGACATAAAATTAGCTGATGATGATGATGAATAGTATTCATACTCATGTACTTATCCAGAAAGCTAATACACTTTTTCAGGAATGGATTCACGACATAGTGTAACGGAGCTGTTCCATTGTTTCCAGCATTAAAAGCACTGCCAATCATGAAACAGCGCTCTCTGACGATCTGCATTTAAGGAAAAGGGATACATATAGTGTGTGATCCACTGGATTCAAGTCAGGAAATGCGAATAACGCTATTTTATGTAAAATCTAAGTTTTATAAAAAAATAAAACAATATTTGTTTTTCTAATAACTATTACGTGCTATACTTAATTTAATGATGTAAATAGGATACTGTTTAGAGGTGACTTTGGTTTTTTTAAATCAAGGAAATTTCATAGTTCTGTATTTTGGAAACAATTACCCAGTACCAACTCCTTCCATTTGACCGCATTCAACGCAGAGCTATTATATATTATATCATTTATATTTTTCTTGGCGTTGCATGTTGTCGGTTTTAGTCGGAGGTCGAGTGGCAAAGTGCTCGGCCCCATACCCGAAGGTCTCGGGTTCAATTCCCAGGTCGGGCAAAGTGTGTTTCGTATTTTTCGATGTATTGCCCGGGTTTGTGATCACCGACCCGCATTTGGCAAGCGTGGTGATTAAGTCGTTACCATCAATTGTAGTGTTGATTTGATATCAATGATGGAGACTTTTGCCCAGTAATGGGACAGTCATAGGCGGCTATTACTTACTTACTTACTACAGAATGTTTAGCGCCATCTATCCGTCCGGCTACCGAAGCTTTTTCAAATTTCTGAGCAGTCCCGTTACCCATTTTTCGTGGAACTCCAAATGTGCGATGAATGTGTCACCGGCAGATATTCGAGCGTGCCTAAGTCTATAGAAGCTACGTATTTACCATCCAACTCGATCGGTTCACGTAGCTTTAAATAGCCAAGTCAATATTGGAGCTGTGTTTACCTGTCCATTCACTAAAGCAGTTTTAGAGAAAAATCACGTGGAGTCGGTGGGGTGGTTAAGGCCAGATTTTCCTATGTAATTCTGTACTAATGTACTAATATCCTTGAAATCAACTTCAAGCTTTAGTCAACTGACAGCAAACTTGAAATGCATGCATGCATGCATACCTACTCGTGTTTGTTTTACATAAGTACTAAGTACTTAATATTCTGGGGTTCTACGGCGGTCTTGAGTTTAATTCCCAGGTCGGACAATGCGTATAGCAAATAAGGGAGTGATCACCATTCGACATTCGTGGGGATTAAGCCACTACTCACCCGTTGCAACGAAAACTTGATTTTGATGATGGAGGTCTAATGCCCTTCAGAGGAACAGTACAACTACAACTTTTGCCTGACATTTCAAACTTTTTGCAAGGTCACAGAAAACTAGTAGATAAGATTGTTCAGTAGATTTTGATGTTTAAAAGCGCGTGAGGTTTAAAACCATCACTTTGTGCTCACCATCATAATATACTCAACCGCCTACGTCACTCTTCCATTCTTATGACATTTGCTGTCTCGCTTCTGTACAAGGTAGGTAGGTTTTCCGCTCGTGGTCAAAGTTCTTAGCACGGCTATTTTACTGGAGACTAACTAATATCCCTTGTTCCAGGACCGCGGAGGTTGGTCGCAGTGGAGTGAGTGGTCGCTCTGCTCACGGACGTGTGACGGTGGCGTGTCAAGACAGCTGCGGACATGTTCCTCCCCGGCTGGCTGCAGGGGCGAGCCGGTGCGATACAAGATCTGCAACATGCAAGTGAGTCCATTATAGGCATTAGCATAGGCATAGCCTTTTTTGTACAATTGCATTCCTGATTCTCAATAGAGAGCACTAGTGTTCGTGAATGTATAACGGCTACTACTAGGTACTGCTACTAGCTGCTGACGTGTCAAAAGGGCAAGCCACTCTATGAGCTTCAAGATCTGTGCAACAAACAAGTGAGTACCTACATTGCAACTGCAATAACTAGCCTGCGTCTTCCAGGTCTTGTTCGTGGTTAGTCTCTATAGGGAGTAGTTCCTGTGTTCGCGAACGTTGGGACAAGGGCTTCATGCAAATAAGTACCTATACACGCTCTTTAAGTTTTATCAATAGAGTGAGAATCCTTTCTTTGGTCGTGACTAGTCTCTATAGCATCCCTCTGTTCTCGGACGTAGGTGCAATTACTAGACTGTCACTTGCCGATCTTGGGTCGTGAGTGAGTGTCTATAACAAGTGGTCACTTTGCTCGCGGACTCGAACAAGTCTGCTGAGGACATGCTCTTCCGCGGCTGGCTACTGAGGTGAGCCGGTGCCATACAAGACCTGTAACATGCAAGTGAGTACAAGTGAGCGCAAGTAATGATTGGACTGCAACTTCGGCTTACATAGTGTCTGAATGCCTTTATCCACATGGACGAATCAGTGCCCTTCAAGAATCTGTAGCGACGCAAAGGCTGCAGGACTGAGTTAGTGCGCTACAAGGTCTGAACATGCAAATAAGTTTAACTTTATACAATCACTATAGACTGCAAATTTCCAGTTCCAATTTGTGATTAAATGTGTTTATTACATTCAAAATCGAGATTAAAATATTTTTTACTTAAAGTTGGCTGGCTTGTCTGTATGGTGTCAGACGCAAAGAATAGCACCAACCCATCTCTTCCCGTGGGTGTTGTAAAAGGCGATTAAGGGAGTTTAAGACCCCGTGCATATCGTAACTGGGTACCCCGCGCGGTGGCGGGTCACCACCACTAGGATTCCCAAGGAGGGTTGGTGTCAGTATGCCAGCCGTAAATACTTTGCCAAATCCTTAGCAAAAATGTACGAGGAACAAACGGACATTTTGCGCCGACCCCAAGTAATATGGGACCAGGACAGGAAAAAAAAAAGAAGAAGACTTAAGGTTACCTACAAATGCTGGTTCTCACAAATAATCAGAATCAAATGATGTAAAAAAAGGTATCACGTTGGGAACGTTTACGTCTTCATTCAAATTTTCTCGTCACACCAAGATACAAGCATGGCATAGACTTACTGTCTGATTTAATACACCGCAATGATCTTGTATTCACGCTGGTACATTATCGGCTTATCATATTAGCCACCGAGGGCTTAGCGGGCGCTCCTTCGACTGATACTTAATTAATTAGGTTGGCTTACGACACCCTAATGAGCCTTTCATTGATCAACACACAAAACCATCTTTGTATATGTATAGATATTATGAAGACAGATGACAAATACCACGGCGGCGCGGTGGAAGGTGACCCTGAGGTATTTGATCGTATATGTTGAAATATGAACGCCAATGGTCAATTCCACGGCGGCGGTGGCAAGGTGACCCTCAGGTATTTGATCCTTTCGATCCGAACGCCTCGAAGAATCTAGTAGGGCACGAGGACACGCACTAGTGCGTGATGCCGTTCCATCTAGAAAATCTCTGATGGTGTTTTTGAGGAACACTTTAAGTATCTTACCACCCCCGAAAAAGTTCGCTGAAGCTAAAAAAATCGACATGAAGCAGCAGCAAACTTTCTCAAAAAAAAAAGAGTATTTTATCGCAGGTCGAATTTATTTTTAAATTAATTTTCTGCAAAGTCCTTCTTAAAGGACTGGGCAGCAAAATGAACCACTGAGTTTGGCATGAAATGTTCCATTTCCTTTTCGAGGAGCTTGATGGTGCAGTGGTTAACGTGCCCAGTCTGCGAGTGCTGACGTTAAGCAACTTTCGCAAGGGCTGGTCATCAAATGGGTGACCAAAAAATTATCATCTCGATCTCTTACGTGCTTCGGAAGGCACGTAAAGTCGTTGGTCCCGGCTGCATTAGCAGTAGTTAACAACCACCAATCCGCATCGGGCCTGCGTGGTGGTTTATGGCCCGTTCTCCTTTCCATCCATAGGGAAGGCTCGTGCCCCAGCAGTGGGGACATAACATGAGCTGATGATGATGATAATGATGATGTTCCATTTCACGCAGTTTCACATCGGTGACAGTATGAGTAGAGGCATCAGGATCATCCAACGAGAAGCCAACTCGCCACCATGGGTAGGACACAAGAAGAATTCGCATCCCACCTTAGTCCGCCAAGGGAGGTCGTCCTTCTGTGCCTTTTAATAGCTGCTGTGGTCTAGTGGTTAATACCATCAGTTTAGACCCAAAGGTTTGATTACCAGCGGGAGGTACATGTTTGTGTACTCGGTTTGGTTGGTGTTAGGGCTTGTTTATTCGCCTGGCTAACTACCACCATCTTGTCTTAATATGTCGCCATAACATTAATGTTTGTAGCATTGTTGTGTTCCGGCAGCTAGAGATAAGATAGCCAGTGCCTCAGTAGATGAGTTTTCCGCGTGAAGTGCGCTTCCACCTTCAGCCTTATCATCACTTAACATCAGGTGAGATGACGGCCAAGTGTTTTCCCATAAGATATTATATAAAGTCCGCTGAGAGATGCCAGATCCAACGGCTAGCCACAGATTGTGATTACAAAGGTCTCTTTTTTTTGGAGAGATTTTGCTGAATGCCACTAGGCATTTTCAGCGTCACCGGACTTTTTGGAGGCGGCGAGAAACTTAAAGGGTTCCTCAAGCCGTTTGAAACGAATCACTGTCATAACTTTTCTAAGGGGAATGGCATCACGCTCTAGTGCGTGTCCCGTGTCCTACTTGTCTATATCGGATAGGAACTTCAAATGTCTCACGGTGCTCTGAATTAAATAATGGTTTGGTCAGCATGGTGGTGCAATTAAGTCTATGGCCTTCCACATTTACATAAAGTATACTTTACAACACCTCGGTGGCCAAGTGACAAAGGGCTCAGCTCGATACCAGAAGCTGCCGGGTTCATTTCCCAGGTCGAGCAAATTGTTTCGGATTTTTCGATGCCCGGGTTTGTGATCACCAAGTCTTTGTGATGACTTGATTTCAATGATGGAAGCCTTTACCCAGCAGTGGGACAGTATATAGGCTATTTACTCCATACTTTACAAAAAACAATATTAGATTTTCCATCAGAGTCAGGAGGCACTTCGTTCGTCCCCGGCACCGAGCGAACGAATAACGAGGAAACAGATTGTTACAATTATTTGTCGCCGACTGTACAAATAGTAAGTGAACACCGTAACTGGTAACAAGCGCAATCAAACTGTCTCGGGGCGGCGGCGATTCCCGCGTAATTGGTTCTGTGTGTAAGTACACTCGGGGACACTGAAATGTGAAATATGTTTTCTGATTTTTTTTTATTTCAAATCAAATCAAAATATTTATTCAGTTTCAAATTAAAATACTAAACAGAAATAAAATATAAGATAAAGTAGCGAACCTGAAAGCACCCCACTCAGCACTTGGTGATAAGGCTGTAGGTGGAAGCGCGCTTCACGAGGAACCCTAAACTACTGAGGAACGGCTATCTCATCTTTAACTGTCGGAATACAACATTGGGAGGAGCTCGATGGCGCAGTGGTTAACGCGCCCGGTCTGCGAGTGCTAAGGTTAAGCAACTTTCGCAAAGACCGGTCATCGGATGGGTGACAAAAAATTTATTATCTCGAGCTCCTCCGTGCTTCGGAAGGCACGTAAAGCCGTTGGTCCCGGCTGCATTAGCAGTCGTTAACAATCACCAATCCGCACTGGGCCCGCGTGGTGGTTTATGGCCCGTCCTCCCTATCCATCCATAGGGATGGCTCGTGCCCCAGCAGTGGGGACATTAAATGAGCTGATGATGATGATGATGATGATGATGATGATACAACATTGATGATATAAAGACATTTTTAGATATGATTTTGGTAGCTAGCCAGACGAGCAAAAATTATTGAAACAGTTTTCAAAAATTTTTATTTTTTTCATAATAAATAAATAAAGAAATTAATATAAGATAAAATCTCATACATTGTTCTGAATCCAAGTAAGTAGCTAAAGCACTCGTATTATGGAAACCAGAATCAACGACGGTACCACAACCACCCAGACCCGAAACAATATCGAAAAGTTCATTTCCGACATTGAAGCGACCGGGAATCTAACCCGGGACCTCGGAGTTAATAAAAAATTAAAAAAAAAGCGTTTATTTTCTCGTCACAATAGGAGTTACAAAAGACTTAAAATATACTATTAAGATACATTGCATCCTATCATTTGTGAGAGACTTGTGCCTGAAATAGGTTTCGTTAGAAACCTGCAAATACAGGTCACCAGGACCCCCCTCGCGGACATAGACAGATTATAACTAATAGCAACATGAGTAAGATGTAAAGAGTCGAGAAAAAAAAAATAAAGACATAGATGATTTAGGATCCAGTAGTCCTGACCACAAAAAAGTCAGAAAATAAGTCAAACCCTAAATTGACAATTAATAAAAATAAAAAATATTTTTTTTTAGTAAAAACCTAAATATAAACTAAGGTAAAACTGTAGAATTTCCCAACCTACGTATGTACGTATTGATATAGAGCGTATACGATTTAGCGTATGTGTGAGTGAGTGTGAGAGAGTGTTGGTGAGTGTTAAAGAGTGTTTGTGAGTGTGAGAGAGTGTTGGTGAGTGTGAGTGAATGTGAGAATGAGAAGTGGTCTGTGTGGATAGATGTGAAACTAAATCTTTTTTTTGTTTTAGAGTTAGAGTTAGCTCCGCCCAAAGTCCGGCGTGCAAGCCAGTCGGCTAATGGTCCTCAAAATATACTTAATACCTATCTTCATTGCATTTGGCAGGCGTGGTGATTAAGCCATTGCTCATCAATTGTAGCGATGACTTGATTTCAATGACAGATGCCTTTGCCCAGCAGTGGGACAGCTATAGGATGTTTACTTTACTTACTTACTATCTTTATCTGAGATTATATAAAAACCTAAAGTAACTAAAACTAATACAAAACTAAAATATGGCGTCAAAAAATTCCTCCGCGTCGCAGTCAACTGGTAAAGTACCCAAGAGACTGGCGGCATTGCCACGTTAAATGGCAATGCTTAGTCTCTGGCCAAGGAAAAAGCCAGCCTTTGGGTCATGGGAAGTGTCATCATCTCAGCCAATAGACGTCCACTACTGGACAAAGGCCTCCCTCAAGATTGAGGGGAATTTGCCATAATCGCCACGCTTGGCAGGCGGGTTGACGATCGCAGTATGGTTAGAATTATCACAAAGAGACGCTGCTGCCCATCCTCTGAAATCGTCCCTAAGTCGCCTTCTACGACACCCACGGGAAGAGATGGGGTGGTGCAATTCTTTATCCCCGGCATCACACGGGGGATAGGAAGTGTAATTTTCAATAATAATAAAAACTATTATCTATCTTTATGATATTGTACTCTACCATCACTACCATGAACAACGTAGCTCGTTGCACGTAGGTATTCACCAATGAAAACGTTACTGACACGATGTCTGCGAAGGCGAAATGCAATTCACGTCAACGTCTCTTATAATAAAGGGAACGCGCCTTTACCCCGGGCGAGGCGTCGTTAAATTATTCCCTGTTACTTGTTCAGTTAAACCTCGAACTATAATAAAAGGGGGTTTGAGCGATTTTCCTTAGTGTCTTTAATAAAGAGCGTTTAATTAAGAACGGCCATTTTGTACCACATTTACGCTTAAATAAAAAAGAGCAGAAGTAAAGTCGAGAATAATATAATTCTTATGTTCATCATCATCATCAGCTCATTTTTATGTCCCCACTGTTAGGACACGAGCCTTCCCTATGGATGGATAGGGAGAACAGGCCATAAACCACCACGCGGGCCCAGTCCGGATTGGTGGTTGTTAACGACTGCTAATGCAGCCGGGACCAACGGCTTAACGTGCCTTCCGAAGCACGGAGGAGCTTGAGATGATACATTTTTGGTCACCCATCCGATGACAGGCCTTTGCGAAAGTTGCTTAACCTCAGCACTCGCACACCGGGTGCGTTAACCACTGTACCATCGAGCACCTCATTCATGCTCTTCATTCTTATGTTAGTTTTGATGAAATTGATGACTGTAAGCTAGTTACCCAAATACAGTAAACATCAAAACAAGTAAGTCTGTATGATATACAGGACTGGACCACAGATTAAATAATAGTAATTACCTTCGAAATAAAATTAAGAAAACTTAAAAACAAATCTGAAACACCGAGCTGCGCTCCCAAACACAAAAATCACAGACGTAGCTCTGAAAGTAGCTCAGCTGAAATGGGATTGGGCTGGTCACGTCTGCCGTATGCCAGAAGTGTCATGGGCCAAGTTGGCACTATATTAGAAGCCAAACATAACAAGGAGGCGTAGGCGCCACTGTAGGCCGAGAAGAAGAAGGCGGGACAAACTGGATGTATTTAACAAAAATTGGAATCACTTAGCTAAGGACCGCAATGGGTGGAAAAATGGAGGGGGCCTCTGCCCAGCAGTGGGACATTGAGGGCTGATATTATAAAAATAAAATTAAACAAAACGAACAGCTCATAGACGACATGAAGCGAAGAAAAAAAAAACAGAAAACAGTTGCAAACTGATAGAAAAACAAAAAGTATTTATTAACCATATAGTATTTAGGGTCATTGGCACCAGTTCGGCTTGAACCAGTTAGTGATAGATTTTTTCCTTTAATCATTAAAAATAAGGGTCCTCAACTGATGTTAGTCTTACTGATTGAATACATACCACCAGCTTCCTAGTTGTTGTCATTACACAAATTACCTATTGACCTAAAAATCTCCATCTACAAGGCTAATTTTAAACATAAATTGAAGTTTTTTTTGTTGGAAAATTGTTTTTACTCAGTTGAGGAATTTATCGAACAATCGCGATGTTGACCACCTTTCCTTCGGTGTCATTGATATCATGTAATTTATTTTATTTTGTGGCAAATATGTACTTCGCTTGTTTATTTGTTTTCTTGTGCCATTATTAATTTATTAATGTTTATTTTGACATTTTTTATTTTAACCAATTTTGTTTGTATTAATTTTAATTTTATTTTCTATTGATTTATTATCATTTTTTCATAATTGTAATGTTCAACACAATGTGTATTGTTACTTGAATAAAGAATTGCATTGAATTGAATTGAATCATATACAATTTCAATGGAAATTTATGTTATTTCCTGGCGACGAAAGCTGTCGAGCACTGGCATCACTACTTTGCGTAAGGGGAAGTGCATAAAATTACTTTTAACAAAATATAAGCTAGAAACTGAACATATTATACATTTTGTCAAGTACAAGCAAGCTTAAAACATCCTATTTACATGGAACAAAATTAAGTTCTTAGCATTTAAATGCTAAGAACTTAATTCAAGGTCTGCTTTGTTAACAAAGCAGACGACGTTAGTCCAATTTATTATCATCTATGGACAACAGGCTGCGAGGTGTGATCGATACAAAATCTGGGAAATATGATCGACAGGTCTGGAAACATCGAATACAATATTCAGCACAGAATAGCCGCAGCGTGACTCAAATGGCGGGAAGTTACTGGTGTGACGTGTGACAAAAGGATGCCAGTAAAACTCAAAGGGTTGGTCTAAAAAAGTTTAATAAGGATTGTCCTAATGCATGGAAGTGAAACGTGGGCCGCACCCAGGGGCATGTCCAAGCCATTCAAGTTGCTGAAATACAGATGCTTTGGTGGATGTGTGGCGTCACAAGGCTCGACAAGATTCGCAACGAGTACGTGCGAGGAAGCCTGGGCGTCCGCGATATAGCCGACAAGCTGCAAGATAGTAAGCAGCGATGGTACGGACACGTGAAGAGGAAGACATCGGACTACGTTGGAAACTTGGCACTGCATCTTTCTGTCCCTGGTCCAAGATCGAGAGGTAGACACAAGTCAAGATGGAAGGATGTAGTGCAAAGGGACATGAGGGACTGCCAGGTAACGGAACAGGATGTCGAGGATAGAGCGAAGTGGAGGAAAATGATTAGGAAGGCTGACCCCACCACCATGTGGGATATATAGTCGGGAAGAGAGAGAGAGAATCCAAACGAAGATAGATGAAATAAAAATCTACTATTGGATACTTACTGTTATTTTCTAGGTTCAATACCTCCAACGAATAGGTTACAATGTCTTCGTTCAATAAAACCCAAGCTCCGAGTCATGTCACATTTGATTTTATGAAATAAATGCATTCGCTGCGCCAAATACTAAGGCATACAATGTTATTGGATGCGGTTCTATAGTACAGTGGTATTACGTATTCTTTGTGGCACAAATTCGGAATTAATTAACTAGAATTGTTTAACATTTCACCCACAAAGAACCGATTAAATTTACTTTACTCTTTTATCTATTTCTGCGGACAAGTAGCATTATTTTGCATTGAAATGTTTCGGTTAGAAGGATACTAGATCCAGTGAAATAAATTTAAGGGCATGGCAGCATGGTAACTGAAACTTCAGAGAGGAGACATTCCTAGCATTTTGTATGTCCTGCACTGCACACTGCTAAGGCACGCTCCTTTCATATGGTTGGAAACACTACATGGAGAACGAGTCATAAATCCACGATTCCAAAGACCCATATAATAATAATAATAATATAATAACATATGGAAGAGTAAGGAGCTCCACGGGCGGTACTACCGGGCCTTAACAGGGCCCGATGTGGATCTGCTCGCGTCGGTAAACTGGCTACGATTCGGTGATCTTTTTGGGGAAACCGAGGGGTTTGTCTGTGCAATTGCAGACGAAGTCATGATGACGAATAATTATCGGAAGTATATCCTGAGGGACGGTACGGCCGACATCTGTCGGGCATGCCGCCGTCCCGGTGAGTCACTCAGGCATATTATTTCCGGTTGTTCTCATCTGGCTAACGGTGAGTACTTGCACAGACATAACCTTGTAGCCAGGATTATCCATCAGCAACTTGCTCTTCGATATGGTCTTGTAGAATCTGAGGTGCCGTACTATAAGTACACGCCGGTGCCAGTTCTCGAAAATGGTTATGCAACGCTCTACTGGGATCGATCTGTCATCACGGACAGGACTGTTTTTGCAAATAAGCCTGATATTGTGTTGACAGATCGATTGACGCGCCAGGCAATGCTTATCGATATCACCATTCCGCATGACGAGAACCTTGTGAAAGCCGAGAAGGGAAAGCTTACTAAGTACCTTGACCTGGCTCACGAGGTGACCGCTATGTGGGATATGGATTCGACGATCATTGTCCCCATAGTCGTATCTGCAAACGGCCTTATAGCGAAGAGTCTCGACCAACATCTCAAGAGACTTTCGCTGGATGGCTGGATTAAGGGTCAGATACAGAAGGCAACACTCCTGGACACGGCACGTATTGTCAGGAGGTTTCTCACTCTGCAGCCCTGACCACCGGTAGCTTGGGCCCTGCCCCGCTGTTGGTGGTACTCTAGGATTAGGTTTTTATAATGTTTTATTGCTTTTATATTAAAATATTGTAAAAATCTAGTTTTAAGAAAGAAAATAAATAAAGAGAAAAATAATAATAATAATAAAAGCATTTATTCATTGCCACACAAAGGAAACAATAAGTTGGTGCATAACATAAAAAACTTAAAACTAGTGGCCCTGAAATGGCTCCCACTCAGCATAATATCGAAGTACCGGATTGGCACCACGACGCTGGTCATATCGTTTTACGAATCCCGTTAAAATTCATCGTTCACCAGCTCATTTTACATTCCCACTGCTGGAGCACGAGCCTTCCCTACAACCACAGGGAGAAGATTCAGAGCAATGCAGATTGGTGGTCGTTAATGACTGCTAATGTAGCCGGAAACAACGGCTTTACCTTCCAAAGTACGAAAAGGCTCGTAATGTTACATTTTTTATCACTCATCCGATGACCGTTATTTGTGTAAGTTACTTAACTTCAGCAATGAGAGCCCGAGCGCGTTCATTACAATCTTCGTAAACGGAGCGCGCGTGTAATACCCTCGGTGTTGCCAAAAGTCCATGGACTGTGATGGCCGCTTTCCATCAAGTAATACACTCCTCTGTCGGCTCCGTAACAAACAAAAAGTTTGTACTGAAATAATAAAACTAAATGATAGATAGATCAACCTTAACCGAGACAAATGAATGTATTAAAATTAAATCACCATCGAACAGAATTAATGGATGCCGAACTTTGTACTAGGAAGACATAACTTTGTGGACAAGTACATAGCTATAAGCTTATTACAACATCTCCAAATGAAGTTGTGCGCTCCTAGTAATACTAGTGTTCGAAGTTATTGTCCAAACTTGTTCGCAAAGTGATTTATAAATTTCCAGCTCGGATCGAAAGCATCAATCAAGGCAGTGAGATTGTGCTTGTGCCGCTGTTAAAATTGCATCTTTAACTCCTTAAATGGTAAATATATCTTGACTAACCTATAAGACGATTTGAGGAGCTCGATGGCGCAGTGGTTAACGCGCCCGGTCTGCGAGTGCTGAGGTTAAGCAACTTTCGCAAAGGCCGGTCATCGGATGGGTGACCAAAAATTTATCATCTCGAGTTCCTCCGTGCTAAGTGCTAAGTTAAACCGTTGCTCCCGGCTGCATTAGCAGTCGTTATGGCCCGTTCTCCCTATCCATCCATAAGGAACGCTCGTGCCCCAGCAGTGGGGATACAAATGAGCTGTTGATGACGATTTAAGGCACAGTTACACAGGAACAGGGCTCTCAATCCCATCCGAACTGCTCAGAGTAACTAGCAGGGGACGGGAACATGCTTGTGTGATATCATCTCCTATAGAAACCCTCTGACGGTGTTTCGATCACACGGCTTGAGGAACCCTTTAAGTTTCTTTCCGCCCACAACAATGTCTAAGAACTCTGTAAAGACCAGCAGCAAACTCTCTTCAAAAAAAAAGAGGAAAAAAATATGCGATGTTTAAACCAGTGACAATATTTCTTACATTATGAATGATGCAAGTATTCGTATCTATAAGTAAGGCGTTACTCATTTCTATAAATTTATAAATGGCAATTTATGTATTTCAGCGTATTTTTGTGTAACCGCGTTGTTAGTTACCTAATAAGTAAATGATATCACTAATCAGTGCTTATTTTTATAGAACAAAACTACAACAGTACACCAAAATGTTGCTTTAGAATCAAGAAAAACATTGAAAGCATTCTTAATTTGGTGCTATTAACGGTATCCTAAGCGTTCCAAGTCTGTCTAATTGACGAAAACATGACGATGTGCAAGTCAAACTAAAAGATCAAAAACTATTGTCAATGTTACGACAGAAGCCTCAGAAAAATAAACCTTGAAGTTTTATTTTTCTGAGATGTATCCAAATTATTATTTTTTTTGTATTGTCTTGAAGCCGAATAATGATCGTAAGTAAGAACACTTACGAGTACTTACGTTCAAAATACAATCTGAAAAACTAAACACTACATTGTTCGAAACAGTTATGCCATTAGAGCGATTTAATACTATGTGCTCATAGCCCCTGGGAGAATTACCGGTTCGATTACTCCAGAGTACCAGGAGTGCATAACTTCCTAGCAGTTCGTAGTTGGAGCTCGGAAACAAATTTAAACCAATACCCCGCTGCAAACGATGTGTAAACTTACCTCTCTACATCGGGACAGCAATATTATGTTGACCCATTAATAGTTTACTGATCGATAGGGTCCGATGAAAGCTGAAGATAGCAAAAACTAATCGTTTGGAAATATTTCTGGAGTTGGTAGAATTTGAGAGGTGTTGAAGTGTTTTGTTGTGTTGCTGATATGGCTTGTTTCTAGTCTGTGTGCCTACCGCCATCTTATCTAAGTATACATGAAACAGTTTCTATTTATTAATATTTATTTATTTCAACTTTGACTAATAAAAATATTAGAGAGAAAACTTACACTAAAGAATGACATTAAAATAATAAATTTAAAAAGTACAAGCTTTTGCCCAATTAGAACTATGCCCATTAAAAGTGGTTAAATAAAATTTAACTTTAGCAGTTAATACAATTCTTCAACAATTTCTCTGTTAATAGAATTGTTGAAGAACAATTGCTGTGTTCCAGTATGTATGTGACAGTAAGAGATAAGATAGTCAGTTCGTCAGTAGTAGAGGATTCCTAGTGCAGTGCGCTTCCTCCTTGTATGAGATAAAGTCATAATGCCATCAGATGAGATAAAATTCAAGGGTTTTCTTAAAGTAAAAAAGTAAAAGTAATGCTTTGATGGCTCAATTGATCCTCGGGGGACGCTTTTGCCCAGCAGGGGACGTCTTTTGGCTGAGATGATGACGTTGATGATGATACGTACGTACTATATCCGTAATAAATTTATCCGTGATTGTTTTTGGCAAATTAATTGTTGTTATAATTATACACGGGATCATTTCAAATACTTTTCGGCTTACGCCAAGTAACGTTGTCATGACGATTGCAACTGCGCCACAATATCGAAGAACATGTTTATAGTCCCGTTAATTATTAATAATGATCGTTATGTTAGATACCACGACAGTTAAAAAATAAATTATTCATTTTTGGATTTGGATATTATTGTAAATAACATTTATCTTACGTCACATCTGAATATCGATTATATCAAACGCTTCACTGAAATCTATATAGAAAGTTTCACTCGGTTTTGCTTTGTCTTCGGCAAAGAGTCTGCAACTTATCACATAATGTACATCGTTCGAAAATATTCTAGCATACCAAAAGTATGACTGATAGTTTGCAAGTTATTCATGTAGACCGCGGAGGCGCGCTTCAAACTTACACACAGCTTTAAACAAGTTGAAAACGGAGTTTTATTGAAAAAATCACATTGATGTTGTTATATTGCGTTTTTCCGATATAGTTCGTTTGGGTGTTATTTTCTATGACTGCGCATTTTTAACCTACTTCTAAAAAGGGAGGTTATCTGTTCGTCTTCGCGCATACTTTCCACATTTTTATTTTTGCACTGATTTGGAAGATTTTTATCCTTGTTTTAAAGAGTTTTCTTCCAAGAAGATTCCTAAGCATAAAAGGTCATACATACAGATTTAGGATATAGCTATGCTAGGGGCTATAACTGTGCCAGGTTAGGTTAACAGCCGAGAACCAAATCTAGATATATCTACAGGTACACCAGTACGCTAGTTGTCTGCCCTCATTATAAAGTTTATGTTACATATTTTAACAAAGCCCGACTTTCCAAATTATCCTTTAGAAAATGAACTGTTGTTTAATAGACATACATGGAAATGGAATGGGAATCTGATATTGAAAATACTATTAAAACTCGCCACACGTCGAGACGGTTCAAACAAATAAGTATCAAACAAACAACAGCAAACAAACTTTGCGACCATCCCTCATTGTCATTCACTCACTCCCCCCTCGTTCTTCCCCCCACCCCTTCGCTCAAGGAGTCTGGAAGGCGATTAAACTCATAAGTGGCCCTGACTGTACTTTCCTCCGGCTTTGAACCGAGACGATTGTCTTCGATAAGTATTCGCCAGTGAAACCCGATTTTCTACGTGAGTTCGTTTCGATTTCGAATTCGCTGCATATATTTTAGGGAGATTTTTCGAGGTTTGCTATAGCTAAGCATTGTATGGCACCAGCGTACAAGACAGTAATCCAGTGTTTGACAACTGTTTTCGACGCCAAAAAATAATATGGAATTTCATTGAAGTTTTACTGAATGACCGCCAGGAGTTAGGTGGTCGGTAACATTTGAAAAAAAAGACAACACGCAACACTTTTCAATTTTTTCAAATTGTAATTTGTTCGCAACAATATTTGCGTAAAATTATATGTAAATAATTGTCTGTAATATTATTAAATTGTTGCTGAAGTCAAAAATCTGTTGCTGCGCCCTAATAATAAAAAGTAAATAAGAAAAGTGTCGATTACTGATACCTGTTGAACATCGGTGCCACCACAGGTGCCACTATCTTACACAATGTCGGGTCAAAATATAAAAAAAATATCTTCTCCATAATTTTGCCGTACCGAGTAAAACTTGTTTCACACGTACCACAACCACACCACACCGTCGCGACAAAAGGTGGTCAAGTTGTGGTTACGTATGAATAATAGTGTCGCTGCGGCTTCTTGTGGTTGCGTTGTGAAGAGTCGAAGCGGTCGCCAATGCGCCATCGCCGAAACAGGTCGGACCAGTCATCATCTTTATCATACGTTCTATGTGTGTACAAAAAAACTACCTCAAGGGATTGTTTCCTACAAGTCAGAAAAACAAACGTCCTACAATACCATCTCTAAAACGTTTCCTTTGTCCCCAGCCTTGCCGCGGCAACATCTCTCTACTAGAAGAGGACATATGGCGGGAGCAGCAGTGCAGTGCACACGACAACACCCCGTATGGAGGGGAGCTGTTCCACTGGACAGCCCATAGAGATGACGCTGAACCCTGCGCTCTCACTTGCAGAGGCACGCCCCAGCATTCAGGGCTAAGCCCTGAGCCGGTAAGCCAGAATCCAACAAGGTTTTTAGGTTGCTATGCTGGCAAACAAGCATACCCCTGAAGTAAAACGGCCACCGCAGCTTACAATATGTCGCCCGGGATCGCTTATAAAATGACGTAGAAAAAAGCGCTCTAACTTACAGAGACATGCTCCAGCGTTCAGGGCAGAACCCTGAGGTTTATTTTGCTGAGCCGGCAAACTAGCAAACAGCCTGAACACATCCACTGCTGGACATACGCCTCTCCAAGCAACAATTGCAGCATATGGACGTTTACATCACCAAAGGCATAACGCGCATTGTCAATCCTGACGCTGTTCTTCTCATTCCTCTGTGTTTTGGACACACAAAGACGATATGGCACAATGCACCCTTACGTGCAGAAGCACTCTTTAGCATTCGGGGTAAAGCCCTGTACCAGTAAGCAGAAATCAATAGGGAATTACTCTTTTTTCTGCTTACTGGTACAGGGTACAGGGTACAATACACTTTAAATAACAAAACAACGTATGAATTGTTCTGGACCGCTTATAAAGACAAAGTGGAACAATGCGCTATAACTTGCAGGAGTCCTATTCTAACTTCGGTCATATTATCGATTACCATCAAGTAGAATAAAGGTTTATAGTACCCGTTGTGGAATAAACAGCCTTTGTTTTGGTATCGAATAGAAAACTGTTTATAGCAATTACATGGCAAGAAAGTTATAAACTGAAGGATCACGCTTGGTAACACGCGTATTACCTTTGGTGTTGCAAGCTTCCATGTGTTCTGATGTCCTCTTTCATTCAGGCAAGCTGTATGCCCCTTTGCCAGCGGAACTTTTTAACTCATTGAGCTATCGTTCCGTGCTTCAGAAGGCACGTAAAGCCGTTGGTCCCGGCTGCATTTGCAGTCGTTAACAACCACCAATCCGCACCGGGCCCGCGTGGTGGTTTATGGCCCGTTCTCCCTATCCATCCATAGGAAAGGCTCGTGCCCCAGTAGTGAGGTCATAAAATGAGCTGATGATGATGATGATGATGATGAAGATGATGAGCTATCGTTAAATTGAACATATTATAATAAAGTGTCGTTTCTCCTGCAGACTGTGTCCCTGGATGAAGAAGACCGAGTGGTGGTAGCTGTCCTCGCGGCGAGGGTATCTGACGGCACGCGATGCAGAACCGGCAGCCTGGACATGTGCATCGATGGAAGGTGTCAGGTAAGAAAGACTTATGTACATACAACGGAAGATCAGAAGCTTTCACTCTATTAGCATGGTACTTAGCGTAAAATTGAACTATGGTGCCGAAATATTTTTTGTTTGTTATATTGCTGATTGCCGCTAGGCATTTTCAACTTCACCGGCCTTTTTTGGGGGCGGCGAGAAACTTAAAGGGTTCCTCAAGCCGTGTGAAACGAATCGCCGTCAGAGGTTTTCTAGAGAGAACGACATCTCGCACAAGTGCGTGTCTCCGTGCCCTGCTAAATTCTCCGAGGGTTTAGGATCGGATCAAGGAGCTGAACAAGCCGAAGGTGCCTCTACGAGAAAGGATCGAACCTCGGCTCGCGTTGACCGGGTCGTGGGGGACGTGCCGTAGTAATGACCCAATCCCACCTAATGAAGAATTCATCATCGTCAATCGTTATCCTAGAAAGGTCACTTCTGCTGGGCACACATGAACAATCATTGCACATGGGGATATATCTCCTATGTATCCTGAAGTTTTTTTAACTATTTTAACCTGTATTAATTATTTAGTGGGTTTTGTTTAAACTATTTTAGTAATAAATATTAGACATGCCGATTATCAGCATTAAATACTTATTGAGACGAAAGTCACAAGTCTATATTGATCCACTTTTTTTACTTGATCTTTAAACTAGATAAACAAACGAATGGGCCTTTCAATATTAACATAAGCTAGTGTTACACTAAAACTATACATAGCCAACACAAATTTATTTATTTATTGAAATTATCACCAACGTATATAATATATGTAGGGAGGCCAATAGGCGCCGCCACATATAGAATCATTGATATCTTAAACAAAACATTATTAAAATAGATTTTAGCTTGATGTCATTACAGTTATAGGTGAAAACTGCATGCAGTTACATAAATAAAATGTACAATAAAAAATTATATACCTAATACAGTGATAATTAAATTACAAAATAATGAAAAATTTAAATTTAAATAAAAATTGTGAAAAATTGTTAATATGTCACATCACAATACATATCAGGAGATGAGATACTTCCTAAAGCTGCGAACGTCACCCATGAACAAGTTAAAACTCTTGGTTTTAGCTGTACCATTAAACTCCCTTATATGATTAAGAGGTTCATTCTGGCCAAGGTTAGACCTGCAAGACTGATCCACAAGGACATAACTTCTTGTAATAATTGTAGCAAATTCTCCTTTGACATAACAAAAAAGTTACATAAAAACAAATACCTTATTCCCAAAGATAAAATCGTCAACCGTTTGTTTATATACCTTATACAATATATGTAAATTAATTCAACACCTAACACTTTGGAGCACATAATAATTGCTGAGCACTTTCCAACTACGAGCATTCCAAAGTTGTATACGAAATTCCGAGCATGCCTCTAAACAAAACATTATTGTCTCCTTTACGGAGTATCGTGTAAAGGGGGTATAAAATGCTCGCAAAATCCCTCCCTTCCCACCTTCCCCTCAGGTAGCTTCGAATATTTTCTTTAACTACACAATGGTTTGTTGGCTGAACATTTTGTAATAACACCACTAATAACTACGATAGGAAAGGAATTTTCTAATACATTAACGGTGTAATAGAATGGGAGTAGACTTTTACTTGACGGCTGTTCGTTTGCAAGGTCTACTGTAAATTTACAAATTGATGACGTAGTGTAAGCAATAGAAATAACATTTATGGCCCTTAAATTTTTAAAGAATATTATTAATTAAGGAGCTCGATGGCGCAGTGGCTAACGCGCCCGGTCTGCGAGTGCTGAGGTTAAGCAACTTTCGCAAAGGCCGGTCATCGGATGGTGACCAAAAGTTTATCATCTCAAGCTCCTCCGTGCTTCGGAAGGCACGTAAAGCCGTTGGTCCCGGCTGCATCAGCAGTCGTTAACAACCACCAATCCGCACTGGGCCCGCGTGGTGGTTTATGGCCCGTTCTTCCTATCCATCCATAGGGAAGGTTCGTGCCCCAGCAGTGGGGACATAAAATGAGCTGATAATATTAATACGCTTTTAACGTCATATATATATTTTATAAGTTATACTTTGTATTGAATAAATAAACTAAAAAACAACAACACATTAATAGTGCCGTTGACCATTGGGAAAAGTTGAACACTTGTTTTAGGTAAGAGTTCACGTCCGCAGCCTCACCGGAGGTTTGGCGATTGAACTAAAATTTCTTGCATTCAATTCCGAGCATCTGTTCGTTCATCCGTTCGGTCAAAATGAAAATAAAGCTTTTTTCTTGAACGTCAAATCTAAGTCATCGTTATATTGATTTGGTCTTTGTACTGAGAAAAATTCGCAAGAACCTCTGAAGGCCCGGCTATTTGTTTCATCATAAAATTTAAATAAATTGTCACCTAATAATATGTCAATATTTGTCACCTAATAATATGTCAATATTTTTATTTACGCATTCCTTTTGTCCTGCTTTTTTCAATAACCTTTTTTTAAGATCGTTTTTTGAAAAGTACCGAAACGCAAACAGTTTTATGTTTCCACTGTTGGGGCACGAGTAGAGATGAAAATGACCAAAGTGACTGAATGTGACTGACTGTCAATTACGATAAAATTGGTCAAAAACGGTCATTTACTGTCAAAAAGGGTCATATATGGTCAATATGATCTTTAGTGTTTTTTAATATTTATTTTGAATAAAAATGTAAAAAAAGCATCTCCTTTGTTGGTTGACAACATGGCAAAGACGCAGCGCCCGCACCGCGCCGCGTCACGCGCAGTTGATACTTGTCACGACTTGCACCACCGCAATATGAGTAAACAAAGAGTAAATTGAATTTTCTTTACCTAATAAATACTTAAATATACTACTTTTTTGGAAACGTGACATAAACATCATAGAAACGTACTCCTCTATGAACACAGAATAACAATCTTGTTTTTTTTAAATAAACTGAAATCGTGTCGCGATGTTGGCGGAATTGGCAGTAATGTAAATAGTTGTGACTAAGTTATATTTAGTCACTTTAACAGTTAGAATTATTAATATGTTTAAGTTAATTTAATTGAATTTGACAATAAATGACCGGTCAAATACGGTTTTTGACAATCGTGACTGTTCAGATTCAGTCATTTTACATCTCTAGGCACAAGCCTTCCCTATGGATGGATAGGGAGAACGGGTCATAAACACCACCACGCGGGCCCAGTGTGGTTGGTGGTTGTTAACGACTGCTAATGTAGACGCCGGGAATAACGGCTTTACGTGCCTTCTGGAGCACGGAGGAGCTCGAGATTATAAACTTTTGGTCAAAGCCCGGGTTTGTTATCACCCAACCGCATTTGACAAGCGTGGTGATTCAGCCAATACCCATCCTTCATTCATGTCTTTAACATTGAAATCGAGTCATCGCTACAGATGATTTGAGTTCAATGTTAAAGGCATTTGCTAAGCAGTAGGGCAGTATATAGAGGATATACTTTATTTCTTTATCATTTATATTCATGCCACGCTGTAGGTGTAATAGTAGTTTATGCAACTGTCATATAATGAAGGGTATTAAAACACGAGTGTGAGTTTATGAAACGAGCGCAGCGAGTTTCATAATAGTAACGAGTGTTTTAATACCCGTGTTATATGCAGTTGCATACACTACTTTATCTTCACTAATGCAATTAGTCAAACAACAAGAGTAAAAGCTGACAATAGTTTATTTATAATAATTGTTCAAATTTTGGATGGTACAATTTTGAAAGTTAATGTTAATTACCAACCAAACCAATCCATCCACCATCCAATAACCAATGAGAGCGCAGCTGCGCGCGCAGGGCCAATCAGGAGCGAGCGCGCGCTATTCTTTTTTTATTCAATTGGCACAAGATCTTACCAAAGAGTTTTGTGTATGTAAGTTTAGTAGTTTCGACGAAGTTTTCACGTATAACCCAACTGTTTTCAAAAGCCAGCCTAATATCAAAATTTTATACAACTTGTATGAGGATTTTGACATAAGGCTCGCCAGGTTAATTGGTCGCGTTTTATTGATGTTATAATGAGATTTTACGATATCGATGTGGATATTATACCATCATGTGAAATTGCTTAAATTGAGTGTTTTGTTGTCTGCGCTATAACAGTAGTAATTATAAGTCAAGTATTGGAAACATAAGTAGAATGTTACAACATTAGTGTAGATAAACTATTTTATGTCGTGGGTTAATGGTGTAGGTTTTGCTTACAAAGTTGTTGGGGTTTCAAAATGCAAATAGAGTTGTCGAATGTAAACGAATGTCGAATGTAAATGTAAACGTTACCTTTTTATTTATTTTTATAAATATTAATACGTGAAGCAAAAACTTTGTACCCCTTTTTACGAAAATTGCGCGGACGGAGGAGTATGAAATTTCGCACACTTATAGTTTATTTAGGGAAGGTTATCCGAATGTTAATTTTTTTTTTAATTGTGCATAAAAAATACGTTAAATCAACAAAAACGACATTACACACACTACCATGTACTTGACACACACGTACTGTTTGTCTTTAATGCGGCCGACATATCTCAATGCCAATCCAAACTCACATTCTATCTTTTTTAATTTTTCATTGCTTAGTATGCAATCCTAAAAATAATTAAGGGTAAGCACAGTGCCTTGATCTCACCTGATGTTAAGTGATGATAAGGCCAATAACGAAAGCGCACGTCACCCGGGATCCTCAACTAGTGAGGCACTGGCTATCTTATCTCTGGCTGCCGGAACACAACAATGCTACAAACATTCATGTTATGACGACATATCAGATCCAGGTGGACAAACAAGCCCTACCACCAACCAAACCGAGTACACAAACATGTACCCCCCGCTGGGAATCGAACCCGGGACTTCTGGGTCTAAACCGGTGGTGTTAACCACTAGACCACAGAGGCGGTTGAAACATGCGGGCCTAGTGCGGATTGGTGCTGCTGCAGCCAGTACCAACGACTTTACGTGACTTCCGAAGCATGGAGTCGCTCGAATATAATTAAGTTTTTGTCACCCATCCGATGACCGGCCTTTGCGAAAGACTCTTAACCTTAGCAATCGCCGGCCGGGCGCGTTTACCATTGCGCCATCAATTTCCATGGCATTTGCTCACTCATCGTGAAAAAGGTCAGTAAATATCTATTACCGTGTAATGATTTGTGTAAAAATAAAAATATGGTTATCCCGGCGCGCCCACCTTTCAGCTCAAACTAGCGCGCTCGTGCTGCGAATATTTAATGGCCTAAATGGAGGTGGACCTAATGGAAGATTCGAGCGATTTGCTATTATATTATATGAATAAAATAATCAAGGTAACTTACTGTTAAAAAAGTTAGTGTATGAATGTTATTGGTGGACCGACGATCTGGTGAAGGTCGCGGGAACCTGCTGGATGCGAGCAGCGAAAAACCGGTCGTTGTGAAGATCCTTGGGGGAGGCCTTTGTCCAGCAGTGGACGTCTTTTGGCTGAGATGATGATGATGATGATGATGATTGCACAAACCAAAACTGACAACTAAACAACAGAACACTCACAACACACAGAAATACTAAAATGATATTCATTTATTTTTTACTAGCGGCCCACCCCGGCTTCGCACGGGTATACTTTTGTTTTTAATCATTTTGAGATATAAAATAATAATAATTTCTTTTTTAAATATAGCTTATGTTACTCAGTGCTAATGTAGCATTCTAATGGTGAAAGATTTTTTTTTAAATCGGTCCAGTAGTTTTTGAGATTATTCGTTGCAAACTTACATACACAAAAATACAAAGCTTTCCTCTTTATAATATTAGTAAGTATAGATTTATTCATTTGGAAAACCAGCAGTTAAGTAGAAACTTTAAAGTAACAACAAAAAGCCTATTACAGGTCCTCACATATATTAACTCTCACATAGTAAACTCCTTCGAACTTTCCGGCCAGTCATCAACACGGATGGAACACCACAGACATGTAGAGCGGGTCATAAACCACCACGCAGGCCCAGTGCGGTGCAGTGGTTGTTAACGACGCTGATGCAGCCGAGACCGACGGCTTCCGAAGCACGGATACGAGTGCAATTTGTAAAAAAACTGGCTTTTCTAAAAATATTACCAAAACTTTTTCCTGCAGCCGTCTGTAACTTGCAGCACCAGCCGTACCAGAGCAGCATCACAGTGCTCTAACTCACTTAGTTATGCTCTGCAGCGTCCGGAATATACAACCCCTTTGTTTTATAGCGCGAAGGAGCCCCCTGTATACATTTACAGAGATTGAAATAGAAAATATCATTATCACCCATAAACGTCTCACTGAACTGAACAGTAGTTCATCAGTAGATCGAGTTATGAAGATAGCTGTTTCTATAAAATATTTATTCTAAAATGAGGATTAGGTAGGTATGTAGGAGGGAGGAAGGGAAGAGTCTAAAATCTTAGACCCCAGAGACCTCAGGTTTGTTTCCTAGCAGAAAGCGCACTTCACTCGGAATCCTCAACTACTGAGGCACTGGCTATCTTATCTCTAGCTGCCGGATAGATAGCCAGGCGAACAAACACCACCAACAAAGACCAATCAAACCGAGAAAATAAACATGTAGCTGTAAATTGAACCCAGGGCCTCTGGAGCTGAGGCTGGTGGTCTTAAACACTAGACACACAGACGGTTAAAAAAAGCTCTTCGTTCTATTAAAAGAATGTTGTATTTCCCTTGTGTCCTTAAACAATCATTATGATTAAGCCAACCATTAGCTGAGATAGAGTACCCCAATTAACAACCATAAACACAGAGGCTCAACAGTAATTAGTATTATGTCAGTCGTTCATAGACAACGGAGCCGGAATAAAACATCAAAAATCAAAGTCAAAGTAATTTTTTTTATTCAAATAAACTTACGAATAGTGCTCTTGAATCGTCCATACACTTTTTACCTACTACCCATTCAGGAAGTCTATTTTTTAAAGCACTACATTTCGCCAATCATCGAGAAAGACAACAAAAGTTGCCCATGCAAACACAATACTGGAATCGATGGGCCGAGAATCGCTGAATCAAGAGTGCAAAACTCCATAAAGTCTGTGTAAATAATGGGACGGGACACGGTTTGAATATCGGGACAAATCGGATTACCCACGACTTTTTATTTATATATGTTTTAAACGTATATTGACGCGGGAGGGTATTGTCCCTTCTGTCTGAGTGATTTGGCTGTGGTAACACCGACGTGTAACTGTAAATCACACATTTAATTGTCATCACACGCTTTGTATAAAAAAATCACTCTGTTATGAGACCAGCTGTAAAAGCGAGCTACTTTACTCACGCCAGTTTTTTCGCCAGAATTGTAAAGACTGGTGGTCAATGCATTGGAATGTATATTGTTTTCTAAGTTTACGCGAACACTAATTTTACTTGTTTTTTTAAATGTCATTAATTAATCCTCATCATCATCCAATTAAACGTCTCAATAATTGGGTAAAAGATATTACAAAAAATTTAATTGATATCTCAAGAAGCTTGAAAAATATCCACGAGCGAGATTCGAACCCGTACCCCATGACGTGCCGGGTCATGTGCACTAACAACTATGCCATGGTGGCTCTATTCAACTTGCTGAAATTAATCAACTCAATCACCTAGATAAAGTTGAGTAAGACTACCTTTTTTTTTTTTTTTTTTTCCCAGGGGAAGTCATTACGACTACCGGAGCCTTAAAGAGGCACCCGGTTATGTGGGACTCACCCGTCCGCCTTTCCGCACCCACTGACGAGGCGAGAAGCCTCAAGTCAGCTGCCAGGAAGAAGTCCCGGCTAGGAGGGCGAGACGGAGGGGGATACCCACTAAACCCCTGGGGGACGGCAATCCGAGTACTAAATAAGGCGACAACCACGTTATACGTCCCGAAGGGATTAAGACCGCGGCTGCCACCCTGCGCCCGTGTACCAACCTACGGCCATCTCCGCACACTTCCTCCCTCGAAAGGGAAACATGTGCTTTGACGGCCGCGCGCCAGCATACGGGCACGTACTGATAACACAGCATGTGAATTTAATTACAACTGTTGGCACAAAGTGCACCACTAAAACGCCCCATCTGCCACTGCCAAATGTTTGGTGTGTGGCTGATGATGCGCCTTCACCCTTCTCCGCGACTCCCATTCGGCTCCGTGGAGAGCTCATCATCGCAGACTAAGGCTGTGCCCTAGCCACGACGCCGCTCTCTACACACTCTCCTGAGACATCCCCTTTAGCCTTGCGAGGATATCTGACTCTTCGGGGCAAAGTAGGAGAGGGCGCAACCACCTCGTCGCACTCAACCTCCTCCTTGTCCTCCCTCAGACTTTCCCGCTCTCTCACCACCTCTGCCACCCTCACGCCCGGGACCCTCCCTGCACCCTTTGCAGAGGAAGAGGTGTTTGGGGGGATATCAGTACCAGGGAGATGCGAGGAGGGAGGTTTCGGGAGTGAAGCCTCAACTCTCGGTGGTGACTCCTCGGTCGCCTCCATCACCTCTAGCGCCGCAATAGCAGGCCTCCTCTCCCTCCCTTCCGGGACCCTCATCTTGATAACAGGGGGGTGACACCCCCCGCTGCCCATAACGTGCCCATTGGGCAATGACGCCTCCGCGCACACCAAGCAATGCGGCGGCTTGGTGCAGGTTTCCGCCTTGTGGCCGAGCATGCCACAGCGGAAACAGCACCCCGTCCTATCCGTAACGGAGGGACACATTGGCCGCGTATGGCCCATCCCCATGCACCTAAAGCAGCGCATGGGTCTGGGTCCGATAGCCTCAACTCTGGCTAGGTTCCAGAGAAGCTGGAGCCTTTCCATACCGGCGAGCTTCCTCGCCACCCTTAAGGGGCACTCGACCAGCACCGATGAAAAGCCACTGGGGGCCGACCGGATGTTCCCGACTCTTACCCTTTCTTGCGGGCAATCCCCTTGTGCCGACACTGCGGCGGCCACATTCTCCGGCTTTACGTAATCGTCAAAGTCGGAGAGGCGGATGTGTGCCCGCTTCTCCGGCCGGACGACCATTGCCACGTCTGACACGATGACCTCAATTTTTTCCGCCAGCTTATCAGCGGCCTCTCCGCTGTCGGCACCTGGCACCTCTATGAGTTTGGCCCCGGACTGAGCCGTCTTTATCCTAACGCCAGGGATACCAAGCTCCCCTAAGGAAATGGCCTCCCTGGCTCTAGCGATGGTGTCCTCATACGTTACCCCTCGGGCAATAGCCTCCGGACTGAGCTGGAGGATTATGGCCGTCGACCTGGGCTGCCTTAGGGTAACCTTTCCCTTTGGCCCACCCGGTGGCGTTGGCCCAGTATTGGGCACTGTCTGTGCACCAATGCTCGACTGGGTAGGGCCTCTAGGTCTCTTCCTCCCTCGTCTGCGGGCGCCGGCAGTCCGTACTTCAGCAGGGGCAGAAGTCACTGGGGCCAGAGCAGGCTGAGCTCTCGGCTGCATCCCTCCTCGTCGGGGCACAGTGTTTGCGGAGAGTGC
Organism: Eudonia mercurella; assembly: GCA_963082485.1. Lineage (NCBI taxonomy): Eukaryota > Metazoa > Arthropoda > Insecta > Lepidoptera > Crambidae > Eudonia > Eudonia mercurella. The sequence goes on from OY720046.1 coordinate 12,850,223, forward strand.
GGGAAACTCCTCCGCACCGCTGCACGCAGCCACCGAACTGTACCTCGTCCGTTCCTGCATTGAGAGCTTGGCCTCCAGCTCATCCAGCCGCTTGTTAATTCCCTCGATGGAGGAATTTAGGGTGCGCTGCATAACCGCCAACGCAGCCATCACGCTCCCATTCAACTCCGTGGCAGGAGAAGGAGTGACCTTTGCCTCTGCAAGGCGCTTCCCCTCCTCAGCAGCCTGTCTGGCCTCATTGGCCTCTAAGGCCTCCTTCTTACGGTTCCTCAGCTGGATCCTGAGGGACTCGACCCGGTCACTAAGAGCCTTGTTGGCCTCAGCAAGAAGTCGATTCTCCTCTCTGAGATCCTCCGAATCGGATCTAGAACTCTCCTCCAGTTCCCCACTCGCAAGCCTTGCTTGCCTTTCCTCCTCCATTCTCGTCCCCTCTCTAATTATGTACATGAGATTACTTTCCCCTTCCCGTCTCCCCTCAAAAAGCTCCTCATCCCTCAACTTCTCTCTTTCCAGCTTCCTCCTCTTCACAACGTCTGGCGATTTCGTGCCCCCCCCCAGAAACGGTGGGGCGGCCTGAGACCAGATCCCCGACCTTGGCCGGTGAACCGGTCCCAGGGAGGGCTTCTCCCGTCTTACGACAGGTACCCTCCTGGGGTAGTTGTGTTTTGGATCTCGCACTCATAGTTGACATCGATTGGGGTGTCTCCAAGACAATTTTGTGGGGTTGTCATCCCCCTGGCAATTTAAGGGCTGCCGGTCACTAATTAGGCAACGTCAATCACCCATGCGACGCCCACTCGCCAAGGGTGCCCTATATACTCACGGAGGTCGGGAGGTATCCGCGGGGTTTTAACGACTTTTCCTTGTCGGTGCCCAGACGGGCTGCGAGACTGAACCCAGACCACCACGTACCCAGCTTATGCCAGGACTGGGGTCGTTGTGGCGGACGGGACAGAACCCGCGGCACTTCAAAAAACACAACAACGAAGGCTGGCATGACACCCTCGTTACCACTGCGTGCACACAGAGGCGCTTGACAGGCGCCCAGAAGGGGCGCTGACCTACCCTTGTCCCCCCCGTGTAACGACGTCCAGAAGGGACGCCGTCAAAACTCCTCTCAAAGCCGCTCAGAAGGAGCGGCGAGTGTGCGGCCCAGAGTGGACACGCACGTGGAGGTGCAGGGCCCAGACGGGGCTCCCGCCAGTGTCGGGTTGTTAGCCGGCCAGTCTCACAGCAAGCTCCTCTTGAAGAGGAGGATGTTGAAGCTGCCCGTTGCCCAGGATGTACCACGAGGAGGTCACCCAACACACACCCCGAGTAAGACTACCTAGTCTAACTCAGTAAGCCCACTCATGGAGTTTTTCAACGCTTTGTCTTTTGTAAAATTGTAATTTGTTCGCAACAAAATTTGCGTAAAATATACATAACTATAACCATAATCATCTCAAGAGACTTATAAACAACTGCATTAATGCGCGAGTTATATCGTATACCAGACTTAATGCTAGTTTCGAAATATATTATATCTAAGTATTTTGCAGCTGAATAAATTCAAATATGCATAAAATAAAATATACCGTAAGCATTTTATTTCAGCAACGTCGCGTCGTCGAACGGATTTTGCGTTGTCATATCAGATCTGTATTGACCTGGGCGTAAAACAAATTGGAAAGTCTTTTATCCGCTAGATTGCGTTTTGGGGCTGCATCCATTTTGGAATATTTTCTCTGGCTGTTGGGCAATGAATCATATTAACGTTTTTTTCTTTGTCTTATTTAAACCAGAAATATTTGTAATATTAAAAGAATGAAGCGAAACGTAATAAGGCGACAAAACTGAAAACAAAAATACGTAAATTTATGTTTTTTTTATTCTTTCTTGTAATTGATTATGTCATTAAGTATGACAAACACATGCTACTACTAATAAAAGTGGACTTATCACAAACTTATAAGCCTTGCTTAAAAATTTCGTATTATATTCCAATTTTCTCAACTTTGAGAATATTGTACAGTCACGAGCATTAAAATGAATACACTTCTGACTAATTGAAAAAAAATTGAAAAAACACGATAGCGTAGTTGGTAGTGCACCTGACCCGGCAAGTCGAGGGGGGCGGGTTCGAATCCCGCTCGTGGAATTTTTTCACCAGTCTTTTTTCAATTTGTAATTTGTTCGCAACAATATTTGCGTAAAATTAAATGTAAATAATCACTTCTGACTAGCTTTGCCTCTTATTCCATTGTAGTAAGTAACATTGTTTACATGTTCGTGACTGTACTCTTACAAGTAAACGCAACTGGATCATAGACAGCTTTTTCAAAATAAAAAAGTTAAGAGACATTTTATTTGATTGGATTCATTGGAAATATATTAAAGCCAAGCTTGGTGAAACAAGCTCTCGCTTCACACAAATTGGAAACATACATTCGGCAAAATAAATCAGAAATACTGCTTTCATAGAACAAGCCATTTCAGCTGTAAAGTTATAAAACTGGATGACGTCGACGAATAATATTCGGCGAAGTTTATGATACAAGGATTTCATTATGCGACGCGTCGGTGTGACAGGGGGCGAGCAAATAAACCGACTTATTCCAGTCGGCATGCAAATAAAATTGCGCTTTATATCAACTATAGTAAAGTTCATAATGTTGTGAATTCAATTTGTCATGTACGGAAAGTGATGTACAAGTTTTCTAGTTTACGACTTCCAGTGACAGACAGTTTAGTTTTGTCTTTTTAAAAGTTAGTAAATTCAATATATGGATCGAGAAACGATACGAACAACTGAATATTTAGTTGGAGAATTCACGTGTAACTGTTATTCAAAATAAATACGTAAAAATAACTTAAATTTTCAGTTTTTCCTATCAATGTTTATGCCTAAATGCTATTATGCTAATAGTCATTATGCCTAGAAACATTATACGAATTAAAATCATGCCAAAACAAATAAGCCTAAAAGACAATTATGTCAACATAAACTGTATGCCAAAAACAATTATTATTTTACCAAAAAAAAATTAGGCCAAAATAGAAATGCCAAAGTATATTAGAGAAAAAAACATTATGCGTAAAGAAGGGATCCCTAATAATATACTATCTATCTATATATCAACTTATTCATTAGTAGAAAAAAAATCCTAAAACTTAAGACTCCATAAAAAGGCGTGAGTAAAAGAAATACCCTTGTATTTCTTTTATTGATGCCCGTTTTTTACCATATTAATATTTCTTATGAATAACTAAGTTGATGGTCATCAACTCATTTTATGTCCCCACTGCTGGGGCACTAGCCTTCCCTATGGATGGATAGGGAGAACGCAATAAGGAGAACCACCACACGGGCCCGGTGCAGGCGGTGGTTGCTAAGGACTGCTAATGCAGCCTGAACGTTTATTTAATTTCTTACTAATTTTTGGTTACTTATCCGATGACCGGCGTTGGCGGAAGTTGCTTAACATCAGCAATCGCAGACCGAACGCGTTAACCACTAGGACATCGAGCTCCTCTGTATATATACCCTTGCCTGGAATTGTACTTCTCGATCACGTGGAACACTACACCAGGGTAGAGTAGAGGCGGTAGAACTCTTTCACAAAATTGCTTTTGCAAGGTGATTTGCAAAAAGTTCTGAAAAATGAGCATCGAATAGATACCGAATCTGTATTAGGCATCGCTTTAGAATTATCATCGGCAAACATTAATTTGACGCCTTACCGGTTCACTTGCCTCCATTGAAATCAGCTTTCTATTTCGTGGGTTTTCGTTGGGAAATCGCGACACAGGGGCGTGAGGAATATTATTTTGATATTTTTGTATGTATGTATGTTTGCAACGAATAAACTCAAAACTAGTCTATTATAATGAGGAAAGCTTTGTATTTTTGTATGTATGTATGTTTGCAACGAATAAACACAAAAAGTACTGGACCAATTAAAAAAATTCTTTCTACATTAGCGCTAAGTAACATAGGCTTTATTAAAAAAAAGAAAAAAAGAAAAGAAATGCGGTACGAAGTCCGCCGGGTCAGCTAGTCATAAAATATAATGAAAAAATTAATGCCTACCTGACCCAGCCAGGAATCGAACCTAGGTCTTTTGCCGTTAAAAAGCAGTCAAAACAAAGTAGTGAAATCAGTACTTAAGTCAGCCTTCCCGGTAGCATAATAGTCAGTGCAGCCGCCCGGATTGCGGAATACCCAGGATCGATTCTTGGCTGGGCCGGGTAGGCATTTAATTTTTTCAATATTATATTTTATAATTATTTAATTCAGCTTTAGTGCAGCAATTAGCACTTAAAATAAAAACTAAATTTTATATTTGGTATTTTTATATGATTTTTCATAAGTCTTCACTAGCAAGGCTTCACATTTCCTAAGTGAAAAAATGTTTTAGCACTTTTTCAAGTTGTAATTGGTTTGTTACAAAGTTGCGTAAAATCATATTTATCCATAGTAGTAAAGTAAATAGCCTATGAACTGTCTATATATTATTACATCAATGTTCGTAGCATTGTTGTGTTCTGGCAGATAGAGAGATAAAATAGTCAGTATCTCAGTAGTTGAGGATCCCGGGTGAAGTACGCTTCCTCCTGCCTTATCATCACTTATCATCAGGTCAGATGAAGGAAAAGTGCTATCTCAAAAAAAAAGCTATAGTATTTTTCAAATGTGTCAGCATTTTCAAACTAAGTATGCCGAAGGTACCGTCAGTGTGTCCCACCACTCTCAATCCTGGTACTGATTTTATAAATGGTGCCGCCACTGTTTTGATTCCCATTGAAAAGGCGCCCGCCATCTGAGGAGTGGCCTTTTGTTGGTAAACAAATGGATTTCGGAACAACACCGATTCAATTACCTAAACCGCTGCATAGCGAGAAAACAATGTGAAAATAAATATAAAAAGTAAATAACTGTACCATTGCTGGGCAAAGGCCTCCATCATTGATATCAAGTCATCGCTACAATTGATGGCATCTAGAGATAAGTTAGCTGTATGCCTCAGTAGTTGAGGATTCCGGATGAAAAAACCTTCGGCCTTATTATCACTTAACACCAGGTTGTGATGAAGGCCAAGTAAAAAATTGTTCGGTTTGTGGTCATCAACCCGCATTAAGCGAGCGTTGTGATGAAACTAATACACAACCAATAACCAATTATAGCGATGACTATACGCTAAAATATAGCCTATGTTACTCAGCGCTAATGTAGCATTCTAATGGTGAAAGATTTTTTTAAATCGGTCCAGTAGATTTTGAGCTTATTTGTTGCAAACATGCATATACAAAAATACAAAGCTTTCCTCTTTATAATACCTATTAGTATAGATATATATATATATCAATTTACAACCCCATGGTTCGTATGTGCCGCCATCGCCAATACAACGAGTTGACTTAAAGCAATCATGACATAAATATTTTTACCTCTAGATGAAATGTCTTCAAAAAGAGCCTCAGAACCCTATTTGGTTTAGAGCTTTTACGAGCCTCAACAACACGAGCTCAAGTGGCCATAATGATGGCCGACCTCCGATAGGAGATGGCACAAGAAAGAAGAAAGAAGAAGAAAATAATATTTACGGCCTTAAGGCTATATAGCTAATATCTCAATATGATTAATATTTACGGCCTTAAGGCTATATAGCTAATATCTCAATATGATCATACTTATATCAGGGATGCATGCTTTTAGGTGAAAGTTTAGTGTATAAGTTTTACATAAAAATAGTGCTACTTTTTTAACTGTTAAATAAATTAAAAAATATATTTAAGTTATAGACAAATATCAAATAGTTTTTGCCGGCGCATGTGTTTCCCAGCTCCTATAGTCCCGGGTCTTTTAAGCGGGGCGTGAAACGGCATTTATGCAGGCCGTCATGAATGGGTGCGCTCTCTCATTATTTTGGACTGCATCGGCTGCTTACCATCAGGCAGGATGTGGTCACTATGACGTGTCAATATAAAAAAAAAAAAACGCACGCAACATCCAATCCAAACTGCGTAGGGGTAACTACGTAACTAACTACCTATGATCGTTCCACGTATTGTACAAAATAAATATTGTTACAGTAGATCATAGCCACTAATTAGGAACATAATTAGCTAAATAATAAGGAGTTAACTAACCTATTCAGTAGCTCGAGGCTATAGAAATGCTATTTACGTTGCTTCGCTATTCTCTGAGGCTTAAGAGGAAATACTAAGGTCGACTGATTATATGAAAAGTAGACGAAATCAACGTTTCGTAGTCCTCTGATTTCTCCTCCAAAACTGGACCGATTTAATTACTTTTTTCATTAAAAATTATAGAAAGGCTTTGGCTGTGTCCCATGTTTGCTTTTTTTATATAATCTCGTCAAATTTGTTTGCTGGATGTCTGAACACAACGAAAATCTGGTCAATTTTAAAGGTTTTTGAAGGTTTTATCTTTTTTAATAATTAATTTATGAAATTGAGAAATGGCACCAGTGCCTCAAACGGCATTTTCAGCTTCATCGGCCTTTTTTGGGGGCGGCGAGAAACTTAAAGGGTTCCTCAAGCCGTGTTAAACGTATTAACTTCGGAGGTCTTCTAGAGGGAACGGCATCACGCACTAGTGCGTGTCCCCGTGCCCTACTAGATTCTCCGAAGGGTTCGGATCGGATCGGAGAGCGGAACAACCCGAGGGCGCCTCTAAGGACCTCGGCTCGGGTTGACCGGGTTGTAGTGGAGGAGAGAAGCGCCCAGGTACATGTCTGTACCTGGTATAGAGCGCGTGTGAACCGGCTCGTCGTACCCTTGTTCTAAGAGTACGGTGTCTTGGGCCTAAAATATATTCTGTAAATGCGTAGTGGTATTAGATGATAGGGCGGGGGGCCGTTCGCAACTGTTATAGGATCGTCGCGTCGGGATCATCAAGGACGTGTTTAGGTCGTCTAGATGCGTACCGTCTTGTTGGTGGAAGGCCTTCAACAACACTCTAAGCCCAATGTTCGACACTTTAAGCCCAACGTTGGACACAATTTTCATCACCAAAAAATTTTATAGATTTCCATTGAAATTGGTGGTCTTTTTTTTATTTTTTTTGCTAAATACTAAATTCTTAAGGGGAGCCCTTTGCCTTGCAGTAAGAAAGTAATGACTGATAATCATACTTAATATTATAAAGCTGAAGAGTTTGTTTGTTTGGTTGAACGCGCTAATCTCAGGAACTACTGGTTCGAATTGAAAAATTATTTTTGTGTTGAATAGTCCATTTATTCAGGAAGGCTATATTTAAAAAAAAGTATAAATTGATAAACAATAATAATAAAGAAACATGGTCATTTGCTAAGTATAGTCATACTAAAACTCGCAGTACGTCTCAAACAGTGTTACGGTAACTTCCCAACGGTACAAAATCATTATCACCATAGCAAAACCAATTCCACCTGAACCAATAGCATTCGCAAATAATTCACAAAGAGCTCATTACGTGCAAGAACGATTCAAAATTGTTAAAACACAAATAATGTAAGCGTAATACATCACCACATCACCAGCTCATTGTATTTCCTCACTGCGGGGCCACGAGAATTGTCTATGGATGGAAACACCGAATGGTGAACGGGCCATAAACAAACCACCACGCGGGCCCATTGCGGTGCGGTGGTTGTTAACGACTGCTAATGCAGCCGGGACCAACGGCTTTACGTGCCTACCAAAGCACGAAGGAGCTCGATATTATAACCTTTTGGTCACCTACCGATGATCGGCTTTTGCGAATGTTGCTTCATCATCAGCTCACTTTATGACCCCACTGCTGAAGCACAAGCTTCCTTAAATGTAAAGGAATAATGGGACATATATCACCACACGGGCCCAGTGCGGATTGGTGGATGTTAATGACTGATAATGCAGCCGAGACTAACGGTTTTGTGCCGAGAGCTCGAGATTAAACATTTCACCTATTCGATGACCGGATTTTGCGAATGTTGGATAGTTACTTAACTTCAGCAATCGCAGAGCGAGCTTCGCTCAATCCGTCACAATCAGACCCTTTAACAATCTTAACGTAACAAAATATTAATGAACCAAAACTTCTCCTAAAGACTGCTACGCTGAGTTTGTCGCGGAATTTTGTAATTATAATCCAATTGGAAGATGTCTCAACAACCGCCAACTTCAAGTATGCTAATTGTCTTAAGCTGCGAGCGACGCAGTTGACAGCGAGACAGTAGCAACGCTTCTAACCGCCTTTGTGGCCTAGTGGGTAAGAGAAACGGTCAACGAGGTCCCGGGTAGGACACCCGGGGTAGGAGGTTGGGGGTACATGATTATGCTTGATTTGGTTGGTGGTAGGACTTGTTTTAAGTACGCCTGGCTTGCTACCTTCATGAAAGCTAAATGCTTACCTGTAACGAAGTTAAAAAAAAACATCATCATCACTTCACATCACATAATTATATAGTCCACTGCTGGACATAGGCCTCTCCTTGTGCACGCCACTGAGCACGATCCGCGGCTACTCTCATCCAGCTCTTGCCAGCCACCTTGCGAAGATCGTCGCTCCACCTAGTCTGAGAGCTTTCTAAACTACGTTTGCCGATACGCGGTCTCCACTCAAGAACTTGTTTAACCCATCGGTTATCGGATCTCCCCGCCTGATCCTCTAAATGCCTCTTCACATAATTAAAACGTGCTACATTTAAATTCTTTTGTATGATTATTTTTTATTACTTTACGTATTCATAAAGAGCGTCATAAGCTAAATTCTTTACAATATAAAATATTTTAGCAGTCTTTAATTAGAAGCAGCAAAATTAACATAAACCGCTACGTACACAGGCCTCAATAAAACCTGCGAGACATACAAACAAACTAGTAATAATATATCGTAACTTATTAGTAATCACTTATTAGTATTCATAAAAGTTTCATCTCACTCCAAGTGAAATAGAAAATAGCTTACAACATCGAACAACTCTATAATCAAATAGTCTAAAAGGCTTGAATGTATAATATGTCACTTCACGTAATTTGGCATCAGTATGCCAAAGATGGCAATGAAGTACTTTTGAACTAAATCAATTTAAACTTTTGGTTTTTACACACTGTCAAGATGAAGAGAATAGCGAACGCTGGCTCTAGCCCGTGGAACATGAGCATCACTTCACTGCACACCAAATGTATTCCAAGCGTAGAATATATGTTTGGTAAATGAGAAAATAGAATACTCCTACCGCTGAAGGTATGGTAAGGATGATGGAGAAGAAAAAGGGAATTCGACCTTGCGAATCAAAAAAAAAGAAACAATTCTTTCAAAAATCTTAACCCAATTCACCAAAAAACTCCAATCAAAAAACCTAAACGTCTCAATCATAATCTGATAAATTCAAAAGCTTCATCCATAGGCTAAACGTCAGTCAAAAAATGTACCTAAAAGAACTCCTTATGCGGAAATAAAAAAGGTCGAATGTGGCGAACGCTACATTATACAGAATCTTAGAGCAATAATGCTCTAAGTACAGAATATTAGAGCATCTAAGTACAGAATACACTAAACATGCACACTCGCTTAGACCCAACAACGGTACGACGACCAGGTTCACACGCGCTCTTTACCAGGTACAACCAAATACCGATACGCTTCTCACATACCCTCACGACCCGGTCAACCCGAGCCGAGATCCTACCCCTTAGAGGCGCTCTTGGGTTGTTCCGCTCCCGTTCCGACCCGAACCCCTCGAAGAATCTAGTAGAGGAGGTGGACACGTACTACGGTGTTACTATTTCCTTTAGAACACCTGTGACGGTATTTCACTTCACACGGCTTTAGGAACCCTTTAAGTTTCTCGCCGCCCCCTAAAAAATCCGGTGACGCTGAAAAAGCCCAGAGGCAATCAGCAAAATGTCTCTAAAAAGATTATCGATTCTTGGGCTAATTGGCCGGCTCACTGCCATTCCAGCTTGTTGATCCTAAAAACATACATGTAACAGATTTTGGTGTCAAGGTTTTTGCTACGCTGTACCCTCAACCACAGCGCAAGCAAGCCAGCAATTAGCATATTCGGAGTAGTCGAGACATCGGCCAATTAGATTATAATTACGGAGTTCCGAAACAAGCCGACGACTTTGGCGATGCTGAAAGTTCAGCACACTGCGCGGAGTTAAGCTGTAGTTGGGTGGGGCGTTATTAGTAAAACTTGTTAATATTCAACAAAAAAATGGTTTACAATTTGTGTGGAAACTTGTGTGATTAAAGTAGACGCGATTTTTGAACCGTTGACTTATTATTTCAATATGATATCACCTACGGGTGCTCCATTTCTTTTATTCAAAGTAACTGGTTCTAATTTTTCACGCCGAAAATTCTTGATTGGTATATATCTTAATGTTTCTTTAAATTAATACGTGAAGCAAATTCTTTGGATCCTTTTTTAAGCAAATTGCGCGCATGGAGTGAATGTAAGATTTGGTATAGTTAAAGTTTGTATGGAGTAGATCTCACAAACGTTAAAATATATGTACAATGTGTCTTACAAATTAAATATACATTGTTTCATACATTTTCAAAAATTTCAAATATGGAAGGGGAGCGGCCGAAATCTGTCAATGCTAATTAACCCAAACTCATATTCTATTTTTTTTAACTTTCTAGTAGTATAGATATATAATATATATATAGATAGTTATAGTATAAGATGTACCCTTTTTTTATTTATCTACCTATGTAGAACGTAACGCAAACGCATAAAAGCTAAGAGGCCAGTACTCCCACCACTCTTATGCAAGAAGTTTTTAGCTGCCCCGTTTTATTTAAGAGGTTGAATTTCTCAGTTTTCTCTGGAAGGTTGTTAATATGCATGGGCACGACGCTGCGTCTATTTTTCCGAGAAGCTAGTTCGCGTACCGTAATATTTTTAAGGTAAACAAGTATTTATAAAGTAATATTACATTACATTCTCTATTACTTTGATAGTGAGGAATATTGACTTTATTGTTTAGAAGGTAAAGTTAAATTTAAAAGAAGATAAACCTACGTTATATGCTTCAATATAAGAATGATAAATGATTATGATAATGATGATTCTAAAGTTTAGAAAAGTGTTGTATCAAATACGTACAAGTTGAGTCAAAACTTGATTTCATCATCTCATCATTTCATTCATCTCGAATCCGATCCGAACCCTTCGGAGAATCTAGTAGGGCACGGGGACGCGCACTACTGCGCGATGCCGTTCCCTCTAGAAAACCTCCGAAGGTGATTCGTTTCACACGGCTTGAGGGACCCTTTACGTTCCTCGCCGCCCCCAAACAAGCCCGGTGAAGCTGAAAATGCCGTCTGAGGCAATCAGCAATCTCTCTCCAAAAAAAAACAAAAAAAACATTAATCTCAGAAATCAAAATTTCTGCTGACATCGCAATCGACCTTTTTTTGTAAAATCTTATCCTAATCATTATAATATGTAATTGAACTCCTTCTGAACGGTTGGACCGATTTGGATGAAATTTTCTGTGTGTGTTCAAGTGGATTCGAGAATGGTTTAGATTTACAATTGGATCCGGTAGGTGGCGCTGCTAATAGGGGTCCATCATAAGATACGGGTGTTCTTAAGCGGACGAATGATTTTTTTAAATGTTTAAATAATTTTTAACACAAATTTTGTTGCGAACAAATTACAAAAACACAAATGTTGAAAAAATGTTTTCCTGCTTGTGGAAATTTTTTCAACATTTGTGTTTTTGTAATGATTTGTTTGTTTTGTTGTCATGGAAACTGTCAAAGCGGTACGAAGTCCGCCAGTCAGCTAGTAGTATTATAAATGCGAAAGTAAGTTTGTTTGTTTGTATGTTGTTTATTACGCTTTCATGCGTAAACTATTTAACCGATCATCATGCACACGTTCTCAATAGTATAATCAACTACATAGGATACTTATTATTTTGAGTTTTTTGTTTGTGTGATACGCTTTCACGCGTAAACTATTAGCGATGTGTTTGTTTTATTGTCATAGATACTGTCAAAGAGGTACGAAGTCCGCCGGGTCAGCAGCAGTAAACCATAAATATTTTTTTAGAATTTTGTGAATGGAGCACTATCTGATCATAGGTCGTTTGTGACCTAATAGTTAGACCAAAATTTTCAAATCCAGAGGTCCCTAGTTAGTTTCACAGCGGGGTGTACTGTTGTATTAGGCTTCGTTTCGATTTTTTGGAAGGCCTTGTGACTTTCCACTATCTTTTCTTAGTGTATCGCCATAATAACGATGGTATTAGCGTTGTGTTCCAAGTTTGAGATATATTTCATAGTGTAAAACAGCGCCATCTAACCGAATCGCGGCTAAACGGCTTGCAATTGAAACAGATGCGCTCTCACGCGCATACGCAAAAAATTCGCAATTATATATTTTAATAAAACTGGTTTTCAACTATGTGGCCAGAGGGCGCTGTTGGGGTTATGCATATAAAAAGAGCAGGCGACAGTCCGCGGTCTCTATTTAGATTCACTTATCTTTACAATAAACATCTCAAAAACAAACCAACGTTTTCATTCCGGCACCATTTTACACATAGATAAGATAGCTAATTCCTCAATAGTTGGTGATTCCAAGTGAAGAATACGTTCACCTACTGCCTTCAAAGATTTAAAAATTCAAAATCATTTAATCAGTTTAGGCTACAAATAGCTCTTATGAACGTCATTATGCCATCGGTTTGTAAGTCTACTCTGGGCGGGAGACGGCGAAGAACCGGCAAGAAACTCAGCAAGTTTCAAGCTCTTTTCTCCCTTACAGCGTCAAAAATATTGGAAAATGCCCTATCATAAAAGGACACTTTCCATCACAAACAAACACACAAAAAAAAGGACAATCACAACACCCAAAAACACAACAAAATAAAGATATCTAAGTTTGCAAAAATTACATCAGGTGTACCTACCAATTTCAATTTTCACAATGTTATACAGTACTAATAGAAGTCAAAAATGATCTAAGAAAAACAAAGTTAAAGTATACGAGTATAATAATAATAAAAATAAGATAAGTTATTTTTATTATAAGTTAGCAAGAGCAGACTTGCCTCCACAGGAGGCACCCGTTCACGAGTATGACATATGAATCAGCCATCACATCACTTACTATCAGGAAAGATGAACGCCTGCCCTTATGGAACAAACAAAAACCTAGCGTTTACTTCACATTCAACTACACGTCACAAAAACCTTCAATAGCAACACAGGTACATACTTTAATAAGTTGCAAATGGCAAAACAGAAAATGCTCCCGCCAGTCGCATGAAAGGAGCATTATTTATAGTTAAAAAATCCCTATTTCTCCATTATTCAGTGGCAAACGAAATAGCGTGCCTGAAAATTCCGGGCCACATAGTTTTAATTTTAAAAACGGGAGCAAACATCGTGTCTAGACAAAGGTCGTAGCGCAAGTCACAGGCGGAAAGGCTTCAAAGGCTTTGTCAGACATCAGACTCTTATAAAGTTTGATATATTTGTTAAAGAATTCTAAAAATAAATTACCTTTATTCAAACTGCAGTTATAATCAAGATAACTTGTAAAGTAAAAAGTATAGGCTAAATACTGACCAATAGCTGGCTTCCACCATTGAATATAGATAAAGTCATCTCTACAATTAATGGGTATGGGTATTAATGGTATCACAAAACCAGACATCCTAAAATCCTAACATATGCCTGACCTTGAGGATTGAACCCAGGACTTATACGAGTATATACGAGTACATACATGCATCTTCACCTAATATAAGTATAAACCACGTGCATTCTCGTAAAGGGGTGATCATAACTACAATTTCAAATAGACACTAAAAACAATTGAGGAGCAATTGAGGAGCTCGATGGCGCAGTGGTTAAAACGCCCGGTCTGCGAGTGCTGAGGTTAAGCACCTTTCGCAAAGGCCGGTCATCGGATGGGTGACCAAACATTTATTATCTCGAGCTCTTCCGTGCTTCGGGAGGCACGTAAAGCCGTTGGTCCCGGCCGCATTAGCAGTCGTTAACAACCACCAATCCGCACTGGGCCTGCGTGGTGGTTTATGGCCCGTTCTTCCTACCCATCCATAAGGAAGGCTCGTGCCCCAGCAGTGGGGACATAAAAATGAGCTGATGATGATGAACTAATAAACAAAGGTTCAAATAAAGGTTTTTTCTTTCTTTCTTTATTTTATTTGTCTGTTGTTCTTTGCACCGAACGTCATTGCAAAATTCAAAATGGCTTCGCTCCAATTTCTAAACATTTATCTTTGACAAATCTTAATGGACCGTAGCCTCTTGCAACTTGGACCAGCTCCAAGCCTTATTATTTCGCGTCCCCATTCTCTGATGATGTCAGGTCGCATCCGGCATTGTGTCACTAGGTTTCAATACCCATTTTTTTTTAGCTAGAGAATGGTCTTTGTTTGTTTGAGGGGCTTTCTGCTACCAGGGTGGAGGAACGGCTGGGCGCGTCAGCTTTTAGGGTCAATTGTCTGAATGCAACCCTGGATTGTGATGGATTACTAGATGTTTTGTTGGATAGGACGATTGGTTCGTTCTGGTTTCTTTGTTCTCTTTGATAACGAATTTAAAGTTTAGTTTTTTTTGTGGAATATGAAATTCAAAATTCAAAATTTAAAATCATTTATTCAGTTTAGGCTACAAATAGCTCTTATGAACGTCATTATGCCATCGGTTCGTAAGTCTACTCTGGGCGGGAGATCTTGTACTGAGAAGAACCAGCAAGAAACTCGGCAAGTGTCGAGATCTTTTCTCTCTTACAGCGTCAAAAATATTGGAAAATGCTCTATCATAAAAGAACACTTTCCATCACAAATAAAAACACATAAAAATATAGTTTTTTACTTATCTCTTACTTTGTGGTAAAAACCACTACAATGAGATTTGTATTCCAAAATAGACTTTTGACTTTGGTGTGTTTTTCTGATAACCCTAAAAAAGCAAACCACAAATACTACTTTGAAATATAAATTTTATTTTGATAATTTAATTATGTAAGATAAAGCGTAGCATATTGCTAGAATTCGCAGAAGTAGAAGTTCTTTGTAAACGATGAACGTCTCATACATAGAATAAAGTTATATTGTCTAGTCGATAAAATAATTCCTCACTAATTTATCTATATTAAAGTGAAATATATAAAATATTTAAATTAAAAATCCCGTGTCGACAGCTCCTCAAGAAGTTTTCTCACAAAATGAAAGATGATAAAAAAAATGTTTTTTAAAGAAATATCGGAAGTTTTGAAAAGTGGACGAATTCTGAAGTGTCCCAATCTTTTAAAGTCTCCTAAAAGTTTTCTACTGGTCACGTACGCAAGGCATCGGCAGTCGTGGCGTCCTCAAAAAGTGATAGAACTCCCACCGACTTTGCAACGGTGATTTGCATAATTTCATATATTATTTAAGTGCTAACTTCGAATCGTTTGCATAATCGGATAGCCGGTGACCTAGGAATACTAATTTGTGGGACAAATTATGGACGGTTGTACCTTTTTTGACCCAATTGTAATTTCATTTCAGTCTTTAAAATTTTGCACTGTCTATCTTTTATCTATCCCAGCTCGGAGCTTTGATTGTGATAAGTGTAGCGTCGAGGTCACTTACGGTGAGTTTACTCAAAATTGGTGATTTTGGTACTCTGTTTACTTCTTTCTGGAAGAAGGACGTTAGAGTATGTATGTCTCTATATATATCAAATATCAATATCTTTCGCCATTACAATTTTGCTAGTACCTAGTATTGTTGTGTTCCGACTGTAAGGGAATAAGATAGACGGCTCTTCGGCTTTATCATCACTTACCTACTTCAAAACTGAAATATAACCAAAAATAATCAGAAAGGAGGTCTGATTACTATTGGATCACTATGCCACAACACAAACGTTTCACAGAATTCACTTGTTATGAACTATATTAACACATGCACAAGATTATTGCGTTAAGGAGCCAGTTTTCTCTCTCTTAGTACACTTGGACCAATCAGGATCCTTTATGCCACCTAAACCTTTTACCCCCTGCATCCCTGACCACATCTGCCACATAAGCTTGCAGATTTTGGGGGTGGAGAGGGCGATCTAGTATGGTATCTAATACCGATACCAGAAGACCCATTATTATCCAGTCAGTCACTGAGCCTGAACCTGGTTAATGACTGGCTGGCTAAGTACTGAAGGTATATTAGAATAACGATAAGCAAAAGTTGGCCATTCCTGAACATTTGGTTCAAATGCCTCAATTCAATTTATAACCCTCAAAATTGTTTCGACAGAACGCCACTACGTACGACTGGTAAGGGAAGCAATTGAAATTACTAAGTACAAACATTTTAATCGCAAAGATGGGTTTAAGCTGATGCGTGTCTGGAATTCAGTGATTATAAGACCGCAAAACAACATAAGTGCTGCTTTCCGATCTGATACAATTAGTGTAGTGTTTCAAGAACAAGGTCGAGTGAATAGTGATTCAGGAGACAGTAGTACTTGTATCGAGCGCGAAAACGACTAAGAAAGAGGGTAGATCATTTTGTCTGCTCATAAGCACAGTGGCGTGCACTTGGAGAGGCCTATGTCCAGCAGTGGACTAGAATAGGCTGATGATGATGATGATGATGATGATGATGATGATGATGATGATGATGATGATGATGATGATGATGATGATGATGATGATAATGATGATGAAACACTCACCCGTAATAACTTCAGTACATCCGTGATCATGGCGCATGCAACTGTGCTGTAATATCGGATACTCACAAACAACAAAAAACATGGTAATAATTCCGTTAATAATTATAATTATAATATTAAAGGTAAAGTCGATTTCAATGAATAAATTTGCAAATGTGTCATCATGATCATCATCATCATCAGCTCATTTTATGTCTCCTCTGCTGGGGCACGAGCCTTTCCTATAGACTGCTATTGTAGCCGGGACGTGCCTTCCGAAGCGCTCCTCCGCGCTTGAGAGATGATACATTTTTGGTCACCCATCCGGTGATAGGCCTCTGCGAAAGTTGCTTAACCTCAGCACTTGCAAATAGGGCGCGTTAACCACTGCGCCATCGAGCTCCTCCTACAAATGTGTACCTAAGTGTATTTTGATATTTTCTTAAACTTCTCTTTCACAAGTACAAACCTAACGTCTCTCGTCTACTCCTCTAGGGACGGACGCGAGACTTACTTATTTATGTATGTATGTAAATCGCACTTTTGTACTTCGCCATAGTGACAGAAGTTATTTTGCTCAACGACATCTAAGAATAATAATAAATATAATCAATTTAAAAATCTGTTTAAATATTGATGACCTTGATTGTATACGCTTGGTAGAAATGAGCGCGTTTAATTATTATTTAATTTAGCTTCATTGGTTATCTGAATTAAATGTATTATTGTAATTATTTTATGTATTATTAACATCTTCGCCTATCGGGAAAATGTACTTTACGTGACCATGGGGTGTCCCTCTTGAGACACTAGTCATAGTACTCTTACTTAATTCCTTATCTATACATAGTATAAAAGAGAGTCTCGGAACACGTCTGTTTGTTTGTTATTACGGGCAAATTTTAGGAACCACTGAAAGGATTTCGATGCGTTTTTTTCTAATAGAAAGAGCGTCTTTCGAGGGCGGTTTGCGTACACAAAACAACACGAGCGAAGCCGGGCCGGGTCGCTAGTATTCTTACTAAGAAATAAATAAAAATGCCTGTAATAAAGATGACTTTAATCTTCTTCTAATAGTAATAACTATAGAAGAGCAAATAACGCAACATATTTTATTAATTGCATTTTTACTTTTAGTAATATGTTTAATTTTTGGTTTATTAAGTCAAACATAGTTTTTTTTATATATGTTACGATGTCTTTTTTTATATAAGCACAGTGCCTTGATCTCACCTGATGTTAAGTGATGATAAAGCCAATTGATGGAAGCGCACTTCACCCGGAATCCTCAACTAGTGAGGCACTCGCTATCTTATCTCTAGCTGCTGGAACACAACAATGCTTTAAACATTGATGTTATGGCGACATATTTAGATAAGATAGTGGTAGCTAGCCAGGCGGGCAAACAAGTCCTGCCAACAACCAAACTTAGTACACAAACATGTACCCCCCCGCTGGGAATCGAACCCGGGACCTCTGGGTCTAAACCGGTGGTATACCCCCACTAGATCACAGCCGATTTAAAGAATGTTATTATCGAACACCTTTTAAAACCGCGAGAATTTTCCTCCTCTTTCCAAGTGACATAACAGACGCCTTCACTATGAAAAACTTCACCTGAATGCATCTCATAACAGCACGAGGGTCGCATGAATATTCTACGAGCGTAACGCGTCTCATTCCAGAAACACATGCGGTAATGATATGAGCTGTCTCCTTCAGTTGTTTGTTAAAGGTATACGTGTGAAAGGGATGAGAGTAGGCTTCAATCTTCCGCTTGAAACGTCATACAGGATATTGCATAATATTTATTTGTTAGGACCTGATGATATACTTGTCTAGTGCATGCTGGTAAAGAAGGAGTAATAGAGCTTTAAGATTAAAAGTCAATTCATATATTGGTATTTTATACTAAAATGTTCAAATAATTTTTAACGCAAATTTTGTTGCAAACAAATTACTAAAACACAAACGTTGAAAAAATTTCCACGAGCAGGATTTGAACCTGCACCCTTCTGACATACCGGGTCAGGTGCTCTTCCAATTGAGCTATCGTGGTTCTAACCAGCCCGCCGAAATTATTTAACACTTTTTACTTTGAAAGCCTGGTATGTCAGAAGGGTGCAGGTTCAAATCCTGCTCGTGGAAATTTTTTCTACGTTTGTGTTTTTATTTTATACAAACTTCAAATCCTTGATTATCCTTAATTCAAATCCATTTTATATGTAACTTTCTATGCTTAATGGAAGGAAAACAACACAACAAACCAGTGTTCGCCACATTTTTCGTCGCCAATAACAAATATAGAATTTCATTGTAAGGCTCGACCGAAATCTCGGTCTCGGCATTCTCGGCTACAAATTCAACCGAGAAATCTATCTCGGTTCTCGGCTAAAAATCGCCAAGATTCTCGGCCCTGACCGAGACTAACTTTGCACGGAATGGGATTCAAATGTTTTTTTTTTATTAAAAAAAAAAACAATAAAACAAATTTGCACTGGAACACTGATCATCAACATCAGCTCATTTTATGTCCCCACTGCTGAGGCACGAGCCTTCCCTATGGATGGATAGGGATAACGGGCCATAAACCACCACGCCGGCCCAGTGCGGATTAGTGGTTGTTAACAACTGCTCATGCAGCCGGGACCAACGGCTTTACTTTAGGGACTCGAGATAATACAATTGTGGTCACCCATCCGATGACCGGCCTTTGCGAAAGTTGCTTAACCTCAGCAAACGCAGACCGGGCGCGTTAACTACTGTGCCATAGAGCTAAACGAATCTCTATTGGACCACTACCAAAGGAAATTTTGAATACACTTGCGCTTGTTTACTCGAAGCTATTATAACAATAAAATAACCATTTCGCTACTAAAACGGTGATAGAAACCTATTCATAGTAAACGGAGAAGTCAGTTCGACTTTTAGGCACAGTGAAATATTCAAATGGTAGGGGAAATCTGTACGTATATTTTTGTATTAAAACTAATAATTATAAAATATAGAGAAAAAATTAAATGCTTACCCGATCAAACCTGGGTCTTCCGCAATCCGAGCGGTTGCACTGACCATTATGCTACCGGGAAGGCTGACGTAGGCACTGAATTTTTTCACTATTTTGATTTTTATTGCTTGATATGATTTTTAGCGGCAGTAGAGTAGTGCCATCTATCCAACGGTTATTGCAACCGATGGCTATGCAGATTCATCTTTACAAGCTCTAAGATCTTTACAGATGAAATACCACAAATTTGATAACACGACGCTATAGTAAATTGTATTTTTTATTTTTGAGTGCCTATTCCTGCCTGGGTCTTCCGCAATCCAGGCGGCTGCACTGACCAGGTTCGATTCATGCCTGGGTCGAGTAGGCATTTAATTATTTCACTATTTTTATAATTATTCAATTCAACTTTAGTGCAGCAATTAGCACTTAAAAATAAAACATAAAAATTAAAACTAATAAATAGGTAGTTAATTTGTTTTCTCACGCGTACCTACGCTCAGTTTATGAAACGGATACCAAAGTATTCTTAAAAGGAGTGAAAAAGTTTTAATAGGGTCGGGAACACGCGAGCGCTACCTACCTGTGGTGTTGCAAACGGTCATAGCCTATGCCCCAATCCGATCCGAAGACCTCGGAGACCTCGTCCAATCTGGACCCCTCGGACACCCGATCTGATCCGAACCCCTCGGAGAATCTGGTAGGGATCGGGCGCTTGCGTGATGCTATTCCCTCTAGAAAACATCTGACGGTGTTGCGAATGCGAATGCGAATTGTTAGCGTTAGTATTCTCTTTATGAAATATAGGTACATCTTAAGAAAAATTTTTTACAATATTTTATATAAAAATATATTTACAATATAAAATATTACAAAAAACTTAACCTAGGTTGCCAGCGGGGATGGACCCAAGCTATCGGTGGTTAGGGCTGCAGAGTGAGGAATTTTTTCAGCATTTGTGTTTTTGTAATACGTGTCGTGTCAAGGAGTACTGCCTTTATGCCTGCCTTTTTTATTAGTATTATTATTATCATCAGGATTATTATTGTTCTATTGTAATAACCTCAAATTAATTAGTTACTAATAATATTAAATATGGAGCTCGATGGCGCAGCGGCTAGCGCGTTCGGCTTGGGATCTTGCCCGCTAAGCAATTTTTGCAATGCCGGGTCGCCTGATGGGTGACCAATTAAAAAAACATCTCGAGCTCCTCCGTGCTTCGGAAAGCACGTTAAGCCGTTGGTCCCGGTTGTTGTCGTAAGATAAGCATTGGGCCAGCGTGGTGGGTTATGGCCCAATATCCCCACGTGCTATTGTTCACGTGGGAGGCCTGTGCCCAGCAGTGGGACGTTTATAGGCTGTTGATGATGATGATGATGATGAATTAGTTACATTTTTTATGATTACACTTCAAACAATTTTTTTTTGTTATTGTTTTTTGTCCTTTATTGTTTTTCATTATAGTTATCCATATTTTGAAAGTTCTCTAACATGTTGTATTTATCTATAAATGTTTGTTACATTCAGATAATGTTGCAATTGTATAAGCTTATTTTAATGTATTAGTGTAAACAAACGTTGGTGAATCAATCAATAAAAAAAAATCAGTCTATATCGTCTCTCTGCAGGGCAAAGGCCTCCCTCCCCTTTTTCCAACATTCTCGACTTGTAACTTTCTGGAACCAATCTTTTAAAAATGAGTCCAACTCATCGCGCCATCAGTCAGCCGCGACATTGTTTTCAGCCTTGTGGGACCTAATTTGTAGTAGATTTCGCCCACAAAAAAGGGTTATTTCTTGTAATACTTACTGGTTACTTACTAATATACTATGACCGAAGCCCTTTATAAATCACAGCTATATGTACCAATGGCATACCTTATCATTTATTCTGTAGTCACTGAAATCGAGTTGAGAGCGGGTTTCCACGCCGAATGTGGGGAATTCCTCGATTATCATAATAAAGTAGGGTCGCCTGTCTCATTCGGGCAGCAACGCAAATGTACGGGGTAGAGAGGGACGGGTGATATTATCGATTTCCCTTTTATTTTTATGTTTATTGAAATTAATCGGTTATTGTACTTACCCCTTTTGGATGGGTGTAGCGATTGTTTACACAATTACTAGGCTTTTATGTATTTACATAGATTTTTATACGGTTGGCAGCAGCTGGTAATACCTACTGCTGATTAAAAATGGTTTTTGATTACGATTTCTGTCGATTCTTGTAGTGATTATTTATATTATTGAAGATAAACAAAAATAATATATTTATTTTTTTGCTGTAAAATTGTGTTCGAAAGTAGACTTTTAAAAAGATACATAACAATTTTGTTAACATTGCTGTTATGTTGTTAAAAACTATTGTCTGTGTCTAATATGTCGATGAATGATACAAACTCATACTTATTAGATAAGATCAGTTATTATAAGCTTTAGTCAATTAAAAAAATATATGATTTCTACGGTATAGCGTTTAAGATTTTTATTCAAAATCATGAATATTACATACCTTTTTTATAACTTGTCAACAGCGAGTCGGCTGCGACTTACGAGTGGGATCGACACGGCGAGTCGACGAGTGCGGAGTGTGCGGCGGCGACGGGTCAACGTGCTCCCGCCCGCGGTACCACTGGCTCGCCACTCCGGGGTCACTGTGCTCGGCGACTTGCGGCGGAGGTAAGGAAGCGAGTCGGTAGTTACTTGCGAGTCGACTAGTATGTACTGTGAGGTAGCGATGAGTTAGTGTGCTCGCGCCCGTGGTAACGCTTGCTTGCTACTTTGGGGTCACTGTTTTGACAAATTGCAGCGGAGGTAGCACTGCTAGTCGACTGTTTTGGAAAGTGATTGAGTTTTGACTTCCTTTACAGCGTAACTGAACTTTTGTAGCGAGAAACTAAAGGTTCCTCAGGCCTGTGTGGTCGAACATTATCAGGAGGATGTCATCATGCAAGCGTGTTACCGTCACCTACTACATTCTCCGAAGCGTTTGGGTCGGACTCAAGAGAGGGACAACTCAATGGCGCCTTTAAAGGCTTAAAACTTTGCTCGGGCTGATCGTGTCTTTGGGGTGGAGGGAAAGTGTCAAGCTAGACACACGATTTTATCACGAATGTAGCGCGTTTAAACCGGGTCTTCGTACTCTTGTTCTACGAGTACGGTGACTTGGACTTATGCTACTGTAAATGTATAGTGTATCTGAGTATGCGAGTCGGCTGCCACTTGCGAGTGGCGTCTAGTTCGAACTGTGAGTTCACAACGAGGCAACGTGGCCCCGTTTGCGGAACCACTAGCTTGCTAATCCGGGGTCGTTGTGCTCGGTGACTTGCGGCAGAGGTGAGATTGCGAGTCGACAGCCACTTGCGACGAGTCGTCGTGATTTAGCTCGCAGTGCTAGATAATTACTTGCCAGTTACACCAATCAAAATCTATCTATCTATATAATATTTTATTAGTAATATAGATGTACTTATACTTTGTTTAATGAACAAATATGCGATACCTAAACCATAACATTTTCTTTAAGTAGAATTCTTTTCGCTAACCTCCAACTAAAACAACAAAGTTTAAATCAATTATTGTACTGAAAACTAAAAGAAAGTTAACTAGGTAGGTCGTTTTTTTTCCATTTCCCCTTTGCAATTTCCTTTTCTAATTTCAGAAATTCATACGAATGGTTAAACGAAATCAGGGGAACGAACGGAATGTGTTTTTCTGGTTAGCCGAAGCGTCGTTACACTGTTTCCGTTTCCACTCGCTTTTATTTTTTCATGTTTTAATTTCCTATGTTAGAACGAAGGAGTTTAAAATGCAAGAATCAAAATTCAAAATTAAAAAATGTTTTATTCAGTGTAGGCTACAAAATATTTGAGATTTCTCTACGGGATCGAATCAAAAATGAAGAAGTCGTATGATTACCGACATAGCCCAAAGAGTGCCTTAAGCGGCAGTGGGCAGGTCACATCGCTCGCAAGACTGATGATCGCTATGGCGGAACAGTTCTCGAGTGGCAACCGCGCTCTGGAAGACGCAGTGTAGGCAGGCCTCCAACAAGATGGAACGACGATCTGATGAAGGTCGCGGATAGTCCTTAGATGCGAGCAGCATAAAACCGGTCGTTGTGGAGATCTTTGAGGGATCTTAGGCCTTTGTTCATTTTTTTTTGGAGAGAATTTGCTGATTGACTCAGACAGTATTTTCAGCTTCACCGGGCTTTTTTGGGGGCGGCGAGAAACTTAAAGGGTTCCTCAAGACGTGTGAAACGAATCACCTTCGGAGGTTTTCTAGAGGGAACTGCATCACGCACTAGTGCGTGTCCCTGTGCCGTACTAAATTCTCCGAAGGGTTCGGATCGGATCGGGGCCTTTGTTCAGGTGGGCGTCTTTTCACTGAGATGATGGAGATCATCATATCAGTGAGTGAGGCTACAAATAACCAGCTCTTATCATGTCACTATGTCATCGATTTAATGACGTATGGAAGTTGGTGTACAAATTATTGAGGAGCAGGCGTAGGTCTATCGCATTTGGGTTACGGTCATCATAAATAAAACTTAGCAAATAAATACAATGCTGGGACCAATTTTTTTTCTTGGATACCTTACTACTTACTCCATTGGCGCAGGAACTCAAAGTGAGTCTTGACCTCCGAAACGAGAACTCGCCACTTTCCCCTGTCCATTGCAGTCTCTTGCCACATTCTCAATTCTTGAATACCTTACTCATGTACATTAAAAAAATAACATTACAATATTTTGATTAAAACAGGTGAATGTTAGTATTTCTTCTAAAATCTTTAAGTTCACCTCCTCTTTCTGTATTGTCATTCCGCCTAAATGGTCTCTGACATAGCCGTAGAGACACAAAGCCCTAACCAAATATTATTACAAACTGAGGTCAGCAGCCCTTTGATCAAGAATTCGAGCCACAACTCAATCAGGCATTGTGCGCGAGACAAATTGCTCCATCGTCGTCGGGAAGTGCTAATTCTTATCGGGTTATTCGTCTTTCAAGGTTCTTAATTAGACTCGGGCCTCGCGAATTTCTGGCCTTTGCAGCGCAGACGAGCTATTGGGCGGGCGGCGTGGCGGAGGGCAGAACGACAATTTATGGTTCACGAGTTGGGCGAAGTTTTCTAAAGTGTGCTCCCAACTATTTTGGCTTGGCCTATGAAAATTATGTTATGAAGTTTTGGCGGGATTATTGTTTAGTTTGCCGATGGTGCTATAGTCTTTATGGTTATGTTGCAGTTTGACAAAGGTACTATGCAAGTAAATATAAAGGTTTTTAAAAGTACTTATATGTATTTATGTAAAAACATGCTCACTGTAAGTATACACTGAAAAAATCAATTTAGGTGAAAGACAAAGTAAAATGTCGATTTGTCATTTTCAAAATCTCTAAGGTAGCTTAAAATTTTCCAAAGTTTCATAAAACTGCGACGGACCACACGGTCCAAAAATAACATTTATGTACGAATAACAAAACAATAATCACACGATCATTGTTTTGTTATTCGGACATAAATGTTATTTTAATATGTTTTCGTGTTTCTTTTGTAAGATAAAATTGGTTTCGTGACGTCACACCTTTGCCTGTAGATCCCACCAAAATACTGTGCAGGATACACATGCCGGGCATAACACATACGTCATGCCAGTGAACTTCGCTCAGTTTAATTACTACCGCCAATAATTTGATATTTTCTCGAATCGACTAGTCTACCTCGTCTGCTCAGTAATTCCCAGAAACAGTTTCTGGCGAAGACAAAAGGAATTTCCCCTGATTTATCGGTAGGCTTCGAGTAACGTCGGATTTGAGATATAAATTACGGGCCCACTGCAATTAACTGTGTTGTGTAATGTATTTGCGTTCCCGGGCGCGGCGGACGGCTGATTGTTGATCGCCATTGTTAAAACGGAGTTAATTACAATACTCGATATTTTTTTAAGGTATCAACACTATTCTTTAATTTATATTTTTTTCTGAATTGTGAATATTATATATTACACAACATCATATACATTGTTCTGATCCAAAGGTAAGTAGTTAAAGCACTCGTTTTATGGAAATCAGAAACAATGACAGTACCACAACCACCCAGACCCGACACAATATCAAAAAGTTCGTTTTCGACGTTGATCCGACCGGGATCGAACCCGTGTCAGAGTTACTGCCGCCCAAAGTCCGGCGTTCAAGCCACTCCGCTACCGAGGTCGTCGAATTGCCCAACTGTTTCAACGTATTCATGAGTAATTTTTTTAGGTTTTATTCTGTTTATTTCTTGTATTTTTGTCTCGTGTCTGTGTTAAATATATGTCTACCATTTCGTTTTTTTAATCATCATCATCATCACCATCTCAGCCAAAAGACGTTCACTGTTAGACAAGGGAAGCCTTTGTCTAACAGTGAACGTCCAAGGATCTTCACAATGACCGGTTTTGTGCTGCTCGCATCCAGCCGCTTCCCACGACCTTTACCAGGGGATCTATTTTTGAATCGCACGTATGACATTGTGTTGTCGCGTGCGACTTAAGTCACACTCGCCTTTAAGTAGCATGACGCCAATTTTACGTATTTTTGAATCGTTCGTTTCCGGTGCTGCAAACATAATACTGAATGTTGGATGTTATCCGTTCTACGCAGAATTTAGAGAAAACCGGTAACAACCGCAATGAAAACGGAACATAATATCCATGTTTCTATTGGCTATTAAAAAAAACCTTTGCTTTTTAATAGAAAAGACTATCAATGACACAAACAAACGAGTGACATGACATTGACACAACACATTAATTTTGACGGTTATTCTATCACTCGCTTTGTATCGCTCGGCCACAACGAGTGGGTGAGGGCACTCGTTGCGGTCGAGCGATTCAAAAATATGGAAAGTCAAATGTCAAACGAAAATCAGTAGAAACCAAGCGCTCGACTCGAGGTGAAGGAATCAAAAATAGAGCCCCAGATCGTCGGTCCACCTTGTTGGAGGACTGCCCACACTGCGTTTTCCAGTGCACGGTCGCGACTCGAGAACTGTTCAGCCCCAGGCTATCAGTCATGCGAGCGGTGTGGCCTGCCTTTCTTTTATTCTTCTTGTTAAATTGACAAGCTTACAAGTAATAGAAAAACAATTGTCGACCACACAAGCACTACTTTAATAATAACAAGTCCTTGTTGTTATCAACTGTTTAATCAACACAACGAATAAAATGTTCAAATAATTTCTAACGCAAATTTTGTTGCGAACAAATTTACAAAAACACAAATGTTGAAAAAATTTCCACGAGCAGGATTTCAACCTGCACCCTTCTGACATACCGGGTCAGGTGCTCTTCCAATTGAGCTATCGTGGTTCTAACCAGCCCGTCGAAATTATGTCGAAGGTATGTCAGAAGGGTGCAGGTTCAAATCCTGCTCGTGGAAATTTTTTCAACATTTGTGTTTTTTTAATACAACCAATGTTAAAAAAATGGTTCGAATCCGGTGAATGCAGAAAAGCGTCCGGTCCATTAGTATTAATTTGAACTTCACCATCAACAGGTTGAGAAAAAAACTTGCGCCGGAACAAGCACTAATGCTTCGCCGTTGTAACCCTTCGAGGGTTAAGGGCGGTTTGACAGACCCCATTTATCAAGGAGCCTCCGACACCAAATTAACAATTGAAACGTCCGACGTCTGAAGTGAGGTCGGGTCACAAAGACCGCGCCATAAATGTTTGCGATAATAGTATCTCCTAAACATTATTGTGGAAATCTACATACAAGTAAAGTGGTTTCCTTTTTTCTTTTTTACTCCTTACTTGGCCTTCGTATCGCCTGATGTTACGTGATGATAAGGCCGATGGAACCTCTCCTCACCTCTCTTGGAACCCTCGACTACTGAAGACTGTTTTTTTGTTCTGGTTCAGAGGGTCTCTTCATAATGAGAAGCTCATGTTGAGACAGGACCCATTAACGTCACACTTTTTGTTTTTTTTGTTACTCTTTGTTCTTATGTTCTGTAGGGGAGTACATTTTATTATAATCGATTCGTGGTAAGGGTCGTTTTTACTCCGCCTTGCTAGTTACCTCAATCGTTTCTAAGTTTTAGACCCTTAAGCCCCGGGTTCGACTCCTAGCAGCGGTAGGTACATATTTATACTCGGTTTGGTAGGTAGGGCTTGTTTTAAGTCCGCCTGGCTAACTACCACCATCTTATCTAAAAATGTATGTCGCATTAACCTCAATGTTAGTAGCATTTTTGTGCATCGATAGAAGTGTATTTGTTATTATTATTAATTACCTATTTAGAACTAATTTATGTCCTCACCAGCTCATTTTATATCCCCACTGCTGGGGCACGAGCCTTCCCTATGGATGGATAGGGAGAACAGGCCATATACCCCACGCGGGCCCAGTGCGGTTGTTAAGGCCTGCTAATGCAGCCGGGACCAACGGCTTTACGTGCCTTCCGAAGCGCGGAGGAGCTTGAGATGATTTATTTTTGGTCACCCATCCGATAACCGGCCTTTGTGAAAATCGCTCAACCTTAGCAATCGCAATAACTGCGCCATCGAGCTCCTCCTATTCAAACTGAAATGCTCGAGGGTATCCAATGAATACGAAATCATTTACAAGTTATGCGTATTGATCGTTACAACTTCGGAGGTTGCAGACGGAAATTATCAAAGCCGCCCCGAACAATCGGGGTAATGGTAACCGTTTAGAACGGGTTTCCAATAGTTCTATTGTCTTGATCGCAAATCTAGACGTTGCCTAACTAGAGATGGGCACTGTGTTTAAATCCATTCAGTCGGCCCAGTTTTAAACTCGGCAAAAACCCTGAGCGCTAGAATAATAGGTCCCATTCCCTCAGTTTTGTAAGTTTTAGATGCATTTGAATTATTTTGGGTGTAAATTCACATTAAAACAAAGAAATGATAAAATAAAATAGGTATAAGTGAAATGTTCAAATAATTTTTAACGCAAATTTTGTTGCGAACAAATAAATTACAAAAAAACAAATGTTGAAAAAATTTCCACGAGCAGGATTTGAACCTGCACCCTTATTTAGGTAAGTATAAGTAATTAAAATGAAGAAAGTGAATATATAAATAAAAATATTAAAAAAAACAAGGAGCGCCATAAAGTATTTACGTTTAAATTTACGGTTTTTTTTTTACAATAATTACGTCCTCCAACTTTTTTGTTTTAATAAAAAAACCACATACATGCATACATTCTTTCCTTCTCCCAAAAATGAGTGAACAGAGCATCAAAATGTCAAATTTTGAGAAAACTCATCGTTAGTAACCTGGAAGCTACATTTAGCATAATCAAAGTAATGCTCCGAGGTAGAATAGATAACATCACAGATGGGTTGGTAGCCGATCACCTGAGGTGCGAGCATCTTGGAACTCTTGTCTATTAGTCAGCTCTTACGACATGCACGAGCAGCTGATACATTCTATTCACGTCCCAAACCAGCATGTGAAGTAAACACTGAACCATATTTTAATAAAATACTTTTGCTGTTACAACAGTTATTATTTTTGAAAAAAGACAAAGTGTTGAAAAAATTCCACGAGCGGGATTCGAACCCGCACCCCATGATGCCGGGTCAGGTGCACTGCCAACTATGCTATCGTGGCTCAATCCAACTCGCCGAAATTAATCAACACTATCTACTTTTACTTTATAAGCCAACGGAGCCCTATTCAATGTCGACAACTACGTCATTAATATCCGATCTTAATATTTTTACAAATTTTGAAAGATCAGTTAAGAATTAGGCAAGATATATTTATGATTATTTACATATAATTTTACGCAAATATTGTTGCGAACAAATTACTTCGAATTTAGGTAGAATCCCGCTCGTGGATTTTTTTCAACACTTTGTCTTTTTTCAAATTGTAATTTGTTCGCATCAATATTTGCGTAAAATTATAATGTAATAAATAATCAATTATTGTTACCGCGCACTTTTTCGGGCGAGAACGGGCATAAACAGGAATTAACCTGGGCGTTTTAATAACGTTCGTTCGGTTTAAAGCCGGGCGCTTGCCCATCACTATGCCTAACACCTTTGTTGTGGACAGAGAATGGTGTGGAGTACCTCGGCTTGAGCCGGTATTATGGCTGTGTGAACTTTAAGAAGGTTGGGGACAGAATGAATGACACTTTGCTTACGTTTTTCGAGTGCGTTTTTTACAGTTGTTGCGACCTCTTTGGGGTACAATTCAACTTTTTTTTTTGGGTAAATAATAGCTGTAATGTGTTAGTAGCAAATATTGCTAAACACTGTGTTATTAAAACATAGTATCTATTTAAAAATCTGCAGTAAAAATATGTTCAATAAAATGAGGAATTAATATTACTTTCCCTACGCTCCAGAATCGAACATACTAACGGCGTGATAGGCATTTTCTCTTATTTTCTCTGTAGTTTTTGTATATTGTAACTTGTTGTTTCTTATCCTATTCATTTTATTATTTCAGTGACGTTTATAATGTTACAAGAAAGGAAATTCATTTATCGTTTTCATTTTAATTTAAAACACTACACATTGAAATGAAACTATTTTTACGCGTTTATTTTACACATTAATTGGTTGGAATGGTTGGAACTTACCACCAACCTGGGATCCCATCATACAAACTATAATCCTACCCCCAACGCCATACTGCCAGACCAAAAGAAACAATAAACTCTTTCTGCGTAAAACGGAACGCACCTGATTCAATTAAAATGAGGGTATGCAAGTTACCAACTAATTATGAGTCTCCCTGTGAACACGGACGGACAGACGGACTGCATAGGGTTCGAAAAGTCAGGATAAACATTAATATTTTTTTTCTTAAGTCGATGGCTTCGAAGATATTAGCACATTTAGCCAGTGTCAAAGTAATTATTTTTCTTACAAGTAATACATAAATAAACAATATTTCCTTCCTTTAAGATGATGATGAATGATAATGGAAATGAGAAGTGAGAAATGATATATCCCCCAACCCCTCGAGTATCTCAGTAAAGATGTGGGGCTTTACTAAGTCCTCGGGCGACTTCTTGAGAGAATTTGAAAAGTGACGTCGCAGTGTTTTGTTTTATTTGCTAACACTCATGCACACTCACGAACACTTAACGGTTAATAATCCACCATTATTTCACATTAATATTCGACATAACACAAATTTTAGCGCGGCACTGGCTATCTTATCTCTAGCTGCCGGAACACAACAATGCTACAAACATTAATGCTATGGCGACATATTTAGATAAGATGGTGGTAGCTAGCCAGGCGGACAAACAAGCCCTACCACCAACCAAACCGAGTACACAAACATGTACCCCCCGCTGAGAATCGAACCCGGGACCTCTGAGTCTAAACCGGTGGTCTTAGCCACTAGACCACAGAGGCGGTTAGGCAATCAGTAAACTTCCCACATAAAAAGTTGCTTATTCATGTAATGCAATGGTAAGTACAGTAAGTAAAGTAAATAGCCTTTAACTGTCCCACTGCTGGGCAAAGGCCTCCATCATTGAAATCAAGTCATCGTTATAATTGATGGGTAATGGCTTAATCACCACGCTTGCCAAATACGGGTTGGTGATCACCAGTGGTCGGAGTAGGTATATTGATTTTAGATACTTGCGTCATGATATCATAACATGGACATGCATTTCTTCCGGAATGTACCGGAGTTTCCAAAAATTTGGTAAATAGAGTAATAAAATAAAAAACCATATGTAAGCAAACAAAATTGTTTATTGTTAATACAAATAATCATTATTACAGTTTTATTAAAAATAATTATTTTTAATCCTCATCGGTTACAAGTTCTACATTTTGATTTTCTGTCTCTATACAATTAAAATAAATAACTATAATTTTTTCAATATTTTCTAATTTTAAGCTATTTCTTTTAACATCTAAGATCCATTTGTAAGTGGAAAATGATCGTTCAACATCTGTAGATGTCAATGGAGCGAATTTGAAATAAAGTTTCTGATTATTTGCTACGCTTTTTTCAATACTCTCGCTGTATTCTCTAATTGTATCTAAATCTGGATTTCGTTCCATAACTGATTCTATTTTATTTTTTATATTCTCATTATTGCACTCGTTAAGCGTAGCCCTTACTTGATCAAATACTAAAAGTGAATCAGCTAGAGATAAATTTTGTTTTTGTAACTCTTTTAGGGCTAGTAGTATAATAGAGTAATTTTCTTCAATATATTTTAAATCATTTTCTAAATTTTGTTTTTCCAAAATGTTTTTTGCGTTTCGTATGGCTATAGCATCAGAACTGCTCAAGCAGGATAAAACTTCTTTTATTTTATCTAAATGTTGAGCGTAGTAAGATGCTGCCTGTAACCAAGTACCCCATCTGGTAATGACTGGTTGCGGAGGCAACGGTAAGTCAGGATATTTTTCTTTTAAAATGTTTACCCTACTAGGAGCCTTTAAAAATACTTTTTTAACATTTGATATAAGAATATCAACATCGTTGTATTCTGACCTTATCTGCTCACTTACACGATGAAGAGCGTGCGCCAAACATGTCACATGCTTCATTTCAGGTAAGTAATGTTTTAAATTTCGCCCTGCAGATAGCATGTACGCTACACTGTCAGTGCAAAGCATTAAAATATTGTCAACTTTCGCTTCAAAAGTGTTTTGCCATAAATTTTCTAGACATTGCAGTACAAATTGTGTTATTGTTTGTCCATTTACTGCTGTTAGCATTTTACAAGCAATCAAATAAGGCCGGCCTGCACTATTACTAGGATGCAATGGTTTTATTAGGAAATTGACTATGTATCGACCAAAAATGTCTGTTGTCTCATCCAGCGATATCCATAGTTTCTCATTTTTATTAGTTTCATAAATCGAATTGATTTTATTCCTATAAAACTTCTCCAAATAAACTTTTCGTAACTGTGATTCGTCAACCACTTTACGATTGGTACAAACGCAACAACAAGTACTGCACATATATTTCTGAAAAAACTCTTTGAACGCTGGATTTTTCATTTGCGACCAAGGAATATTGCATAGAATCAGGAACTTAATGAGGTCGAAGTAAAATTCCTCTTGCGGTCTCTTAAATTTTCCTTGATGTACAGCGCCTTCAATGTGTTTGGTAATGTTGCCTCTATTCACAGCTTTCAAATGACTTTCACACTTTGTACAGTATATAGTGCCACTAGCGTTATCGTAAAGTAGCTCAGGATAGTGCAATAACCACTTTTGCACTGTTTCAGCCTTGACCTTTGCCATATTTATTTATATCTCACCTAAAACAATGATTTAAATTTACAATATATACATACACAACTGTAAAGTCGATAATGAAATTCTGTTTCATATAAAGTGTTTTTTTTAACTGAAGCGGTGATAGCCCTGCGGTGTGCGTACCGGACTCTCATGCGCTGTGATGATTGCTATAAAGTGATTTTTTTAACTGTTTCCAAGTTCTAAAACCTTCTTAAATAGTGAAAATAATTAAAACTTACCCGTACAAAAACAACTTCAAATGGGCCCAATCCAAGAGTAATAAATCGATGTCCGTAGTTATAAGCCAAATTCGTCGTTTTAAGTAGATTTCAGAAGACAGTAAACAAGCCAGGGTCAAGTCAAGATATTCACAACACATAAAATAAGCGCACTCCACGAACCGAAATAAGTGAGTGAGCCACTTGGTCTGGATGTCGGTGCGAGCGCATTGTTTTCGAACAAACAGTCAATGAGTCATCCTGGATACTTGATTCTAATTGGTCAGATGCGTTGAGCATAGAGATAAGAGGACAAAAGACCCTGTTTGCCGGATGTCGTGTGTTGAAATGAATATTATTATTATATCATTTTATACATGCTTAGGCTTTTACTCCAACACTTTTACTACAACAAGGTTTTTACACACCAGTC
Source organism: Eudonia mercurella (assembly GCA_963082485.1). Taxonomy (NCBI): domain Eukaryota; kingdom Metazoa; phylum Arthropoda; class Insecta; order Lepidoptera; family Crambidae; genus Eudonia; species Eudonia mercurella. Next base: position 12,883,802 of record OY720046.1, read on the forward strand.
ATTTTTTACTATTAAATTCTGGTCATCTACGCCACTAGCAGCATAGCGTTGAGAGTATTGATACATTTTTAACTAGTTTCATGTAATAATTTCGATGTTTCGGTATTTTTATCATAATAATCCGGAAACTCGGAGGAGTATCCATATTAACATATACGTTTGATGTCAGTGACCTTAATTCAATATACCTACTCCGACCACTGGTGATCACAAGCCAGGGCTATGCATCGAAGGAATCCGAAACACATTGCCCAACCTGGGAATTGAACCCGGGACTCTGCCACTAAGCCACCGAGGCGAGGCCAATTATAATACGAGTAAATAAATAAACAAATTCATTATTATTAGTTTAAGTATGTACCTATTTATTTATTATTAGGTATTATTATTATATTATTATTGTTTATTATTTATTTATTTTTAGGTTTATTTATTTATTTATGTTATGGTCGACAATTGGTCCCGCAGACTTTCGTTTCTAACTACATCTAGCTAGGGTTGGCTGGAATCTCTTCCAGAGATAAGCTCTCTAAGTAATTTTAATGTACAATAAAGGATATGAAAATTGTGGGTATATAAAATCATTCAACCAAAAAGGTAGATCGTTAACAACACTATTTAATGTGGTGTTCCACCTGCCAGCAACCTTTATATTAATTAGAATTACAAAACACAAACGGTTACGGTAACGCTAAATTGGTGAATGGCCAATTTGAAACAGTGATCGAACGAATAAAGGGTGGAGTAATGGGACGTGCTAACCGTACGCTGCACCGCGCCGCAAAATAAGGAGATTGCAGAAGGTGAGATTCATATTGCCTCTGTGGTCCAGTGCTTAGGCGACGCATTGGAAATTTACATGGCGAGGATCTTGATTTTTCCCAACAATTACGAAACATATAAAAGTGATATTTGATGACATGATTTTTCTTTTAATTGACTTCATTTTGCTAGTTGCAGAAACACGATTTGTTAACTTTTATAACAGAGCAAAAAATATCAAAGTAACCTCTTTTAAAACATAGATTTGCATTTTACAGGCAAACAAGACCGATTTAAGCAACTGAATTGTCTTAGTAGATTAGTCTTAACACACACTTCAATATGCTAGTTCATTTTTTTAAACTTATTTGTTGTTTTAATTGAAAAGAAGAATATTAGTTTTTCTTATGGTACAGGGCGCAAACGCTCCGTATTAGATTATTGTTTAGCGATGCGTCGCCGTTTATTTCTAGTGGAGGGTACATGTTTGTGTACTCGGTTTGGTTGGTGGTAGGGCTTGTTTGTCCGCCTGGTTAGCTACCACCATCTTATCTAAATATGTCGCCTAACATCAATGTTTGTAACATTATTGTGTTCAGCAACTAGATATAAGATAGCCAGTGCCTCAGTTGTTGAGATTTCTGGGTGAAGTGTGCTATCATTGGCTTATTATCACGTAACATAATTAGGCACTGTGCTCACCAGTAAAATAACTTCTCACTGCCACTGAATCTCGCAACGGCTGCGCTAGGACTATTCCGAGCTGTTGCGAGATTGCGTGTCTGGAGATCTGTCTATGTGTGCGTTGCTCGAGCGCGGTATGTTGGAAGCTTACATTCTGGGTCTCCTTGTTTTGTGACCGCACCGTTTGCGAGTTGACCTCTAACCCTAATCGCGGCTAGAGTTCACGGCTCGTTAACATCTGCCGGGTTACTGCAAAATAAAAGTTTTGCTGGAACAGAGGACAGTTTTGGAGGCGCATTTTAAGTTTCTAATTTATTTGGAACAGCAAACACTTTTTTGACGAGATTACTCGCGTTTTATTTTACACTGTATTTCATACTGTCGTTTGGTGTGAAACGAAAAAACACGTCAAGCTAAAATAGTAAAATAACAACATTTTAATCTGTAGTACCTAATCGCGTAAACGTTTACAAAGTCATTTTAATTTAAATTTAAGGGGGTGCCACGCGGAATTTCGAAAATTTACGTGTTTTTAAGTCACTGGTGCTAGGCGCTGAATAGGTCATATACATTAAAAATACTAGGTTAGCTTGATCCTTTCACAAGGCCGAGGTTGTTTTGGAATTTGTAACAAATACCCAGAAACTGCATGAACAATACGTAAAAGTAATGACATCTAAAAACGTTTTTCTTCAAATACTTTGTAAATATAGCACATGAAACAATAATCCGACATCAAAATGTTTGTATTGATATTCCGCAAGCCACTGTTGTCTTATTTTTCATTTAAAAAATATGAATATGAAAATATTAACTTTTATTATTTTTTACCCAAACGCCTATGATTTTACAAAAGTAAACATTGCTCTAATTAAATCACCAGCCTACTCTGTACAGATATTAGTGTGCGTGCGTATTCTTGTCGTGCGCCGTTATCCCGCCACTGCCACGCGCCGCTCGCTCGCTATCATAAAGAAACTTGAAACTCGCAGTTTTGCGTCCGCGCTGCACCCCCTTAAAGTAAATGCTCGTTTTCGTTAATCGTTGTCGATTGATGAATAAAACGTGCATTGACCATTGTACAGATACATCTCTATGGAACTACACAAAGATGAATTATGAACAACTATCATATAAAATATTTTTATTTTTGTTAATTTAATATAAAAAGTAAGTATTTTATAAACTGGCACTTTATTTCTTAACTGTGTGGTGCGGTGCATAACAAATGAGTTTCAATTAGTAAATAACACAACACAGTGAGCGGTTAAATAACGATTTAATGAGTAAATGATCTATTTGATTAGTGTTCAAATAAACGTGTGAAGGGTTAAACTAAACATTTCGCTGTTTGCGGGTTGACCTTTAACCCTACTCGCGGCTCGCATTCACGGCTCATTTACAGCGACCAGTTCAGGGTTATAATACCCATCAGGTCAAATCGACCGTACTTACTTATTCTGCAATAGATTATTGCGAATTGCTTTCTTTTGTGAGAATAGCAAATATAGTATCTATAAACTCTTTTGTTTACTACAACTTTTTGGAGCTTCTTTTGCCTTTTTATTAAATCATCATCATCAGCCCATTTTATGTCCCCACTGCTGGGACACGAGCCTTCCCTATGGATGGATAGGAAGAACGGGCTATAAACCACCTCGCGGGCCCAGTGCGGTGCGGTGGTTGTTAACGACTGCTAATGCAGCCGGGACCAACGGCTTAACGTGCCTTCCAAAGCACGGAGGAGCTTGAGATGATTCATTTTTGTTCACCCATCCGATGACCGGCCTTTGCGAAAGTTGCTTAACCTCAGCACTCTCAGACCGGGCGTGGACCTCCTCCAAAATAAATATGTTTTCTTAAATATATGTAAGTATACTTTATTTTATTTTATTAAAAAAATATCAACATTATAGCATTTATTTTATTTATACAACTGCGCTAAAACAATAATTAAATAATAATCTTGAAATAAAACTTTTGTGATACACTGAATTCCATTTGCGAAGCCTCAAGCGCAAGCTAATTAATTATCAAATCAACCACTTATCTAAGCAACATTAATAATAATATCACAAATGGAGCTGAAGCCTATCGTGAATTGCAAACTTCGTAAAGTTTATATACCCCGAATCCGTCGGCAGATTGGATTGTGTTTACCGTTTATATATTCTGGGCTATTTCTTCGGTGGTCCTAGTTAATCGCTCATTACGGTTGCCGTAGCGAAACGTTGAAATTCTGCGGCATCTGGAAGGGACATGTCTCGAAAAGGTCACAGAGACTGGCAACGGGACTCCTGGGATCGGCCTTTCCGAAGCCAGAAGACTGTTTACTCTCAAAGACGTTGCCAAACTCATTGCATCTATCTTTACAGAGGAAGAAGACTGAAAGGATGGGATTGCACAAAAGATGAATGCTTACTTTTCTTATTTTTATTATTATTATACTCGTATATTTTTAATTTGTTTTTTTTAGACAATTTTTGACTTATATTAGTACTGTATGACATTGTGAAAATTGAAATTGATAGGTACTTGATGTAATTTTTGCAAACTTAGATATTAATTATTTTTTTGTGATTGTCCTTTTTTTGAGTGTTTATTTGTGATGGAAAGTGTCCTTTTAAGATAGGGCATTTCCAATATTTTTGACGCTATAAGGGAGAAAAGAGCTCGACACTTGCTGAGTTTCTTGCCGGTTCTTCTCAGTACAAAGTCTCCCCGCCCAGAGTAGACTTACGAACCGATGGCATAGTGACATTCAGAAGAGCTATTTGTAGCCTAAACTGAATAAATCATTTTGAATTTTGAATTTCGAAGTGCTACTAGGAGAGGGAAACCTCAGCAGGTCCCACTAAGATAAGATAACTATTGGTCTATTGGATTTGGTTATCAAATCTGTAACTGACAATATGCAGCAATTCTTTTATGGTGACAGATTTAGATAGTTATGGCAGTAATAAATAACTATTAAGAGGACCTAGTGCGATATTTTTGACATTCAATCACTTTAATGAAAACGAGAATTTGTATGGCAACATTTTAACTCTTCTTTCTCTCTCTTTTTGTAGCCAGGAGGCGTTGCTTCAATGCCATACTAATTTTCGTTTTTGTAAACGTAATCTAATGAATACAGTTAGTTAACAAAACTCATACTTGGCACCCTGGTGGGTCCCAGAACAACCCCATCACCTACCATACCGAATAGTAATCGAATCATGTTCCAAATTCAGAGTTCAGGCTATTTGGACCTGACCTGACCTGCGTGCACTTGGAGAGGCTTATGTCCAGCAGTGGACGTGCATGGGCTGATGATGATGATGATGAACCTGACTGTGCCCACAAGTTTTACTAGTACACTAGCGGTTCGATAACATTGTCACACGTCAATCTAAAATTGGGTCATTTGCATGTCATCATCACATCATTGCATGCTGTAATTACCCCTATTTATTATTTTGTATTTTATTTATTGATTCACAAAACGGACTACGAACTAAAACTTAATAATTATACATACTAAACACTAGTTGTCGCCCGCGACTTAATTCGCGAAGACTACACTATCCCACAGGAACCTGTTACCGGGATAAAGAGTATCCTAGTCCGGGTTATGGTCTGTCTATGTGCAAAGTTTCATCCAAATCCGTTCAGCTGTTTTTACGTGATGCGCGGTCAAATAAACAGATAAACAGACATACAGATAAAAATTCTAAAAACGGTTGGAACGTGTTCTGTTATCGATTCTAAGTATCCCCAGCCAACTTTTTTTCGAATATCTTCCATGTACAGACTTTCGACCCTCTTTAGCTTTATTATATGTATAGATGCAGTTTGTATGTGAACACAACGTGCAAAAGTATTATTTCACCTTGTAGCAGAAATATAAAAAATCTAAACAAAAGCTGTTAACTGAGAACAACCATAATTGTTTTGTTTGAGGAAGAGCTCGATGGCGCTTGGTTTGCAATAGCTGAAGTAAAGCAACTTTCGCAAAGGCCGGTCATCGGATGGGTGATCTAAATTTATCATCTCGAGCTCTTAGCAGTCGTTAACAACCACCAATCCGCACTACTGTTACATGTACCATTAAATAATATACATCCACCATCCTGGCCAAATGCGTGTTGGTGAATGAGACAAAGTGAACACCATTATATATAAAAAAAACAGACGCTTGATAAATGTCATCTCTCATGTATACTACATGCATACAAAAGTGCTACACCAAAATTTACAATAAAAAGAAAACAAGCGAGCCTTACAGTAGTCGCATATGATGTGTAACATTTGACATCTCACCTTAGTAATAAGCAATTTTAACATTATATCTGAAAAAAATGTGTCAGGTATTACATAATTTTATAACTATAAAATAAATGCAGTAAATACTCACTAGAAGACGTTTAACATATCAAAATGACCTTTGATAGTCAAATGACACAATATGTCACATATAATAATAATATGTCATGTTCATAATATCGATTTTAAATTTACAAAATGGCGCGCGCTTCCTCGACTTCCTGTTACACTGTTACACATACTTCCGTCCCATTTTACCAAATCACTCCCACAAATTGCTTATATAGAAAGCGAGCGGAAAGATGTCACCATAAAAAATATTGTGTTAAGATTAAGATCAGCTTTCTAGTCTGCCTTCGTAGGATAAACCAGTTCGTGATGATAAGTGTCACCCATCTGGCGGCCTGGCTTTACAAAAGTATTCTGATCCAAGTCACTGGCCGAGCTCTTTTACCGTACTTACACTGTATTCTCATAATATTTCTGCCATTTCTAGTCTCGCCATACTGTCTTGGTTAAGTAATTTTGTTTCTGAGAGCTGGCTCTAATGACTCTTTAAATACTGAAACTCCCATTCCGTCTGAGGTTTGTTTTACTTAAGTTTTATGTTTTCTCTGTTTATTATGAAATATAGTTCGTGCAATTTTTATCATGAAACTTTTTTTATTACTTAGTTCTTTGAAAGTACTTAATGCGTACGTAGGAGGAATATAGTCGATGCAATGGCTAATACGATCGGAAAAAAAGAACACCATTTTAATAAGACATTGCGCTTAATGGCGGGTTCGGAATTATAATCATTTTATAGTCTCTGCGGCTTAGTGGTTAGATTACTGGTCTCATATACAGAGATCCGCGTTTTATTGCCAGCTCGATTTGACTACTGGGCTCGTTTTAAGTCCACACGAAAAGCAAACACCTTAACTATATCAGTATGTCGCACAAACAAATATGTTAGCAGCAATTTAATGTTGTATCCTGACAGTAAACGTTAAATGAATTAATGTGATTTAAAGTCCACTATGCATATTTTAAATAACATAAAGTTTGTTGAAAAAACTTTTTCTTTTTGAGAACTTAAGCACTTGAGCATCATTCATCTCACCTGATGTTAAGTGATGATAAAGCCGAAGGTGTCAGCGCACTTCACCCGGAATCCTCAACTAATCAGGCACTGGTTATCTTATCTCTAGCTGCCGGAACACAACAATGCTACAAACATTGATGTTATGGCGACATATTTAGATAAGATGGTGGTAGCTAGCCAGGCGGACAAACAAGCCTTACGACCAAACCTCGTGTTTTCACACAGTGTTTTCTATAAACTTTCAACATTTCCGTATTTCCCTTTAAGCAAAGAAAGTTACATTAAAATCGGCTAACTGATTTCAAAGAATTTGAGCTTGCTACTAGCTGGAATGCCGAAATGCAAAATGGCGCTTATGTCCATAATAATACTGCCTTCTGAGCTGTTTACTTACAAACCCTCTTATGGCTACACAGTTTGACGAGAGGACGACTGTACCTAATATCTTGAGAAAAATCTGAGCCCACAGCAGTCTTTAAGGAGTTTAGATCTCTTAAAGACTTTAAGAGCTTGAAGCTTGCGAAGTGTCTTGATTGTATCTTTATTCGAAACCTGGTGGAACGTGTTTTATTTATAAAGCTTTCATTTCGTCAAATGTTACAAAAAGTCAAAGTCAAAGTATTTTAAACCAATTTTTTATATCCAACGTTTTATGTAAAAAAACATTGTCCGATCCGTAAAGGTAATATTAGGTATCAAGATTCAGTTTTAATAACGTAAATATTTTAAAAATAATAACTAAAAAAAATTTACCCCGATAAAAATTCTGTTTTATGACAAAACTTACTGGCAATACTTTTGTCGACACTTCGGTAGGTAGGACCTTTGGCGCCGCCGCCATTGATGGAAAGTGTGGTCACATTTATAAAATTAGCATTATTTTGGGGTAATTTGAGGAATTTCGGTACACGAAACTTTCGTTTTAAATTACGATATCTCTTTTATTTTCATGATGTTTTTTTATTATTTTGTTATGTTTTTTTTTTACAAATCGTATAGCATTGTGATTACAAAATTCAAAATAATAAAATAAATTTGACTTTTGACTTTGACTTTTGTTGGCAGGCTACAAGATGTCGCTGGCAGTGTGCCGGGACCGGCTGACCGGGTCTGACGCGCCGGAGGAACTATGCAACGCCTCCAGTAAGCCGCAGGCGTCCGTGGTGAGGTGCAACATGCACCACTGTCCCTTCAAGTAAGAATGCGCTTCAGCGCGTCCTGATCTGGCGTTATGACCTGACGCAGATGGTCCCTTGTGCTTGCGCAAGGTTGTCTGACACCTACTTTAAGATCTAACGGTTGGTGGGGGGGTGTCAGTATAAACTTTAAAAGTCGTGTGTAGCGGAGATGTCCCTTCAAGTGAGCTTTCTCTTTAATATATTCGTATAGCCAGATATGGAAAGGGACTCATCGTCATAATCAGCTTGTATCAGTCTACTACTGAATATAGGCCGCAATGCATGCCACTGAGCCCAGTCCTTGACTATCATCACATCATCATCACTAACTCATTTTACGTCCCCACTGCTGGGGCACGAGCCTTCCCTATGGATGGATGGATAGGGAAAACGCGTCATAAACCACCACGCGAGCCCAGTGTGATGGTTGTTAACGTCTGACCAACGGTTTTACGTGCCTTCCGAAGTCTTTGCGGAAGTTGCTTAACCTTAGCGCTCGCAGACCGGGCGCGCTGGCTACTGCGCCATTAAGCTCCTCACTTACACTGTACTTATGGCTAATTACGATGTTGCTTTACCTTCTCCTCAGGTGGTACGTGGGAGAGTGGTCGTCGTGCAGCGTGACGTGCGGCGGGGGGGTGCGCACGCGCCGCGTGCTCTGCGCGCGGTCAGCCAACGTCACCATGACCGATACATACGACCCTGGTTAGTATATATATACATATACATATACATATATATCTACAGTCAAATCACAATGCATCTGCCATAATAATATTATGTTACCTACTAGAAATTTGTAAAAATATTAAGATCGAGTAAATGACATTAAGGCCTCGGTGGCAGATTGCCAAAGAGCTCGGTTCAATACCGGGTTCAAAACCCAGGTGGAAAATAGTTTCGGTTTTTCTCCAATTAAGTCAATACCCATCAACTGTAGCGATGACTTGATTTCAATGATGGAGGCCTTTGCCCAGCAGTGGGACAGTATACATATAGGCTAATTACTTACTTTTACTTTAAATGACATTGCATAAACTTCCTTTGGCTTAAAAAAATATTTATTATTATTGATAAATAAAGCACAGGTCGGTCATAGCTACAATAGCCTGATTAGTAGGGCGTCTGACCCGGTTCAAGTCACGCTCAAAGATATTTCTTTCAACCCTTTTCCCGAAGTTATAACGTGTTTTGTTTTGACAGCGTCCAGCTCTGAGCCTGGCTGCGTGTCGCCAGCTCCTCGCTCCACCCAGCCCTGCAACCCGCACGAGTGCCCGAGTTGGGTGGCGGGACCTTGGTCTGGGGTAAGTTTAACTCGCATTAATTTATCTGTGTCTGAGCGTCGGGAGCGGAAAGGCGGATGCTTAGGTCAACCCCCATAGGCCTCAGCTTAGAGCACGAGCGTCTTGCGACGCGGCATGCGGATTTCGCTTTCGTAGGTGACTTAGAGCCACCGATGTTAAACGTAAACTTAAAAATCATCTCCTACAATTCCAGAAAATAACGCCATAATAATATGCCAGTTGATAGATTTAGTATGACATTTGTATTTTATACCTAGATAATTTTTGACACTGCTTATCATTTTTATTAATTTATTTATATTGATTATTTAATTGACAAATTACATTTAATTCAATTATTATAGCCTAATTTTTATTTACTGATATGACACAATTTTAGAGACATTACTTGATTAAAATCTTATAATTACCATCTTGTGAATAATTAATAAAAGGAAAAGCTCAACGATGAAGGACGCCCGCCGCCGTCTGAAGATCAGCGTCATAGCCTAGCTGTGACATTTGCTGAGACGGAGACGATTGTTGCTGCCACTGCTCAAATTATTATTTAATAGCCAATATGTTGTATTTTTTATTGTTGTGTAACAAAAATAAATGTATTTTATTTTTATCTTTCTTTCTTACATTTCTTGTTAATTGCGCGTATGACAAGCCCTCCACCAACCCATGGTCCTGCCTACCTTGCGGCATACGGACCGAATCTCGGGAGAGCGCGAGGGTACTTGCATACTTATATAGGCTCTTTCCCCGTCTGCGCTATTCACTTCGCTCCGTACACTAACTCCATCCCTTCTGGGGCGTGGATACCACAGTACATGACTTCGCGTCGGGCTGCTCTAACTGCTTCTACCTTGTCCTCATTCAAATGTTCGTCGAATAGTGTGCCAGGAGTGCGCGTATGACAGTCAACATCATCATCCTCAGCCTTCCTTCAGTCCGCCTTCGGGCATAGGCCTCCTCTTAACGCCTCCACTTCTTTCTATCGCCAGCCACTCTCATCCAGTGGTGGCTGGCTAGATGTTTAACCAGTAATAAAAAAAATTGCAATTCGCAAAGAAGTTTGTGACAAGGACTGGGCGAATAATACCACTTATAACTTATTAAAGGTACAGTTATTGTGTTCAACAACCTTGCAACCGTAAAAGAGAGTGAGTGGCGGGCGCGCAGGCCCTTATATAATAGTGGACTGGCGCTGTCTACGGTAAATACAGAAACGACAGTGCAATCAGCGAGTCTAGCGCCATCTTTGTATAAATCTATGAGACACGAATCAGTGAAACATTTGTGCAGATTGCATTCATAGTCCCCTTGTCCCTTAGTCTGTGTCAGATGGCGCTAAATATACAAGAAAGTTCGTTTGCCAATTCGTAGCATGCCTAAGCGTCCACGTCCTATAATGAGTGACCGTTTTCTTAGTCGATGAAAATTAAACGCATGGAATTCTATGTTGCAACACTCACGTCCTTCAAAAAGTCCGTCACAAAATCAGTAATAAAACCTCCGCGAAAAAATCGTTTCGATTATCGGTCCTATAAAAAGTTGGTCGTGGGTGGGAGCCATAATACAAGCGTATCATCCGGATGGGCTATTAATGTGTTAATGAATATCTTGATTTCATTGCATATGTCCCTTAAATAATACAAAGTCGATTGATTGATCTGTCAGTACAGTGGTTCTTGCTTACAAAACATTCTAGAATATTACATAGATAAAAGCCGCTTGTATTAATGTAAATCACTTGTGTTAGCGTGAACAAATTGAAATAGTGCAGATGCATTCGTTCTTCTTATTTGTCCTGGGAATACTTGAACAGTCGCAAGAAGAGTCTCGTTTTATTTATTATTCATTTGTCTATCAGTAAATAATGTATTAATTCAAAGTAATTTTTTGTATTCAAATAAACTTAAGTAAAGTGCTTTTGAATCGTCCAAACACTTTTTTTAATATAAGTAACGTCAGTTACAAAAAAAAGGATGTCGTTACCAAATCAAAAAAACTATTAGATAGGGTTTAAACATACCATCTGCCGTCATCCCACCAATTTATCGACACCGCAGCAGTTTTATATAGCTCAATGTATGCACGCAGTATAAAATTCCAATTATTGGCATTAATGTCAATAATTGGGTATCAATGCTTTTTTGTCTAAATCAATAAATTGAATTGCTAACATTCTCTTTTTATATATTATTTCCTACAACAGTTTATATTGCTCTCAACTCTACAGATTATAATAACTATTATTAAATCAAGCTAGTAATCTTTGGAGGGTCAATAAATGTCTTTTACCTACCGTATTACTATTATTATTCCAAATAAACTTTTATTATATAATAAGAATTGCCAGAACCAATCACAAAAACTTTCGCTAACCAAATAGTCAGGTACCGTAGAGTTTTTTGAGGAGTTTCCCATTTTACCTGCGAACCAATGCGAACGTAGAAACTATAATGAATGGATATTTGCCGCTGCTAAAAGTTCCGCCTTGTTAAATACTTTGCCCGCGACTGCTGGGATCGGCCATTGTTTTAAATTGCCAGGTGTCTAGTGTTCTCTCGAAAATCCTCCATTTTGTTAACGTTATTTCTGTCAGTACTTTGAAACTAGCAATTATTATGAACTAGCTTCTGCCCGTTATGACTGCTTGCATTTAATTTTTCTTGTTATTTGGTTCAGTTGTAAAATCTCAAAATACATGGTTTTTAAAGTGACTATTCTGTGTTTATCCAAAGTAGTATGTTCTGCCTATTTGATTCTTATTTATTTATTTATTTATTTAGTACAGCCATATAATACATATTTAACATTTAATATACTTTTAATTTTAAATAAAATGCTTTTTTAACCGCCTCTGTGATCTAGTGGTTAAGACCACCGGTTTAGACCCAGAAGTCCCGGGTTCGATTCCCAGCGGGGGGTACATGTGTGTGTACTAAGTTTGGTTGTTGGTAGGACTTGTTTGTCTGCCTGGCTAGCTGCCACCATCTTATCTAAATATGTCGCCATAACATCAATGTCTGTAGCATTGTTGTGTTCCGGCAGCTAGAGATAAGATAGCCAGTGCCTCACTAGTTGAGGATTCTGGGTGAAGTGCGCTTTCACCATTTAGCCTTATCATCAGTTAACATCAGATGAGATAAAGACTATGTGCTTACCTGTAAATATATATTTAAAAAAAATCTTATTAAAATAATTTTCATAAAAAAACTAGGTACCTACTTACATAATTCTATACTTTTGTATTTTTAATAAAATACAAAACACAGAAAGAAACACATAGAAAGTCGTACAATAGTACAGATCACAACACTATTTTTCAAAATGATTCGGTCACCAATCCAAAGCCATTTGTGACTCAAACTTGTCCCCTTTGCCCATTGCCCACGGATCGCTTAAACGTCAGGATAACATCACGACAAATGTACAATTCTACGCGTTATGCGTAAAAGTATTCAAAAAAGAACGAAAGGTAATTTACATTGGGTATAATTTAAACGCTCACCAGAAATATTTTTTAGACCCTAAGTACCAAATAAATTAAATGACTGTACAAATATTATTTTTGCTTCCCAAAATGGATAAATGCTCACCAAATTTTTACACTATTAGTCAAATGATTGAGGATACTAGCTGCCCCACTCTTGTAGGTCACGTGATAGGTTAGAAATTTGAGTCAATCGCGAAGCGTAGCGTGGCGATTGTCTTGAATTTCGAGGTTATTTTTTTAATTAGACAACAGAAATAAAAAATTATAAGATATTCATATATTTTTAAGCTATTTAATAAAAGTATAAATTGTATTCTTTTTATAATATTTTAGGAAACACAATTTGGTGAGCATTTATCCTTTTTGGTAAGCGTTTCGAATTTTATTGGTATAGTAGAATTGATACATTTTTGATAGGCGTTTAAACACAAGCCGTTTACATTAAATCCAGTTGAAAACTTTGTTAAGAGGTTTTTTATCAACCCTCCTTTCTGGCAACTGAAACAGACCCGCAGGCTAGTCACTAACACCACCAACTTATTTAGACGGTCGTCGGGTAAAAAGCTAAACTTCCACAACTTCTGCTAAGTTGATCGGCGAGTTGGTGCTGTTTAGTTTTTCAATATGTGTCGTCGTAGTTTGGTTCTACATTTCGTACATACATGCATACACACATACTCTCACATCGTTCTCTAAAAAGAGGACGATAGAAAGAAAGAAGAAAAAACATTTTTCGGAATCACATAACAAAACACAGCGAGGAGGAGCTCGATGGCGCAGTGGTTAACGCGCCAGGTCTGCGAGTGCTGAGGTTAAACAACTTTCCCAAAGGTCGGTCATCGGATGGGTGACCAAAAAATTATCATCTCGAGCTTCTCCGTGCTTCGGAAGGTACGTTAAGCCGTTGGTCCCGGCTGCATTAGCAGTCGTTAACAACCACCAATCCGCACTGGGCCCGCGTGGTGGTTTATGGCCCGTTCTCCCTATCCATCCATAGGGAAGGGTCGTGGTCCTGCAGCGGGGACATAAAATAGCTGATGATGATGATGATGATGAACAAAACACACAATTAGATAGAGCATCAAAATCACCAATATTTAGTAAACTTGCCGTTAGTAATCTCGACGCCACAATCAAAGTAAAGCTCCGAGGTAGAATAGATAACATCAGGGCTAGGTTGGTAGCCGAACGCCTGATGTGCGCGCATCTTGGAACCCTTCGTCGGTTCACGACATGCACGGGAAGATAGGTAGCTGATACATTTGTTTCAAGTCCCAGATCAGCGTGGGATCTGAACATGGTAACATTTTGTTACGTGATGTAATTAGCATATACAAGTTAACTTTTTTATCACCGTCACCTTCTGAGATGACTCCCGTTATACAAACGAATAATTAAACTATGGGACCAACTCTTTAACTCGAAAATAATATTCAGATTAACAAAACATCAATATTCATTCGACCAAAATGTATGGAACAGCTGAATTTGTAAGAGTTGTTCGTTTGTATCACGGGAGTCATCTCAGAAGGTTTGGACGGTGAAAAAAAAGTGACCCTGTATACCGTCACACTGCTGGGCAAAGGCTCATTAAATTAAATTAATCACTACAATTGGATTTTCATTGTACGTTTTCGCAGTTACTACCTACTTGTACAGCCAAGTTAAGCCGCAATGTAAGAAGAAACATGCAGCATACACTAGATTACAAAATTAAAAAATAATTTTAAAATTAATTGTGCATATTTTTGTTACAAAATTACTTTTTCATTAATTTTAAATTCAAACTTGCGTGATTTCGTAAAATAACGAAGAGATGATTTTATCTCAAAGATGCCAAAAATACTGATACCAACGCCATTATTTATACATGAATTAAAAAAATATGAACTCAAGGTGCTTCTAGCGGAATATTATTGCAATCTTCATAAGTTGTAATTTTATTACGCCTATCGCTGATAAAGCGCCATCTAGGTTTATGGGCTATTTTTATGCATTGCCGTGGTACGCATTACAGTATAGCGATTGTCAGTTTATAAAGTCCATGATAAAAAGCATGGACTACTAATAAAAGTTAAAATAGGCATCACATTTAAATAAAACCGTTTCGCGCGACGAAACACTCGGCTGCCAATACACTTTGGAAACTTAAAACTCGATTCACGGCGACATTGTAGGCCAGCTTACCTGAGAATGCTTCCAACATTGTTTGGAATTTTTCAATACTTTTACATCGACAATAAAGTTTTATGCTACTATATATTTTTAGAGTAAGAACAGAGTTCGCCTTTACGGGACATTCTTAAGCAGGCTACCCACTTGGAGGTGCAGCACGTAATGTATCGGATACAGTATTAAGTGAATTCGTCGTTTGGTGCGAACCCGTGTCAGGGGATGTGTACACGCAGCGACCCGACGGCTGGTGGTTTTGTGCGAACACAAAAGCGTTCGCAGTGTGCTCGTGGACCGATACACAGTAACTTGTGGACGAGACGAAATTCACTGCGATCTGAACCAAAGGGAACTACATCGAAGCCGTGATTAAAACAGCCTCAAGAAAACTTGATGTTCTTAACAGGGTGCGGCGAATCTTCGTGCCTGATCAGTTGTGTCTTATATATAAGTGTTCCGCAAAGTACCTTCTCGATCGTCTTCTTCTCTGCAGAGGTTACTCTCAGAGAGAGAGAGGTTCCCTCAAACCCCTTCGATTGTGAAAAGATATAGCGTCACTCAGCATCTTCTACCGTGGTATAAAGCAAGTGCTCTGAAGACCTCTTTGACCTCACCCCACCTTCTCCATTCCACCATTGTACTCGACATGTTCTGCTCTCCGAAGTAATCGCTTTACTTTCTTTAATATTTCATTGCGCTCAAAGAAATTTGGTGACTCGTTTCTTTGTCCTACTTCCAAAAGATGGAATAGTCTACCAGCACACGTTTTCCCTTCTGCCTATGACATGGGGTTCTTTAAACGAGACGTGAAGGTGCACCTTGTGGGCCGACAGGATGAGGGTGTTGCGTTATTTTCACGCTGTACCAGTTGTCTTCGCGTCTGGACTTCATTTCCACTTAAAGTTAGGTAGAGTGGAGTCACTCGCTGGTGCCGTGTCAGGTATTAAAACACTTATATAGTATTAGATACATTACGTGTAACATCTCCAAGTGGGTAGCCTGATTTATGTTATATAGTGAGACACCGTATATTTTCAATTTGGCGCTTCCGCTACGGCAACGAATAAATTGTCGTGTGGAAATGTTACATAGTATCTTGGAGACAGATATTACCAGTTTGTAGTTTGTGGTTGTCGCGAAATAGGTCAGTAGGGTTTTAGGAAGAAGCACATAGGTATTTCCCCGTGTGGTGTCGGGGATAAAGAATTGTATCACCGTATCGCTTCCCGTGGGTGTCGTAGAACGCGACTAAGGGATCATCCCAGAAGATGGGCAGTATCGTCTCTCTGTGATTATTCTCACCATACTGCGATCGCCAACCTGCCTACCAAGCGGAGCGATTATGGCTAATTCCCTTAATTAAATGTTAATCCTTGGAGGAGGCCTTTGTCCAGCAGTGGATGTCTTTTGGCTGATATGATGAGTCTTATAGGTAAGTATTTCATTTCAACCCAGTAGATTGTTGATTATTATCACCAGCCTAAATTGGTCTAGGTACTGCTGAATATAGGCCTCTCCAAGTGTACACCACTGTGCACGATCCGCGGCTACTCTCAACTATCTATTGCCAGCCACCTTGCGAAAATCGTCGCTCCTACTAGTTTTCTACAAGGTCATCAAAACATGGAACTCCAATTGCTATCTTTCTTCCCCAGTGCTCAGTGTCCTGTGGAGAAGGCGTGCAAGTCCGTGGGGTAGAGTGCACCCCAGCAGGGGGGGTTTGCGACCCCACCAACCGGCCTGAGATCACCAGACCCTGCTCCACTGGGATAAGCTGCCCAGCCTACAGGGAGAGCGATGAGCCTGAGGTGAGAAATAACTTTTTCTTTACGAATTAGGTAGCGATCGGCTAGCATCATATTCTGAGGAGCTCGATGGGGCGCAGTGGTTAACGCGCCCCGTCTGCCATTGCTGAGGTTAAGCAACTTTCGCGATGCGGTCATCGCGAAAGTTGCTTAACCTCAGCAATGCCGGTGCATCGGATGTCACCAAAAATGTTTAATCTCAAACGCCTCCTTCGAAAGGCACGTAAAGCCTTTGGTCCCGACTGCATTAGCAGTCGTTAAAAACCACCAATCCGCGCTGGCGCGCGTTTTGGTTTATGGCCCGATCCATCCATAGGGATGGTTTGTGTCCCAGTAGTGAGGATATAAAGTAAGCTGGTGATATGGCTAGCAACCCATCACAGATTTCTTGAACAAAAGATTACCTTCAAACAATCAATTCGTTCCAACTAAATACATAGAAATTGACAAAAACCTTTCCCCAGGACGACATAGAAGACCTCCTACCAGGAGTGTTGTACCACACGCAGCCGTTGATACAGCCGTACCCACCACCTCAAGCGAAGGCTGAACGGCTGATCGGCGAGCCCGATGTGCCAGTCGAAGCCACGTAAGTTATATTGCGGGTAGAAGTAGAAAAACAGGAGCGCAAGCATCCTAAAAAATTGTCGGACTTCTATTACTGTTTTGTTTTGGAGGTAGCTGCTACTTGGTAGTGGTGTATTCTCGTAATCTAATGCACTGTGTAGAGTGGTTACTTTCAAACCACGTGTAACATTAAACACAGCTAAATTAGCTTTTATTATGTCTTACGAATAATCACTTAGCCTTCATCGCACCTGATGTTAAGTGATGATAAGGGCGATGGTGGAAGCGCATTTTACCCGGAATCCTCAATTACTAAGGCACTGGCTATCTTATCTCTAGCTGCCAGAATACAACAATGTCAAAAACATTGATGTTATGACGACATATTTAGATAAGCTGGCATTTATATAATAGTAGCTGCTAATTTTTGGTCTTTAGCGGCTTTGGCGAGTCCAGTGTGAAAATTTCTAGAGTTTTACATACTATGACATACAACTTCAAAGACCGTGATTAATGCACTCGATTCAAGAGAACCCGTTCTACTCTGGAAGCAGTAATCGATGTCCGATTCTTCAGTTCCATATTTACCGCTGAGACCTTACTATAATTTTTTATTACTGTCTAATAAACGACCCCAGCTGACTTTCAAAATAGTCTACAATGTAAGTAGAAAATTTCAATAAAAGTCATGATAGAGCCAGCTCTGAATAATTAGTAATTAATTATGTATTATTAACGCAAATTAAGTTTCTCTTTTGTTCCATTTTCCTTCGAGTACAACTTTTCTTGAGTTATTTGAATATATTGAAACGAAACCTCTCAGAGTCGGTGATGACTATTTGTCTGGTCGATCGTCACGAGTCGTTTTATGAACGCATTTAAGAAAGACCTTCTGTTTAATAATTTTATTTGTAAATAAAAGCTTCTAATACTTTTATTACAAAATTTAAAATTGACTCGACAAATTTCGATACTTCTACAACTATAATAACGTTCATTTTCAATCCCAGTAGTGTGTGATTGTCCATCTATGTTGCTTTGTATATTTTGTATATTTAAGTACCAATATTTGTTTGTAAGACATACAATACTGTATCTGTAATAGGTTATTGTTAATATTTTACAATGAAAAGATTATTTTTGTCCAAGTTGTGATTTGTCAAAAGCTCAGAGTATTTTGTTGTTGTCTCTTTCAGCAATTACAAAATATTCTTTGCGTGTGGCTGGTTGTATGTAAGGTATTGTACCTGAAACTCAAGTTTTTAAAGGTTCACTTTTGGATTCAAAATAACATCAC
The DNA here is from genome assembly GCA_963082485.1 of Eudonia mercurella. Classification (NCBI taxonomy): domain Eukaryota; kingdom Metazoa; phylum Arthropoda; class Insecta; order Lepidoptera; family Crambidae; genus Eudonia; species Eudonia mercurella. Next base: position 12,902,450 of record OY720046.1, read on the forward strand.
ACATTTTATTACAAGGAATGACATCAACCCCATCCTACACGTATCCAGTCGCTGCTAGCTCTATTTTGTTTGGTAGCTTGAGTATTTTATTAGATATTTCAGGAATGTCTTTAAAATGATTGTAGTCTTTGCAGCAGTGATTTTAAAGTTCGTTTTTGAAAAAACTCCAACCCTCCGTTTTATAGTGTTCGTAAAGTTAGATTCCGAAACCTGAGTGAACGTGACAACGGATGTTTCCCTTGAGATCCCTTAGATTTTAGCTGAGTGCTGTTTTGTAAACATTGAGACACGAAGCGATGACCGTAGAAGTACAAACGATATCCCAAATCAATAAGACCAAATTTTGACTGCACCTGAACCCCCAATTTCAAAACGTACTGTCCAAATCATCACATGTCACACACCATTTCTTTCATGATTAACGAAACTCTGACTTGCCTTTTTCTACTCTATGCACTGCACAATAAGGTTTTAACTTTTCTGCACATAAACTACACTATAAGAGTATGTCTTGAATATTTTGATTTTGCTTCTGAACACTTTTATACCCTTAATAAACTTAACATTTCTGGCACACACGGACACGGCTACTTTGTCTTCCAAAAAATCTATTCCTGATCAAATCAAACTTTGATTTTACTCTAACTTTGTTGCAGATGAACTATGTGTTTAGGTTTACAGGTGAATTGGCGGTAAAATACTTTACAATCTTACACTGGTGCACATACTTCTACATAAACCAGCCAGAATAAACATATTCGTAATAATAGGATCCCTTAAATTTTTAGATCCTAAGCACCTAGCATGTCTAACTTGAGTCCTATGCGTGAATTGATATTAATAGTTTCTGATAGTATAGAGTTTTTTAATAGATAATAAAGTTGTTCGTCATATAAATTACGGTGTTTTTCCTATAGCTACATCAAAGACGATGAATGGAGTCCTTGCAGCGTTACATGCGGTGAGGGTTGGAGAAAGAAGGAGGTCCACTGCAAGATCTTTTTAGAATTCAGTAGAACTATCGCAAAGCTTCCAGACAGCAAGTGCATGGGACCCAAGCCTGCAGAAGATACTGAACGATGTGTTATGGAACCATGTTCCATGGCTTATGGAACCTCGTTCGGAGATTCTAGTGTACCTTCGTACAGTGGCGGGGATAGGTGAGTCACTCAGTTCTTTTTTTAGCTATTATAGTTTACTAAACATTTTCTTTTAAATCACTTACAAATAAAATATAATCTATATTTTTAGAAGATAATTAAAGTTGAAAAAATACAGTACCTCTTTTAGTCTTGCATCCCAATTATTAAAGTTAGGTACGTTATAAAATATTAAAAGTAAATTTAAAAAGTTTTTTAAATCATCACCATCATCATCATCATCATCATCATCATCTTCATCGTCATCATCATCATCATCAGCTCATTTTATGTTCCCACTGCTGGGGCACGAGCCTTTCCTATGGATGAATAGGGAGAACAGGCCATAGACCACCACGCGGGCCCACTGCGGGTTGGTGGTTGTTAACGACTGCTAATGCAGCCGGGACCAACGGCTTTACGTTCCTTCCGAAGCACGGAGGAGCTCGAAATGATAAAATTTGTCACCCATCCGATGACCGACCTTTGCGAAAGTTGCTTAACCTTAGCACTCGCAGACCGGGCGCGTTAAGCACTGCGCCATCGAGCTCCTCATTTTTTTAAATGAATGGTCTTAACTAAATTTTCTATTTATATGTTATGTGTCCTATAATGTATCCGTATTTAATAACGATACAAATTCTCAGTTCTCGTGTTCTCGTGAAATTGTACCTACAAATGAAGGATTACATCATCTAAATGGAGCTTACTTTTTTGTTGTCAGTTATATTCCTAAAAATATTCTGTAACAAATTCAATAAAGCTTTAATGGAACCAATTCAAGGGATCTGATTCCAACTAAAAATGAAAGAAAAAAATCGGTTTGCGTGGGTTTATAGCATATGGGTAGGCCTACGCAAAAAAAGTAATACCAGTACAACTCGTCGAACGATAACTTTGATAACATCCTGCTTTTGTGAAAAAAGCTCTTCCATTTACTTGTCACTTTAATGAAGACTAGCGGCCCATCCCGACTTCGCACGGGTGGACATTTTTTTTTATCTAGCCTCAGCGCTAATGTAGTATTCTAATGGTGAAAGAGTTTTTTAAATCGGTCCAGTAGTTTTTGAGTTTATTCGTTGCAAACATACATACCTACGTACAAAAATACAAAGGTTTCCTCTTTATAATATTAGTATAGACAAAAGCTTGTCTAATACACCATTATTAACAGACTCTTCAACCAAATCGTTCACCCTAAACTTAAACAAATCAACTTCTCCAGGAACTTCTGTTAATTCAAAACCTGGTACCGTCTTACTTCCTCTCATTATTGCTTCATCTTCAGGGCTAGTAGTGATAATTCTTAGTTCCACTAAAGCTATAACAAATCCGAAAGGCAGATTGTCCTTTAAATCATTTTCAAATTCTTCTCTAGGATAAACAAATTGAACATCTATATCGAAAAGCCTTAAAAACGAGTTTAGTGAATCGTAATACGCTTGTTGAAGATCTTCAAAGTGATCAGATCTAAATTTGGAAGTGGTGCATAGATACATGAAGTAGATTATGTCGATGACTGGACAACAGTACCGCATTACTTGGTAGTCTAAGAAGCAGATTTCGTCCTCTCCGTTTTCCTGTAATTTAATAAATAACGTTGAAATTTCACTTACGCGACCAAAGTTTTGCATGTGCTAAGTTTGCACGGTAAAACACGACGTAAATTTTGGCATAATTTGTGTTCTTGGTAACTTAAAAAGAAAGTGTGCGTTATCACGGGGAACTTTCTTCCCGTAATTTTAGGACAGTAGGGGTATATTCCAAACTTAGATTATTCTAAGATTCCAAAACTATTTGTTTTAAAATAGCAACTCAAAATTTGTAAAGTACATTAAAACCCAATGTATGCAGAAAAAGTAATGTAAATATTTTCACAAGCGGGATTTAAGCCCCCACTCCTGGCCAGCCCCCCAAGACGAGTGGCAAAACGCTAATAGAATAGAAATTAAATAGAATGAATATTGTACAGGATTGAGATATTGACAGTTAATAATTATATATGCAATCATTTTTATGTCCCCACTGCTGGGGCACGAGCCTTCCATATAGATGGAATAGGGATAATTAGAAAAAAACGGCCAAGTGCGAGTCGGACTCGCGCACGAAGGGTTTCGTACTTTATGACTTATCAAAAAAACTACTTACTAGATCTCGTTCAAACCAATTTTCGGTGAAAGTTTGCACATCATATATTTTTTTTAGTTTTATCATTCTCTTATTTTAGATTACAGAGGGGGGGGACACATTTTACCACTATTGAAGTGTCTCTTGCGTAAACTATGCAGTTTAGAAAAAAAATATATTAGAAACCTTAATATCATTTTTGAAGACCTATCCATAGATACTCCACACGTATTGGTTTGATGAAAAAAAATTCTTGAGTTTCAGTTCTAAGTATGGGGAACCCCCATATTTATATATTTTTTTTTATTTTTGTGTGAAAATCTTAACGCGGTTCACAGAATACATCTACTTACCAAGTTTCAACAGTAGGTATAGTTCTTATAGTTTCGGAAATAAGTGGCTGTGACATACGGATGGACAGACAGACAGACAGATAAACATGACGAATCCATAAGGGTTCCGTTTTTTGCCATTTGGCTACGGAACCCTAAAAAGCAATCCAAATCTCAAAATCTCTACGCTACCAATTATTTTGTAATTGAATAGTTTTTTTGCTTACCTGTTTAAAAAGTATGTTGTTAGTCCACAAATCGCCATGGCAGAGAACGTTATGTTTCGACGACGGCTGATTGTACTTATTCAATATATCCAACAGCTTGCTTTTAACGTTTTCTAACTTCTTTTTAACTTCGACATTTGAGACAAGTTCCAAAGACATGTTGTACGAATCAAAAAAATAGTTTCGAAGCTCGCTTTTACTAAAAGTATTTTCTTGGAACAATAAATCACCAAAGTTTTGTTTGATTTCATTGAATTTTTCTTTTTCTGTATTTTCATAGACGAAAGAAAGTCCATGTAACTTTGCCAATTCTGTTAAAATCAACTTTGCTTGTTTAAAACTTAATTCTTCGTACTTCGTTACGATATTCCCAACTCCAAAGCCTATATCTTTTAAATCCTTTAGTATTATAACCTCTTTGTTTCTGTTCGCATTTGTGTATAGACATTCTGGAAACCAAATTCTTTGTCTCCGATTGAGTTTAGACTGTATTTCTTTGTATTTAGTTATAATTTCTTTGTAAACTAAAACTTCACGATCATGAAAGTCACAGAACAGGTCTCTTCTTGTTGTATTTATCAACGTTTTCACAATAACATTAACACGGTTTTCGTCACTTCCCACTTCTTTGATGACAACTCTGAATATGTTAGCCACATAGTTTTCACCTTTGCCACTAATCATATCCACGTGATACTCGAAATCATCAATCCCAATTAGTTTTGCTACATCTTCGAGACAGCTATGCAATTCAACACAATTAAATTCTTCCGGTTCACTTATGTTGACGTCGAGGGACATTTTACGCGCTCCACTTGCGTGATATTGTGTCAAATAACAACTCGCTTCGTAGTAATCATTCATGATAAGACACGCCTGATAAAACGTCGGTTGTTTTGATAACACCTTGGTTAGGTGAAAAAACTTATTAATCCATCAATAATGATTGTACTGTACAAACACACTTGATACCTATTTAAACATTGGTTCTTTGCCTTTTGAGTACACAAACAAAGAAATAATTTTTTTATTTAACTAAGTCAGATTTTTATCTTTAAGCTTTGAAGGCACGCAAAGCCGTACAAGCTATTAGCTAAGCTATTACATTACAATATTACAAAGTACGAAAGCATACATTCCAAAATTATTTTCATTTTTACTTCTGAACATACCTCGGCAATATTTTCTCTGTCTCAAGTGTTCACGGCAGACCAGCCTGACATGTGGTCTGACCTCATGATGTCAGACCACCTAATTGGATAACCTGAACCTGAACCTAACACACATTAACCTAAGTAATATAAAGTTGTGTTGAATACCTTGTTTGTTACACTAAGTCACTTTTTTCTATTTCTATTAGTAAAATTAAATAATCAAATGAAACATCGTTTAGGTATCTACTCACGTTTAATTTATGTTTAAGATCTTAGGATCAGGAGGATCAGGAGAATCAGGAGTTTTATAAAAAACTTAACTTAAAAAACCTTTAAACAAGTTACATATTAATTAGGTATGAGACGACCAACCTATAGTCACCCTGTAAGCACGGATGCTGCAATGGGATCGAAACATCAGGTTAGAACTAAACTCTTAACCATTCGACCACAAATCAGGGCGACCGGCGACCTGAATAGCGAATTCTCTCTCCATTGAGCGGTCGAATCGCTAACTGCACTGCGGTTAATTGGCATGACATGCCATGTATTAATAAATTCAAGTTGCGTCGCCAGTCGACTGGTGGTCGAGTGGTAAATGTGTAAAATAAACGGGAGTAGATCCATAAAAGTTGTTTTATTTCAATGTGTAGTGTTCGCGTAAAAAGGATATTCAATAACGAGTTCCACTCAGCAGGTCCCTAGTCTTCGGGACCTCGAGCAACATCCGCGTGGCCCCGGGGTCTCCGGGCAAGTCCTATTCGTGGAAGGAGAAGGGATACACGAGCTGCAGCGCTTCTTGCCTCAGTGGCGTTCAGGTACATTTATTTGAAAACCTTTTTACCTTGAAGTAAAAAAAAAAGAAATTGTTTATTTTTTTATTTTGTTTTAAATTGTAAGCTATGGAGGAGTGGCTACTTCTGGTACGGATGCATTTCGCGTTCAATAGAAGTAGTCTGCTCTGATTTTTGTTTAATTGTTAATATGTTAACGAATAAATCATTTTTAATTTTTTTCATTTTCATATTTAAGCCCTTGCTTATACTCTGTTTTTTTGTATAGTTTTGTTCTTGAATATTGATAATCCATGCAGAACGAGAGCACAAAATAAGGAGACATAAGGTAAGTTAAAAAAAAAACAAGAATTTATACGTTAATGACCTAATTGAAACCTTATTTGTATGCCACAGGAGCTGATAATCCAATGCGTGCGCGACGAAGATGGCAAGAACGCCTCCCCCTACATGTGCGACCCGCTCACGAAGCCCGAGAACCGCGTGCGCACCTGCAACGACCACCCTTGCCCGCCCAGGTCAGATAGCGAATCTGTGACTAGTTTTAATTTTCCCATAAACTAGCAATCCAAATGGGGTATGGGGTAGTCCGAAACTAAAAATCATAAATTAAAAAAAAGTTACAAAAACACAAATATTGAAAAATTTCTCACGAGCAGGATTTGAACAAAATTTGCGTTAAAAATTATTTGAACATTTTTTTAAAAAAGTGTTACAATAATGTCCACCTGTGGGATTCGACCCCGCACCCCATGAACACCGGGTCAGGTGCACCACCTTTATGCTATCGTGGTTCTGTCCGACCTGCCGAAATTTATCAACACTGTCTCTTACTTTCAATGTCGACTGCTACGTCATCAACATCCGACCCTAATATTTTTACAAATATTAAAGATCGGTTAAGAATTAGGCAAGCTATATTTATGACCATAATTATAAATCAAAAATATTCATTAGGTTTCACATTAAATTTGAAACAATTTTAATTTTTTTTAACTTTTAAATTATTTTTTTAAACTAGCGGCCGCCCGCAGTTTCACCCGCGTGGTTCCCGTTCCCGTGGGAATATCGGGATAAAAAGTATTCTATGTGTTAATCTAGGTTATAAACTAACTGTATGCCGAATTTCATCCAAAACCATCCATCCGTTGCAGCGTGAAGAATCAACAAATATACACACATACACAAAAACTTTCGCATTTATAATATTAGTGTGATAGTGCGATTTAAATTTTAACAAAAATTTAACAATTATGAAACCTGAACCCGAAAAAGACTCCACACATAGTGATATAAAAGAGATGGTAGGAGATAGGGTAATTTGTTTAAAGAAACCATGTCATCGATACATAAATAAAACTGAATCGAAAATTTTAGATATCTGAGAATCCCGATCAAATGAACTCTGTAAATCAACTGTATTTTTTTTATTGCGAGCACATGTTCACTGTGTTCCTTAAAATAGACTCTATCAACTACAGCAATAAAACAACTTGCGATTATTGTAAGATATTGGAGCGGGATCCCCTTCCAAGTATGTTTATGATAGTTAATAAAATCTTGGACTTGTTTAGAACAAATTTCCCCTATCTCTTAGTCTCAAACTTTCCCTGTATATTCATCACTCATCCACTTACTTTCATACATATATTATCTTGGAAGCACAAACAGCTACATACAAAACGAAAGCGTCCCGCCTTAAAAGCTTAATACTACAATGAGTATATCTATTGCAGGTGGAACTACACAGAGTTCTCGCAGTGCACTAAATCCTGCGGCATTGGAATACAGACGAGGGAAGTGACCTGCATACACGAGGTAAGCCCATTATGCAAAGTCAGCTCTATATATTTATTTTTTTCCTTTTAATATATTTCGTTTGCTCAATACTATTCTAAATACTAATATAGATAGATATTCAGATGTACAACGTGTAACAGAATGGTGCGGTAAAAATTAAAAGATCTAAAGTGTATCTTTTGTGAAGAGTTACTAAGAAATAATTTTATTATTAACTTTAATTTGTTATGCAATTTTTAATTAAATAGCCTCGGATCTCATTGATTTTATATAGAAAAATTTAAAAAAAAGTTAACTGTGAATTTCTCCTATCTACGACAATATTATTGAGCAAAATTTATACCAGAATAATTGTTACTTCATGAGGAATAAAGATTTTATAATTTTTAAGCATGAATTTATTATCCTATTTCGATAAAAAGGATAAATACAACTGCAAAAGTACTACAAAATGCGATGCGCCGGCCGTCCGAACTCAGTGGAGTGGAGATTTGTAATAGGGCTCTTAAGTTTGTCAATCGCTCGTTTGTGGCGTTATCGTAGCGTTCTACGTTCCTTAATACGAAATATGTGTTTGGGTAGCGATAAATTGCAAATTGTTGCGATTGTCACGCGATGAGCGATTTGAGCAAACTATCAACACAAGTCACCAAGCATGACAAAAAACATTTGTTTTTGCAGTCTCGCTGCTTTTAGCGTCAGTAAATTTTTGAGACGCGTCAGAACGTCTCAATCCGTTCACATACAATCTCCAGTCGGTTTTTGGACGCCCAGCCCCCCAATTCTGCTATTTATTTTGATCTGAAACGAATCTGGAACGCTATAGTTTCAACGTTTATTATTCTGCTAACTACTAAACTATAGAGTTAATTTCGTAGTTAGCAGAATACGAGTACGCTATAGTTTCAACATTTTCGTATTCTGCTAACTACTAAACTATAGAGTTGATTTAGTAGTTAGCAGAATAGCGAAAACGTTGAAACTATAGCGTTTCAGATCAAAATAAACAGCAGAATTTGGGGGCAGTGCATTTACACTCAGAACACATTTAGATTTCGCTATCATAATAAACATAATACTAGTGCATAAATTATACTTTAGGAATTTGATTTAATGTCACACTTTATGTCCATCTGCCACGGCACCTGAAGGTAGGATGTTTATTGCTACTTGTAAAAGCAATTTTAACTAAAAACATTACCTACAACATTAGGTTGAATCTGCTGTTTTCTAAGTAAACATTAAAAAACAACATCATTTTACCAGTTCCACTCTTTCCCCATACCAGGTGACACGAGGTGGCACAAACACAGTAGTGGTGCCGAACAGCATGTGCCCTCAACCACCACCACCTGACCGGCAGTACTGCAACGTGCTGGACTGCCCCGTCCGCTGGCAGACTGGGGACTGGTCCAAATGCTCCAAAACCTGTGGGGGTGGGGTCAAACAGAGAACGGTGAGTACGATACGGTTTCTATCTGCTGCAGTGTAGTGTCTTGTGTGCATTCTTCTCCACAGCTTCTGGGGCTCAGCTTCTGGGACCTGTATATTGCCGCTGCATACGTTTTGCTTTCACAACTGCTGTAGTAATGCTTTAACACCTCTTGATAAAGCCCTGAATGGGTAGTTAAACGATTCAAAAGTTGAGTAAACATCAAACTTTCAATGCACAATAAAACCTTAACTCACATGGTAGTAGGTAAGTGTGAATTAGACCGACGTTGAAAGAACAGTTCCCGAAATCCTCAATTACAGAGGATCTGGCATTTGTCTGTCTTCTCAACTGCACAACCAGAGCTAAGTTCGTTGCTTGTTTTTTTCAGGATCCCTTAACCTTTACTACAAACCGTTAACCGTCTCTGTGGTCTAGTGGTTAAGACCACCGGTTTAGACCCAAAGGTCCCGGGTTCGATTCCCAGCGGGGGGTACATGTTTGTGTACTCGGTTTGGTTGGTGGTAGGGTTTGTTTGTCCGCCTGGCTAGCTACCACCATCTTATCTAAATATGTCGCCATAACATCAATGTTTGTAGCATTGTTGTGTTCCGGCAGCTACAGATAAGATAGCCAGTGCCTTAAAAGTTGAGGATCCCGGATGAAGTACGCTTCCATCATTGGCCTTATCATCACTTATTTTTCTTTAATCACAATGGACCTCATTGTGATTGCTTAGTAAGCGCGCGTAAAATACGATGAGACCAAAGATAGAATCGTACTTCACCCAGTAACCTTATCTACTGCCGATTCTGATGTATATGGATACACAAGAACTTTCAATTATATTATAATGATAACTGTTTACAAAAAGTAATAGTAAGCACCGAAAAGCAGTACCTACGAGAACCAGACTACACAATTTCTAGTCCCAAAAACATAGCGTGTTATTTTGCCGACGCGCAATTTGTCTTCTTCGCATTTCGGAAGGTATTAGGTTTCGAATAATCCGCACTGAGCCCTCCACAGTGTTGTATGACTCGTTCTTTCTGTCGTGTTTCCATCTAGGGAAGGCAAGTGCCCTATTAAATAACTGCTTCTTCACCCCTCGTCGAAGGACCAAAGATCAGCCTCTTCCTTCATCCCCAGGTGGAGTGTAAGCAGATAATGGCGCAGTCTCATGTGGTGGAGCGGCCAGCCTCGCTGTGCAGCTCGCCAAGGCCGGCCCCAACCAAGGCCTGCAACTCCAGGCCTTGTCTGCTGGATACCGCGTCGCCAGAGATATCGTTGGCCAACTCCTCGTATATACAACATGATCCGAAGAAGAAGAAGGTTTTTATTAATCCTATATGTTTTAACCATTCTTTATTTTTATGGTTTTTTGCTAGCAGACATTGCCATCGTAAGCCAACAATACCGTCCTACGTATACACCTACCTATGTCATTACTTCTTAAGCTACTATTCTCCTCCGTAGCTAAGAGACGTTCTAGATGGGTAATAGATTAAAAAATCTGTTTTTGGACAATTCAAAAGCACTTAGTAAATAAGTTTATTTTAATAAACAAATTTTTACTATATTTGGTGAAATATCAAAATAAGATGTTATAAATCTTAGACTGTTAGAATCAGAGGGTACATGCCAAGCAGGGTTACCACACTGTACTTAGCTTTAGTGGTCAGAATGTTATTCAGCAGTATTTTAATAATATTTCTTGTTTTGTGTTTAACATAGCGTATTGGTGTTTCGATGTAATGTATGTATATATAAATCTTCACCGTTCATTATGCTTTAACAGGTGACAGTGAAGGTAGGTGGATCAGCTACGATCTTCTACGGCACCCAAGTCAAGATCAAGTGCCCCGTCAAAGGTTACAACAGAACGAAGATACAATGGGCGAAGGACCACCAGATCATCAGCAAGTCGAAGAAATACAAGATCTCCAAAAAGGTTTGTAATTAGCAATTTGTAATTTTTGTAGCACTACTTGCACGTAAGCAAAACCTTCATACCTCTTATACTTCCTTAAAGGCCGGCAACGCGTCTGCGATTCCTCTGGTTTTGCGGGTGTCCATGGGTGGCGGTGATTACTTTCCATCAGGTGACCCGCCTTCTCGTTTGCTTCCTTCTTATATTAAAAAAAAATACCATAATGATGATATGTGACGATAAAACTCAAGATGGAAAAGCACAGCACTCGAAGCCCTAACTTCCAAAGAACTAACTATCTTACCTCTAACTATCGGAACACAACAATACTGCCCTTATGTTCTAGTAGCTAAACCACCACAGTCTATAAACTAGAAGTCCCGGCTTAGATTCCTAGCGGAAAGTACCTAAATATAATTGTACTATGCTTGGTTGGTGGTAGGGCATGTTTTTAATCCACCTGGCTGCCTTCAGCCATCTTCGCTTAGTCGTTTCATAACAACAATTTCAAAAGCATTTCTCTGTTCAGAAAGATAAGACACTTCCTCATTAGCTCAGGGTTCCAATTAAAGTTGACTGCTACCTACAGCCTTATCGTACTATCTAATTTATTATCTATCTTATTTATCAGTAAGTAATATAAAAGCCAAGTAATTTACCTGCTCTTTAAGCTCTTTGGACTTTAGGCTTGTTTCACGCGTACCACAACCGTACCACAACCACAACACGTGGCGGGCGCTAATTTGTATGAAAATTAATAGTTGAATTCACACTGGCCACATTTTGCCGTCATTATTGACCGCGTGTTTGATACCGACTACATCGCAGCCACGTCACAACCACAACGCAACCACCAGCGATACCGCGATCAAGCCGGCCATATCGCAAACATTTTGTAGACACAACGCTACCGCAAGAAGCCGCAGCGACACACACGTAACCACAGCCTGACCACCTTTTATCGCGACGGTGTGGTGTGGTTGTAGTACGTATGAAAAGCCTAAGATGATGACCCTATACTTCTGATGAAGGTCAAGAGTTTTCCTAATCTATTGACCAATATAATAACGATCCCCTACTTCTAGGGCGCCCTCCGCATCACCTCTCTCTCGCTCCGTGACCATGGAGTGTATACGTGCGTGGCCGGCCGCTCCAGCGCGAACCTCACGCTGCTGGTGAAGCCCAGGCCTGGGGAGTTCCCGTCCAGCGAGGAGATCGAGAGGCACAAGGCGCTGGATGAACCGTCCTCTCCGCTAGCTGACAGGTCTGTAGATAGAACTTGAGGTGACATTGGTTTATATGTATAGTAGGGTAGGGTATATTATTGTTAATTTATTTGTATTGTATGATATATTTACCTATTCAATACGTATAGTACCTACTTATCTTTATGCACCATACCAGCACTGTGCAGATTTATATCTATTAAATTTGATATTTATTACTTACTACCATAGGATTTTAGTACCATGTGACCTTGGTTGTAACAAAAAAAAACTGAGTCTTTGGTTGACTCGAGACACAAACGTTATGTTACACTAAGATGTATTTTTAGTTGTAATTTTTAGTAAGAAATGAAATGAGAACCGAGGCTGAACGGTCCTCATTTCTGCCTGAAAGGTTTGCAGATTTAGATCAGAACGGATTTATGTCTGAGCAGCGCCTGGCTAGCTTAGACAGTCTGGATTGACCGTCCCCGCCTCTTACTGCCTAATATAGGGCAGTGGACTTTCGAAGACACGAACAAAGGATTTAAAGTAGAAATAAGTTTTAAAACATTTAACAATCTTTTAACATAAAACAACAAACATTGATGCTCTATTTATATGAAAAATGATAGTTCTTCAATATTAATATTTTAAGCAATATTTTTAGCAATATTTTAAGCTGATTTGTATTTATAATGCTTGTTTGAAAAATTAAAAAAAAAAATTGTACTTAATGAAATTTTTCAGTAAATTTTTTTTAACTGAAATATTTCAGTCTCTCTCTTATTTTAAGAATAATCATCGGTACCGATAATAACAAGGAATATCTTACAGCAGAGCTGACGGCCGGTACCGAGCGATGATCGGAAGCGCGTCCGACGACCAGTCCCACGAACAGCGGCCGGGGGACCAAAGGAAGACCTATAAGAATAGGTCCCGGGGTAAGTACCAATGACATGGTATTGGTACCATTTACACAAAATTAGGGTCTCCAGGGAAGATATCAGCGTTGTAGTGATTTGTTCACTGCAACAAATATGCTGCATGGAGTCTCTTTAGGGCACATTTTTCAATTTGTACTGACTGTGTGTTCTAATAAATATATTTCATTTCATTATTGATATGCGTGCCCATTATTTTATAGAAATGCGTTATGAATACATATTTGATTGTATTGTGTGAAGTAATAGGGCATTACAAATAAATTTGGAAGCTTGGAATAGTTATTCCGTGTTTTGTCTCTTTCACTCTTATCTGAAATGAAGTTGCATGACAGGAACAAAACAAGGAATTACTATTCGGTGCTTATTCTTTGTTTATTTGTAAGGGGTTTAAAATCTGGTATAGTTTTTTTATACACACGTATATTGTAGATTGCATAGACAAAGAAAGATGTTCATCTTCTCGCCATAAAATCATTTGTAGGTTTCTATCAAGCTCAATTATAACAAAAACACAAATGTTGAAAAAATTTCCACGAGCAGGATTTCGGCGGGCTGGTTAGAGCCACGATAGCTCAATTGGAAGAGCACCTGACCCGGTATGTCAGAAGGGTGCAGGTTCAAATCCAGCTCGTGGAAATTTTTTCAACATTTGTGTTTTGTAACAAAATTTGCGTTAAAAATTATTTGAACAATTTATCAATTATAACAATCAGTCTGATTTTTTTTTTTGTCAGACATGTATACTCGTATAATCAAAGCATATTATAGATCATTTCTGTACGCAAAGGATACGAAAATAAGCCAGATTGGGGCATGAAACATACCTATTATAAATAGGATTACATCATCACAAAACATGTTTTAATATTTCATTGGTTTTCAATCTTATCTCAAACACATAAAGTTCAAAATGTGGTGGGAATATGCATGTAACGTCCAACATCGGCAGTGGATTCAGCATGTGGGTTCACCACTCCTACATTCCGTTTAGATGCTTGGATTACATATAGTCATATGGACTCACAATACATACAAAAACAATGGCGTGCTCACAATAATATCCCGGTGATAAACCAATCTCCAACAAGCAACCGCAAAGGAGACCCTAGCGAAATTAAACTACACAAATTAATTAAACAGACAATCAAAAAAATCACTCCTACTATTTTCCAGCAAGACCCCGCCGCCTTATAAATGAAGATCGTCTAGGAACAAAAGAGGTATTATATTTAGCGCGCGGTGGGTTTGCACAGCGCTCAGACCGCTCAGAACGCTCAGAACGCTTAGAGTGGGCTCGGTGTTAATTAATCCGTGGATATACCGCTTGGCGCGGCTTAAACAGCTACCGGGCTAACTTCTGTCAGACTTAATACTGTTAGTGTGGAATCCTGCGGATATTGCTGACGCACGCCGACCCAGTTGTTAGGAAAAGTTGTGATGTATGCTTTTACAGGGTTTATTTCGATTCGAAAAAAATTACGAAAAATATGAAGCGCTTTTAAATGACGTTCTGGGACAAAGTTTTAGAAATAAGTTGACGTAATTAAGAGAAAAGACTGAGACAAAGTTTCAGAAGTAAGTGAGAAAAGTCCCCCAAAAAGAGGGGAAAACTAAGAATTGTCAATTAGAAATAGATATAGAAAATAAATTTACTTTCTCCCAAATTACAAAATCTTAAATTATTATTAAAATGAATGAACAAATGAATTACCTATCGAACGAAGTTTTTAACTAGTTTTCGGTCACTTACGGCCAATTCTCTGAACGACCACTTTGTAAATTCCTACATCGGCCATTTCCGTGTTAGGGCTTTGTTCAGTAAAAGCTGGCGAATATTAATAAATAAAATATGACTGTCTGACATTGCATTTAATACCTAAACGAATATATATCGTGTTGTAAATGAAGTTTGAGTAAATCGGAATGGACCTGTAAGGTATCCTATCTATTTGGCCAATGCTATTAAAGCAATTTTTTTGGAATATCATCATCAGCTCATTTTATGTACTTGATTAAGTACACTGGGACTTACTAGATAAAAGTTGTTTATAACTATACTCTCTTTCATCTTCCAACAGGTAAAATAGATAAAGTCCGCGACGCTCTCTACGGCAACACAGCTACCACCAGCACCAAAGCAGCTCCAAGCTTTAACTCGCAAGCGAGGGACATCTACGACGAGAACGAGGTCAGGACTACAAATAACTTCATACAGCCGTTGATTTGAAACCTTTATAAGGCTGTTCTCATTATAATACTGGTCAAAGAATGTCAAAAGAGTTATGTGCTTAGGGCAAATGCCATAATGTGCCGTATCTTCTTTATATCATTAGATATCTGTAATAATGTAAAGACTTAAAGATACTTAAAATAACTATAAAAAATCACATACTTCTTCAAAAAATTGGCTCTCAAATATAGATTTAGCATATAGTTCAAAAACACTAGCTAAATTACTATGTCTTAAGGTGAATATAAAACCTCAAAGATTTTTGGAGTTCGGGTCCTGTAAAAAATTAAAAAGCCACTAGTTTGCCAAGTTTGGGTGTGGGCCCTGCTCGCACCACATAAAGCGCTCATGAAAACCAGTATTATTTATTAATATTAGTTAATGCAATGTGGTATGTTAATCATAAAAATTGAAGTAACAATTAATTAAACATCACGAATTACTTCAAAGCAGTTAGCTTTCGAACTATGTAGGTCAAATGCAGACATCAAAATGTCTCATGGCAACAATGGAATGCTTCGACAGACCTATTATGTTATCCTGCTTATTTCACAATAATTCCACAGCTTTAGGAAGTTTAAAAAATATATATTTTAGTGAGGAGTCTATATAATAAGATGTGTAGAACCTATGACATAGAAATGAAAAGAACACTTGGAAAAAGACGATTTGCCTTAAGTCGGGCTGATTATCAACCTATCAGAAACTGTCAACTTTCTTCAATAAATCTATACTAATATTATAAAGAGGAAAGCTTTGTATTTTTGTATGTATGTTTGCAACAGATTAACTCAAAAACTACTGGACCAATTTTAAAAATTCTTTCATCATTAAAATGCTACATTAGCGCTGAGTAGCATAGGCATTTAAAAAAAAAAAGAAATGCGGTACGAAGTTCGCCGGATTAAATAGTGTTCAATAAAGTTTAAAGTCTGTTAAAGGGATTTGACAGTTTGTGGGAGTCTGACATGCAGGCGTGTGTACATGGCACCATTAGAAATATCTTAATCCAAACCTTATAAAACATCGCTTATATACTGACGCGAGCGAGCGGCGCACGAGCTGCACGAGCGACGGGAACAGGTGGGTTACTCTTGAAACACAATTGCAATAATCAATTTCCAATCCCAAATCTAAAAAATTCAAATGGCACTCTTAAAAGCGATAATAGCGCTACATTGGAATTAAATTGCGTGGGAATTGAGTGAACAAATTATTATCGAGATAGGGAGCTCCGAAATTGCGAAACTTATCCCAATATCGATACATAATAATCGCATTGGAATTGTATTGAGATTGAGTTTCCGTCAAGAGTAGCCTACCAGGTCGCGGGGGAACCCGCGGCCGCGACGCCCCACTGCGCGCGCACTTTGTGGAGTGATTCAAAATTATACTTTAAAAAAAAAGAATACTAAGACTACTACTATTATGGCATAATATTATAATGCATATACATTTTCATAATTGCATAATAATATTATACATGCGTCGTGTCTTTTTTACTCTGTAGGTAGTCAATTTCCACTATTGTGTTTAAAATTCTTCAGTGTGTATAGTTTAGCTTGATTGGAGTTTTTTGGAAACAAAGATGAATCGTCATATAAAAACTGTATGTGTGGATGTGTGTGTGTGTGTGTGTGTGAAAAGTTAGCACTGCTCGTACAGTCGACTTAGCACAGGTAGGCTACTCTTGACGCAAACTCAATCTCAATACAATTCCAATGCGATTAATATGTATCGATATTGGGATAAGTTTCGCAATTCCGGAACGCCCCATCTCGATAATAATTTGTTCACTCAATTTCCTAGCAATTTAATTCCAATGTAGCGCTATTATCGCTTTTAAGAGTGCCATTTGAGTTTTTTAGATTTGGGATTGGAATTGTATTGAGATTGAGTTTGCGTCAAGAGTAGCCTACCAGGTGGGTTACTCTTGAAACACAATTGCAATAATCAATTTCCAATCCCAAATCTAAAAAATTCAAATGGCACTCTTAAAAGCTATAATAGTGCTACATTGGAATTTAATTGCGTGGAAATTGAGTAAACAAATTATTATCGAGATGGGGCGTTCCGAAATTGCGAAACTTATCCCAATATCGATACATATTAATCGCATTGGAATTGTATTGAGATTGAGTTTGCGTCAAGAGTAGCCTACCTGGTCTTTGGGGCCAAATGGAGTTCGCCAATATCAGTTATTGGCAGATTGTACCCGGTCTCTACCACCATGGTGGGCATGTCTAATTATTATATTTGTTTGCAAACTTTGTCCAAGTTCAAATCGGTAAATTTTTTGACTTTGCTCATTCTAATCGTGCAAAGTATAAAATACTACGTAAGAAAAAGCTTTGATTTGCAATACTAAATGTGTTTTAAGGGGCATAAAATACTATAATTTAACAAAATTAATTCGAGACAAAAAGTAATTCCCGCTAAAATTTGATCTAACATAGATAATGCTCGAGTTGTTTTGAAGTAAATTTTAGTAGAACACTTTTATGGGCCTCGTAAAATAGATCGTAAAGTTTACGGCTCCCATTTTACAATTGAACTTAGTATCAATGGCGGTAATCACTATTACATTGATGCCATTAAAGTGAAGATAAGTACGGTCAGCGATATTAAATTAAACTTTGCCCAATAACGTGGATTAATCACTTTTGAAGATGTCTTTGTGTATCTTATTGATTTACACTTTATTGTGAGATTTGCGTAACTTTGACAAGCAGAAGATAATCTTTTAAATCTTTGTTTCAGTTATAGTTCTTTTTTAAATTCCATTAGCTTTTTAATGCTCTCGGCCTTCATTCCATTTATTAAGGGAGGATAATACCAAAGTTGGAAGCGCACTTTACTCGGTATCCTAAACCTATCTATATAAAATACTAGCTGACTATATAAGCCTATGTTACTCAGCGCTAATGTAGCATTCTAATGGTGAAAGAATATTTTAAATCGGTCCAGTAGTTTTTGAGTTTATTTGTTGCAAACATACACACAAGAATACAAAGCTTTCCTCTTTATTAGTATAGATGTCGCCATAACATCAATGTAAGCAGCATTTTTGTTTTCCGACAGCTAGGGATAAGATATACCTAGCCAGGGTCTCAGTAGTTGACGTTTCCAGGTGATGTGTGCTTACACTTTTGCCATTATCATCACTTATCATCAGGTGATATGAAGGCAGAGTGCTCAACCATTTTTGTATGTCTAATTTTCGGAACAAAATGATGTTACTAACAATGTTATGTTGTCAGACTTAAATAAGATAAATAATAAATAAATATATAGTAAATAAACTTTCCTACACCCACACCAATTATCTAGCCCAAGAGAAGTTTCGTTATGAAACTCGTTAAATGGTTACTAGACAACGGATAAATATACTTAAAATACTTAAATACATACTTGTTATACATAGAAAACACCCAGACCCGAGACAATTTAAAAAAACAATAATTTCTAAATTGACCTGACCGGGGATCGAACCCGGGACCTCAGAGATGGCGACACCATGAAAACTGGTGTACAAACCACTCGACCAAGGAGGTCGTCAAACTTAACTTAGTTAAAATTGAATTTGGCATCTAGCCATGCATATACACACATTTGGCTTGGGATCTGATTTGTTTATAAAGTGTTTTATAACAATCTGCAAAATCTGCGGTATTATTTGTAGGTATATATGTGTATGTATGTATAGTTTATGTATGTATTCGTATCAGTAATTAGTTCGTAGAATAGTCCCCCGCAAACTTTCGTTCCACACCACAGCTAGGGTTGGCTTGTTATCTCTTCTAGAGATAAGCTAATTTTTGTATATGTCTTGTATAACGTTTGTTTTAATGTGTATTTTATATGTGCAATAAAGGATTAAATAAAGTTTACGTGAAATTTAGAAGGTTCTAATAAGTATCTAAAAGCCGATTGTATAGAAATCTTAAAACTAGATTTAGATAAACCGGGCTTAAAATATCATTCAGTCTCTGTCAACTTCAAACAACTAAGAGATTACAATGATGCGTTAAGCAGGATCAGAGCTAAATCTTGATTTAAGATTTCGGTGGAAGTGGCTAAATCAGAATGGAGCCTTTTTGTTACTCTGTTCTAAGAGTATTTAAAGACTTATGTACTTGGAATAAGCCTCACTTTTACTTAGAAAGTTTTAAAAAATATGTTGACTTAATTTGCACGATTCGGATACAAAATAACGCGTTCAAACGCTCGTTGGATTTTTTCAACACCTTTCAAGATATTTTTTTCACTTCGATATTAGTAGTTTTGACCCCATCAATTTGTAGTGATGACTAGATTACAATGATGAAGGTCTTTGCCCAACAGTGGGACAGTTATAGGCTATTTATTAAGAGAAATAATAAATTGATCCACAAAAAAATAGTAGGCTGGCACCTAAAATGCTATGTTAGCATCTAAATAGTAGTTTAGGTGCTAACTTTGTATTTTTAGGTGCTAACTTAGTATTTTTGTGGGTTAGGTTAGGTTAGTTTGGTGATCGATTAAATACAACCCATTTATTAATAGTTAATATAATCTCATGTTAAATGAACGTTGTTAGTTTTTATGAGAACAAATAATATCCCTTTAAACCTATACCATTATTAAGTTTGATATGACGATTCATCATGTTTACCTCCAACCGTAATACTGTTCACCCAGAATAATTGACAATAAGTAAATAATAGTTGATGACGTAGTTGTTGGCATTTGCAAATAAGGTTTATTTGGTTTAGAAAAAGTAGATAATGTTGTTAAATTCGCACGGGTTGGACATACACAAAGCGTTATTGGAAGTGCACTTGTATGTGCCTGGTATGTAAAAGAATACTGCAGGCTTATTACCAGTGATCGAAATAGGTAGGACCTAAAGTTTGAAGAACGGACAAAAATAATGGAGAGTTTTTATGACAAATTTTTTTTTGGAACAACTGTCCGGGTTTCCGGACATCGCATAAGAACATTAAAAAATAATATTATGAATACAGTAATTGATTTTGTTATTTATTTTGTATCCTGCAATTGCCGAAAATCAGTAGACGCGTTTTTTATTGTTTTCAAAAATGACAGACAATCTCGCTATTATAGATTACTGGTAAACGAACGGCATTGTTCCACTTCCGAGAAATTCGAGACTGCCCAAGTCTTGCAAAACATGAGCGAGACAAGAATAGATTTAGACACGCGCAAGAATAAGTTTAATCCAATATATAACGACGAGATTGTCTTTCATTTTAGAATACAATAAAAAACGTGTCTACTTATTTTCGGCAATTCCAGGATACAAAATAAGTAATAAAATCAATTACTGTATTGATAATATTAATTTTTTATGTTCTCAAGTAATGTCAGGAAACCCGGACATTTGTTCCGAAAAAAAATATTGTCATAAAGAAGTCTCCATAAATTATTGTTTATGTTCTTCGAACTTTAGGTGAATTAGCCCTACCTATTCCGATCACTGCTTATTATCGATCTTGAAGTGGCAGTCGCAATCTCGACAATTTACAATGTAAGCTACCAAAACACATACTATTCGTATTACGAAACGTAATACGCTACGATATCGCCACGAGCGACCGACTGACGAACTAAAAGTGCATGACGACGACGCTCTAAAATAAACCGACCGATTGTAGCAACCGCAACTAGTAGCAGTCGCGTTGCCATTGTGCAATTAGCAACTGGTTGCTCTTTTTCGGTAATAAGCCTGCGGGTCTAAATCCCAGATCGTGGAAATTTCTGCGACACTTTTCCATATCTCCCAAAATGTTTGAACTTACAATCTTTGCACGCCGCTTGGGATCTAAGGAGACGGCCGTATCCTCACAGATGCTCCCACCAAAACGGAACAGCGGGACGAGGCTGTTGCCATGCCTGCATTTTATAGTCATGCAAATTCAGGTGAGGAGTTACCAGAATAGTGATTGCGGGTACCTTCACTCACGGTTTTCTTCCATGGTCTATCTGGTTCCATTATTTGGAGTGCCTGAGTTTTTTTAATTTCCAAATATTATTTTTCTGTAACTTCTGGTTTTAGTTTACTAATCTTGGAACAGAATCATGGTGGTCTTGTTAAATGACAGATAGTCAATCCAGAACTTTTGGTATGCTGTTACAATTATTTTTGTGACAGCGTAAGATCTGAATAGACTATCTAACACTGAGAGTGGTATAACTATTTATACTTTATTTAATTTTGGTTATCATCTCAAAACATCTTTGATTATACATTAATTAATATTGATTGCATGATGTTAAAGTTAGTTGGTATCATAAGATTATTTGATATTTGAACGATTTGTTTTCATATGGGCTACTAACTTCTCATAATAATTGCTTTATCGAAATTAACTTTATCATCAGAATCATTGTTCGTAGTTGCGAATGCTCTAAGATTTTGAGCACTCATTATTGATATGTTCAGTTATTTTGGAATTTTCAGACGTTTGGCAACTCTAGAGGACAGAGAATGGCGGACCCTATTGTAATCTACCAGAACTATGGAGTTCCATCACACGTTGTCACCCTGCACGACAAGCAAATAGTATTCCCGGAGGATGACGATTCTGACATAATCATAGTGAATGAAGATTACAATAGAAATTCAATTGAACAGAGATTTACTACAGAAACTTTAAAGGAGTTTGATGACTTTGAGACAACTACTGCAGACAGGTATGTTATAGATTTAAACAAAGCTTGATGGAATGCTACTGCCAACTACTTGTGTAGGGCTTAAGGAGATAAACAGGAGTCTATGCAGCACTTATTGTCCTCAGTCCTTGCTTTAAAAGGTACCTCTTCAGGTATTTTCACTCCCTATTCGATTCAAACCCTTTAGAAACCCTATGACGGTGTTTCGATCACACGGCTCGAAAAACCCTTTATGTTTTTTGCCAAAAATAGTCTAGTGACGCTGTAAAGGCCGTTTGAGGTCAACAGCAAACTCTCTCCAAAAAATCGCAATATTTAAAAGAAATCATTTTCGAACAGCGCCATTGTGAATGAAATTAGATAGCGTCTGCGTAGTAGATGAAATAGCATTGCTCCGTGCTGCGTCTCTCATCTCCATAACATGGCAGGCTTTGTAGTATGCAAAGTGTCGTGTTTGTGAAGCCCTGTAAATTATGAATGAAGGAATTGTGTTTTTTATCACTGGCCCAAGCCGAGTTGATTATGTTTGATGAATAAACATTATGAGCCTTACAAATAAACAAAGAATAAGCTTGGAACAGATAATCCGATTGATTTTTGAATATTGATCATGATTATGAACTAAACGAGTCAAGCTCTACCACCAATATAGTATTTGAAGTCTGGAAAATTTGGGTGTCTACCGGTGGATAGGGACAGTGAATTGTATTCTTTCTCCGTCAACGCACAGATAACGAAGCTGATATTCTGTTTACTTGTAAAGCCTTTAGAACAAATTCTTTCAAAAACTTTCGTTTTTCATACAACTCAGGCTAAACGTTAAAAATTTAAGACGTGTTTTAAGACATTGTGGCATGTCCGTCCACCCAGGACTTAAAGATTGTCGCCTAAAAGCTGCTCTAGTGAACACGTCCGGTGACTTTTTTCAACTGATACTCTGTGCCAAAAGATAAAACATGGCCAAGATACACGTATGAGTTGACCAAGACCGTGGGTTGCACGTGGCCCAGACCAGCACATGATCGAGGGGAATGGCTTAAACAAAGAGAGGCCTATGGGTATAAGCCTGCTGGGTAGCAGTGGGTTGAGAGGGGCTGATGATGATGATGATGATATGTTTGTAGATTACACGAAGCGATGGACGCGGCTGACTACGCATGGATGACGACGGCGTGGTCACCGTGCAACGCCCCTTGCGGCCAAGTCGGCCATGAAGTCAGGGGCGCGGTTTGTCAGGTTAGTGGTAGTTAGAAAACGTAAAACATTCGCTTGCTGGTGGAATTGTTAGGATTCTGACACGAAAAGAATAGAGAATATCAATTTATTCAACAAAACGGTTACAAAATTACAATTTTTTTCTGAGTGGTAGAGCCACGCTGCGTTGCAGCGCGAAATGGGCCGACTCGCCCGGCGTAATACCACCCTCTCACAGAATATCGGCGTGAAACAATGGCACTCGTTGCTGTTGTGTTTCGTCCGGTGAGTGAAAGTACCGGAGGCCCATGTATTACCCCTCCCCCCTCCCAATTCCTACTCCCTCCTCAAGATCCAACTCCTTCCTCAAAGCCGGCAACGCATTTGCGATTACTTTGGTTTTGCGGGCGGCGGTGATTACTTTCCACCAGGTGACCCACCTGCTCGTTTGCCAACTTTAAACATAAAAAACAATAGATAAGAAATTACGTTACTATTCTATTATTGTACGAATCTGATTGAATGGTAGTGACCATATACCTGTTTCTGCCAACAGGCAGAATTATTTTGCTTTCTTGTATTCTGGTTTGAAAAGTACCTACTATATCTAGAGCAACTGCAAGGTATAGAGGTATCACAAATAAAGCTATGCGACACAACAGTTTACATTATTAAAAGAGTACTATTTTTTAGTTTTAATTTAATTCGTTTCGACTGTTGAATTGCCTTATTTTTTTCGATATTTACTATTTTCTGGTTTACTATGTTAAATGTTAAATAACAAGACGAAGTTAAAAGTTAGGCAATGTCTTACTAGTCGTTACTAAAACTTGTGTACGACTTCAAATGTTTGAATATTCAGCACCTATTTTCACAAGAGCGCAGTCGTCTATCAGGGTGCCTATTGCGAATTTCATTCGCAATTCGATCACGTTTTCGTCAACGAGAGTTTGTATGGCAAAATGTTAACTCTTTCAGTATGTCGCCAGGAGGCGCTGCTTCAATGCCATATTAATTTTCGTTTTCGTAATCGTATCGAATGAATACGGATATTAAACAAAACTCACACTAGGCACCCAGATCATATAACGTGACGCGTTTTGTAGTTAACAAGCATATTGTCTAGTATCATGCAGCAAAACTAAATAAAAATCATTTATAAAAAAGAATTACTTTATATGTGATGAAAGTAAGTGCCAAGTGGTATTAACATTCGTTATAGTTGCACCGCCCCTTAAATGTCAGCCCGTGACTACGGCCGGTACCACGCGGCCTAAACGTCGAGTACCTACTTAAAAAACTATTTATTATACTAGAGATTGCGTTAAACCCTATCAATAATTTTGCTTGTGTACTACATATATAAATGTAAATAAATAAATAAATAATAAATGTTTCCCACACTCACACCAATTATCTAGCCCCAATAAGAGCTTCCTTAAGAAACTCGATAAAATGGTTAACTAGACAACGGATAAACATACTTAATATACTTAAATACATACTTATTATACATAGGAAACACCCAGACCCGAAACAATTTAGAAAAACAGGTATTTCTAAATTGACCCGACCGGGGATCGAACCCGGGACCTCAGAGATGGCGACACCATGAAAACCGGTGTGCAAGCCACTCGACCAAGGAGGTCGTCCGATATATATCATATCATATATCAGAATGTGATACATGTGTAAACATATTATAATATTCAGTACCTATCTACACAAGAGCGCAGTCGTCAATCAGATGGTGTCTGCCCGCGGACAGACGGAGGCGTGTCTAAACACGGCGTCGTGTCCCTCATCTACATAACGTGACGCGCTTTATAGTTAACAAGCATGTTGTGTTGTATCGTGTAGCAGAAGTAAATGAATAATTAGGAGAGAATAACTTTATATTATGTGATAAAAGTAAGTGCCAAGTGGTATCAACTTGGTAATTCGTTATAGTTGCACCGGCCGTTAACTGGCAGCCCGTGATTACGGCCGGTACTGCGCGGCCGAAACGTCGAGTTAGTACTTAAAAATCTATTTATTATACGAAAGTTTGCGTTAAACCCCATTAACAATTTTGTTTGTGTACTATATCCGAATGTAATATGTTATAATATTCAGTACATATCTACACAAGTGCGTAGTCATCAATCGGATAGTGTCTGCCCCGCGGACAGACAGAAGCGTGTCTAAGTGTCGTCGTGGTGTCGTTCATATCCATAACGTAGAATGTTGTGTTGTGGTGTACTCGTCTCGTGCACCGAAAATAAGAAAAGATAAAAATAAGTCTTTATGAAATTTAGGCATTTCTATTTCTATTCTTTTCTATTATATTCTGCGAACCTAGCAAAATCTTAGTAAATGTTTAACATACAAAAAATACAAATTATTAAGACATATTTCATGATGAAATCAAATCAAATAGTTAAAATCTTTTAATAGTTGGAGCTTCCATTTAAGCTGGTGTACTTGTCATAGAAAGCTCCGGTCCTCAATAGCAACGTTTTTTTCTTTGCTTCTACAAAAAATATGACTTTAAAGAGACGCAATCGCACGATGTCGCTATTAGAAAAAAACACCATTTAGGCTCTAATCCATCGAACTAACACAGTGACACAGTCAGTATTTCAAGAAGTTGTATTTAAATTACTCTTCCGACGTGTTGTACGAAACGTCGACCTCTATAATGCGACCGGTGTGTTCCATCCTAAGTCAAACAACACTCGCTAAAGTATCTGCGCCGCCATCTGCATGCTGCTAGTTTACAATCGGTTCTGTGTTTGCGTTGCCTTGTTACATGGAGATTTTGAAGGGTAACTTGTGCCTTCGCTGCTACTACGGGCGAGTAAGAGCGACGCTATACTGCTCGATCGAGGTTGTTGATAGCCTTGCTTTGATATGTAATACCTATAATTACTGTAAGTTTTAGCACTGCATATGGAAGCGCTGCTTATACATAGCAAGGGTTTTCTTTCCATTTACAAAATGTATGCTTCAAAAGACACGAATTACGGTATTTGAAAAACTTCTACATAGTCTTCAACTATCGAAGTAACAATAACAAGTCAGAACATAAACTCAGTACTTCAAAGAGTTGTATTTAAACTACTTCTCCGACGTGTTGTACCAAACGTCGACCCCTATAATGCGGTCGCGGTTTGTCCCGTTCTATGTCAAACAACACTTGCTGAAGCATCTGTGCCGCTCATCTCCATGCCGCTAGTTTACAATCGGTTCTGTGTTTGCGATGCCTTGTTACATGAAGATGGAGATTTTGAAGGGTAACTTGCCGCTGCGACGGGCCGCAGCGGCACGTGTCGACATGATTAGGGTTGTCCTTGCTTTGATATATAGTACCTATGATTATTTACATATAATTTTACGCAAATATTGTTGCGAACAAAATAATTACAATTTGAAAAAAGACAAAGTGTTAAAAAAAGGCCACGAGCGGGATTTGAACCCGCACCCCATGACATGCCGGGTCAGGTGCACTGCCAACTATGCTATCGTGGCTCAATCCAAATCGCCGCAATTAATCAACACTATCTTATTTATTGTAATTTGTTCGCAACAAAATTTGCGTAAAATTATATGTAAACAATCACAAATATAGCTTGCCTTATTCTCAACTGATCTTTCAATATTTGTAAAAATATTAAGATCAGATGTTGTAGATGACGTAGTTGTCGACATTGAATAGGGCTCCTTTGGCTTATAAAGTAAAAATAGATAGTGTTGATTAATTTCGGCGAGTTGGATTGAGCCACGATACTGACCCGGCATGTCATGGGGTGCGGGTTCAAATCCCGCTCGTGAACTTTTTTCAACACTTTGTCTTTTTTCAAATATAGTACCTAATTATTATACGATTAAAGTTAAGAATTGCAAACTGACTGATGACTGATCGCAACTGGTTTCAGCTATTTTTGTTGCAGGTATTTTTTTTATTAAAACAAAGTACCTAATAGTCAAATAAAGTCACTCCTTCATTAACACAAATGTTGAAAAAAATTCCACGAGTAGGATTTGAACCTACACCCTTCTTAACTGATCTTTAATGTTTGTAAAAATATTATGATCGGATGTTACAACAACAACTACCGTGTTGACATTCAATGGGCGCCTTTGACTTTCAAAGTAAAAAGTGTTAAATAATTTCGGCGGGCTGTTTAGAACCACGATAGCTCAATTGGAAGAGCACCTGACCCGGAATGTCAGAAGGGTTCAAATCCTGCTCGTGGAAATCTTTTCAACATTTGTGTTTTCGTAATTTGTTCGCAACAAAATTTTTTGAACATTTTACTCCTTCATTGTACAATCCAAGCATACTTTCGTTTCATTTGCCAACACTTATATACGTTCACTTATATAGGACCACTTAACGGTTAATAATCCACCATTACTTCATATTAATATTCGACATAACACAACTTAAAATGCAATAAATTATATTCTATTATATTCCAAGCAAACATTATAAATTGCTATTGATTTGCAGAGCGAAATAAAATTAAAGATTAATTAATTACAGTAACTCCTTGATTCAAAGTCGAAACAAACGAAATCAGTAAAATGCGTAAAATTATATTCTATTCTGTTATTGATTCTAGGCAAATATAACATTTTTATTTTGCTCTGCAGATCATTCCGCAGAATAAAATAAAAAATAAAAAATTGCACAGGTGACCTTATTGGGTAACTTTAGAGATCCCGGGTTCTAAAGCGATGATCCTTCGGTCCTAGGTTCTAAAAGGTACAATGAACCACTCTTTCATCATAACGTTTATCTCTGAACAGCACAAGACACACAACTCAACAACTACCGTTGAGACTGAGGAGTGCATTTCCCGGGGAGCAACCCCCCCAACTGTCCTGCGCGAGTGCCACAGCGGGGGGTGTGCGGAGTGGCGCGCGGCGCAGTGGTCGCCGGTTCGGTGCCTCGCTAATGGTGCAGGTACGTAGATTATTTTATAGCAATCTTTGGTATCGGTTCTTACCTGATGATCGATGAAGGACCACTGGTTTGCTGACTGAAAATCTGACCACAGAAACGGATGTAAGTTTAAAGTAGAATAGAATAAAAGATCATTTGTTCAATGCCATTTACGAAAATAGTTCAAAGTAAATCATGATCCCTAAAAGAAATACTTAATTTTTATTAAGTATTTCTTTTAGAAATACTTAATTTTTATTAAGTATTTTTTTTATTTATTTTATTTCTTTTACTTACTTAATAGTCCGCGCTGCACCCCCTGGTGCAGCGCGGACGCAAAACTGCGAGTTTCAAGTTTCTTTATGATAGCGAGCGAGCGGCACGTGGCAGTGGTGTGACAACGGCGCACGACAAGAATACGCACGCACACTAATATCTGTACAGAGTAGGCTGGTGATTTAATTAGAGCAATGTTTACTTTCGTAAAATCATAGGCGTTTAGGTAAAAAATAATAAAAGTCTTAATATTTTCATATTCATATTTTTTAATTAAAAAATAAGACAACAGTGGCCTGCGGAATATCAATACAAACATTTTGATGTCGGATCATTGTTTCATTTGTGCTATATTTACAAAGTTTTTTTTTTTTACATATTGTATATACAATATTAATCTCAGCGTTAGTGTTATGGTAACGTTTAGATAGTTGGTGGTGGTGGTATACTTACCACTGACTAACGTCAGGCGACGAAAACAACGATGTTCATAGCATTGTTTTACATCATGCAATATAGAGATATGAAAATAGACAGTTCCTCGCTAGTTAAGGACACCATCATCTTCATTTACCTTCAGATAATATTAATGCCAAGCGAGTTCCTGATGCTGTATAAGAAAGAATTACCCCCTTACTGGAAATCGAAATTCTATACGTACTAAACCTGATATAAGCTGATGATGATGATGTTGATGAAACCTAGGAAGCCAAAGCTGGTACCACATGAACTATATCGCCATCCTTTTCTGCAGCTGTATCCAGACGTCGGGTGGAATGCGTCAGATCGAACGGGTCAGTGCTGCCAGACTCCTCGTGCGACTACAGCTCCCAACCTTTGAAGGTCAGGAGAGAGTCAGCGCAGTGCAAGCCCAGCTGGGCTGTGGGCGTGTGGAGCAAGGTTAGTGGACGCGAGTCAGTAACACAGTGATACGTGATACGGTTATAGATAATTATACGCATATTTTGTTGCGAACAAATTACAATTTGCAAAAAGACAGAGTTTATAAAAATCGACGTTCATAAAAAAAAATATTGTTTTAAAGTGCGTGGGCCTTTGCGGCGAACGCGGCCGGCAGCATCGCTTGCTTCGCTGCGTGTGGCGAGCGAACGGAGCGAAGCGCCGCAACAAAGAGCGAAGCGCCGGCGTCGCATGCGAAGGCCTGAGAAGACCGCCAGTCAGCAGAAGCTGCGAAGTAAGAAGCTGTTTAACCAAAGGTGAGAGGAGGAGGTCAGGTTTTATGTAAGTGTTGGAGCTGGGTAAGCGTAGTAAGATGGCTATAGAAGCGAACATTTAGCAGTAGACGATGATGCGTGAAAGAAGAAAGAAGCTGATGGAGCGAAGCAACAAATTGAAGCAAAGGAGATAAATTGGAGTGGGTTCAAATCCTGCTCGTATAAGTATGCTTCTATGAGTACACCTGTTCTGAATTATATTTTTTATAACACTTTTTATTTATTTAATTAATATAACTTCACTATTTACAACTCTTTCTTGAGACTTGTAACTAAAAATGTTGATAACGTAGTTGTTGACAGTGTGGCATCAGATGCAGTCATGATAGCCTTACTGATAAAACCTGGAGTGCGATTTTGAAATCACGGCGGTGATCTAAAAATTAGAGGTGACATGAAATATACCTACTATGAAACATATGTTGCATTATTTACTGTTCGAGAACTTTCAATTTCTAACCGCCTCTGTGGTCTAGTGGTTAAGGCCACCGGTTTAGACCCAGAGGTCCCGGGTTCGATTCCCAGCGGGGGGTACATCTTTGTGTACTCGGTTTGGTTGGTGGTAGGGCTTGTTTGTCCGCCTGGCTAGCTACCATCATCTTATCTAAATATGTCGCCATAACATCAATGTTTGTAGCATTGTTGTGTTCCGGCAGCTAGAGATAAGATAGCCAGTACCTCACTAGTTGAGGGTGAAGTGCGCTTCCACCAAATGGCCTTATTATCACTTAACATCAGGTGAGATCAAGGCACTGCGCTTACCCGTAAATATAAAAAAAAATTGTTAAAAATAAATTGCCAGTAAGTAGCGTGAGTATTAATCACTGGTTCAAAATCGCCCCCAGACCCGGTTTGTAAAAAAAGTGCGGGTTTAAATTCTGCTTGTAGATGTTTAACACCTTTTCAGAATGAATGTAAAGAGGTAACACATGTTGTATAAAAGGTTCTTAGAAAAATTTGCAGTCGGTCTGCCAAGGAAAAAAGTAGTCCAAAAAACAGATATGCTTTTCTTTTAAAGGTGTAAAGAGTTTCCTTTCAGGCGAGGTGGCTTCAACCTTAGGCTCTATGCAGACAAAGCAACTTAAGCTACAATAAATGTCAACTTAGTTGAAGAAACCATCCATTTTTTATTTTTTTCGTAAAAGGTTGCCAGTTGCAGCAACAGTTTACGTTTGCCGCAATTGTAAATAAACTTTTCACAACCATAGTTAACAGTCAGTGTTCAGTTGCTAGTTGCAGCAATTTAGACCGATCCTGAAAACTGTTGTCGATCATCTAAACTCGCAACTAGAGTTGTTATGTCTGCGCAGTTTCTTTAAGTGATATGGTAACAGCAAGTTCCAAGCCTGTTACCTGCCGCAATCGGAAACCAAAGTTAATCAAATTTACTTCTATTAAAGCTGTGGAGTTTCATGGCCCATTCTTATCCACAGCTTCCTGAATAGGTAGCAGGTAAAAAAATGATTGGACGATTAAAAAGCACCTTTCTTAAGTTTATCTTCAAAGCGCCTTAAGAGCGCTTACGACGCACACTAGCGCCGCCAATGAAAAAAAAAACATATCTAGTAATTAGAGATAGAAAACCAAATTATGCTCAACAAACTATTTAAATGAAGTAATTTAGCATTTTTACGTCATCTATTGAACATCTAACATGTTATGGTTTAGTTAAATACGGCGTTATAGTTAAAAATGGCCGTTTTTAGATGTAACGTCTTATTTAACTAAACCATAACATGTCAGATGTTCATTAGGTGACGTAAAAATGCTAAATTACTTCATTCAAATAGTTTGTTGAGCATAATTTGATTTTCTATCTCTAATTACTAGATATGTTTTTTTTTTCATTGGCGGCGCTAGTGGGCGGCCTAAACGCTCTTAAGATTGAGCGAGAAAAGTGTGGGAATGTATTGTCAAAATCGTAATAGTCATTCTATGTAATTCGGAAGAGTGTTACATTATTTCTCCATTCTACATGTTAATAAAAATCTAAGTTCGTTATATAACTTGTGATGCAAAAGATAATTCGAAAAGCATCCAACAGTCTCTTCAGCGCGTTGTTTCGCTCCAGTTTAATTGTATCGCGACTCTCATTAGTCGAAGTAGCTTTGTTCGAAATAACAGTTCACCTCATTCCGACGAAAGCGTCGCTTCGAAGTAAATTCGACATAACTGGACAACTTCGATGTGCACTTCGATAGAAAAGTGTTGAGTGCCCTTTATTTTCTTTCTTTGTATTCTTTTCTTTTTTTGATTACAATGGTAGCACTTGGCTTTTATCTTGACTAATGTTAAGATAAGGCTGAAATGGAAGCGCACTTAATTAATAAAAAAAAATAAACCGGAATACATTTACCCGGAATCTTCTACTACTGAGGAAACTGGCAATTTCAGCTGTAACTGCCGAAACACAACAATGCTATTAATATTGATGACTAGCTGAGTCGGCGGACTTCGTACCGCTTTGACAGTTTCCATCATTGAGTTAAATATATATCAATGGTTTCCATGACAACAAAACAAACAAATCATTTTGTGTTGGAAAATTAAATTGTCCTTTTTAATATAGCGTAATAATAATTTAATATAGCGTTACTCAGCGCTAATGTAGCATTCTAATGGTGAAAGATTTTTTTAAATCGGTCCAGTAGTTTTTGAGTTTATTCGTTGCAATTTGCAATGTTTGCAACTTGCAAACATACATACATACAAAAATACAAAGGTTTCCTCTTTATAATATTAGTATAGATAAAAAGCGAAATTTTTAGATAGGTAGGTGGTAGCTTACCAGGCGGACTTAAATCATTCACTCTTACGTTCCCTTCCTTAGCCTTTACAATCGCTGGTATGATTTCGCAACGAACTTACTACAGCACGCCGCAATAACCTTTTACAATAGTAAAAGAAATGATTTCAAAAAAATGTATTTTATTTGATAATAACAACAATAAAAAATACTTAGTTATTTTAAGAGTAATTATTAACGGGATTCTTCTTACCATGTTTATCTATCTAATACTTTTAAACGAGCAATTCTTGTATATAAGGACACTTTTTATCAACTGCAAATATTTTAACAAAACATCTAATTATATCAGAGAAATAAGGCCCTAGCATTTAAAAAATAATTCAGCTAGTTTTAGTTTTTACTTTTTACTTTTCCTGACACAAAAATTGTAATATTTTTAAGAGCGGCCTCTCTGTCGGCTCTTTTGAATAAAACTAGGGGCACGTGGAAGCGGTGAAGGCATTGCGGCCTCTTTGTTTCGGCTCCTTTGAATTGAAACTACCGAAAGTGCTTTATTTTTTTTAATCGTAATGTCGTTTGGCGTTTTTCTTGAAAACTAGCGTATAAAAATTTAAGGTTTTTTCATAAAAATAGTTTATATATGTTGTTGAATTTATCTTCAAAATTTTTGCAGTTGATAAAATGTGACCTTGTATTTAGGTATATATAATCTGAATCTCGGAAACGGTTCCAACGATTTCATGAAATTTAGTATGCAGGGAGGGGGTTTCGGGGGCGATAAATCGATCTAGCTAGGTTTCATTTTTAGATAACGTCATTTTATCCGTGTTTTCAGGCAATGAAAAACAGCTACAACGATAATCAACTTAAACATATATTGAACAATATGACTCTTCCTGGCGTCTATTAGCGAGTAGTAATACTGTTATGTACGGAATTCGTATCTAAATATAATTTTCAAAAAATTGGTTTTCTGTAAAGTCGGTTTACTGACGATAGTTGAACGTGACAACGTCTTAAGAAGGTGTCGGGAGGTGTTGGGGGTGTCGGGGGTGTTGGGGGTACGTACCGCGGTGGCGATGCCGGCCACGGTCTTGCACAGCAGCCTGCATAAACCCGTCGAACAGGTAGGCGGGAGGAGTTTGGGGTGTCGGGAGGTGTTGGGGGTGTCGGGGGGTGTTGGGGGTACGTACCGCGGTGGCGATGCCGGCCACGGGCTTGCACAGCAGCCTGCAGCAGCCCGTCGAACAGGTAGGCGGGAGGAGTTGGGGGTGTCGGGCGGTGTTGGGGGTGTCGGGGGGTGATGGGGGTACGTACCGCGGTAGCGATGCCGGCCACGGGCTTGCACAGCAGCCTGCAGCAGCCCGTCGAACAGGTAGGCGGGAGGTGTTGTGGGTGTCGGGAGGTGTTGGGGGTGTCGGGGGGTGTTGGGGGTACGTACCGCGGTGGCGATGCCGGCCACGGGCTTGCACAGCAGCAGCAGCCCGTCGAACAGGTAGGCGGGAGGAGTTGGGGGTGTCGGGAGGTGTTGGGGGTATCGGGGGGTGTTGGGGGTAAGTACCGCGGTGGCGATGCCGGACACGGGCTTGCACAGCAGCACGGCTAAATTTCTACTCAGCCGATTGTGCTTCTTTGTCGCTCGTTCCGCGCTCTCGCTTGCACTTCAAGCGTTACATGGAACGCCTCAGAGCGAGGTAACGCCGAACTTTTTCGTGCGTGCAGCCGGCTCTATCGAATTATAAGACGTTGTCACGTCAAAAACACGAGTAGAGCTTTGCTCGGTAATCTCGGTCATCCAGGTACTTATAATTATGTGAGTATCCGATATTTCGGCACAGCTGCATGCGCCGTGGTCTCGGAACTACTGAAGTTAATGAGGGTGGGTTAATGTCGGATACTCACATATACAGGTCGACTTTTTTATCACCGTCCAAACCTTCTGAGATGACTCCCGTGATACAAACAAACAACTCTTTCTATTGGACCAACTCCCTAACACGAAAAAAAAATCAGCTGTTCCATAAATATTGGTCGAATGAATATTGATGTTTCGTATGGAACAGCTGGTTTTTTTTTCGAGTTAGGAAGTTGGTTTAATAGTAAAAGTTGTTCGTTTGTATCACGGGAGTCATCTCAGAAGGTTTGGATGGTGATAAAAAGTCGACCTGTATGATAGACATGGTAAGAATTCCGTTAATAATTACTCTAATGCAAGTGAGCATGATAGTTTAAGGGTTGATTTTTCAATGGTCTGTTAAATTTTATTCATTGAATAATTTTGACATAATGACAGATTCTCTTCAGAAACTATGGTACAATGACAATCTTATTTGTTGGATAAAACTTATCTGTGGATTGAAAAATCGGGCCTAAGTTAATTTTATTTGATGATTATAAAAAAATATAGTTATATATTGAAAAGGCCCGGACCGGACTTTTTTTTGTAAAAAGCAAAGTGGACAAAGAACCCATTGTCCCGGCCTTTAACAATGGTTCGTGTGCGCTAATGAGTCCAGTTGCGATAAAATTAAATGGAACTGCTATCGGACAGACAGTGCAAGGTTTTATAATTTAGTTAAAATAGTTTATTTTGTTTTTATACTGAATGGTACTAAAGATAGATCGATAACAATATCTGCATCAGAATATGATCAAAAAAATCTGTCTACACTATTACAATATAAAAATACATTTTAGCGTCAAAAACATGTGACAACTTTAAACAAAAACAAAACACAACTTGTCCATATGGTAACATCTTTGCCTGCGTCTGTACTTTAACTAGAAATCATCTTGTCTCCTCCCAAATTCCTAGTTCCGTGTATTCTCAGCCAAAGTTCTCAGTGTCATTAAAAATAGCATCTAAAACCTTCCTAACACAACTGTAAAACACTCTAACGCTATAACACTATTACATCTATATATATACGCACTTCCGACGCGGCCCCATAGAAAGCTATTTTAGAATTAAAGGCACAAAGCAGAACAATTCTGCCAGCCGGTACACTCACGGTAACAAGTGTTACTTCTTTTTTGCTTTTTGCGCAATTTCCTTTTTGCCCTTTTGTGTGAACGTATCAGTTTTTAACGGAGAAAAACAGAAATAACGATTGGATTGCGCCTCGAATCTGCTACAAACAACGAAATATTGAACGATTGTCGGATTGGATGGAAACTGTTTTAGGTGCGACGCTGTTCGCCTTTGTCGAATCAACCGGCTTTTTTGAAGTACAACCGGAAACTGTTTGTGTTTATTTGGCACGGGTTTTGTTAGTTTTAGCAGTAGCAGAGGAATAGTAATAAAGAAGTTTTTATGTGGTTTTGTTTTGCTTCTGATTCTTAATATTTGTAAAAATATTAGGGTTGTTGTTGATGACGTAGTTTGCACGGGTTGGACAGAGACACGATAGCATAATTGGAAGTACAGGGTGCAAGTTCAAATCCCGCTGCAGGAACGGCACAATTTATATGAATTCAATTTTAAAATACCTTTATCTCAACTCACCCCTGCATATATATTCACTTCGTTAACCCAGTACCAAATTAAGCAGTTTAAAAAAATCAATTCTAATTTGTCAAAATAACTTTAACAAGTGTTTTTTTGAACGTCAATCGTCCAACTCTTATTGACGGGGTGACAGTTGAAACTTTTTTTTCCCATCCGTCACCCTGGTGGACAAACCGGAGTGACGGATGGGAATATTCCACATTCAAAGGAACCCTACGGTGGAGACCTTGTACCGCTTAGACTTAGACTTTTACTCGATAACGGACAAACATACTTTAGATATTGTGTATATGCTAGACACCTTATATAAGTCTGTCGCTATAACTACGAGTACTATAGTAGTAGCGTTGTTTATTTTGAGAAATGTTGATGATGAAAAACTTATTCCTCAAGCTGTGTCATCGAAACGTCGTCGTCAGAAGTTTCCTAGAGGAAATGGCATCACGCACTAACGTGTTCCCGTTCTTTACCAGATGGGTACGGATTGGATCAGTGTACCGTTTTTGTGTTTCTAATTTGTTAACGTGCTTTGTAACCCGTCTTGGAGCGAGCTATTGCGAAATTTACTCGACTTCCACGACCACAAGCTGACCGAACTTTTTTTTTGTATTGTATTGTTTTCTAACCTGTTCAATTGTTTTTCCTATAGATGGTATATGCCGGGACTCGTCAAGATTTTGCGAGAACGTGCGTGCCATGAACATGTGTGCTCTCCGCCGGTATAAGGAGCAATGTTGCAAAACCTGCGAGGATTAGGTCAAAGCAAAAATGAACTTTACGGAATTGCTAATAGAAGTTAAACGAGGCTAGACTGTGTATTTTAATGGAAGCAAAAGTGGACTCTAAAGGAATTGCGGTAAGGTGATACAGTGTACGAGTGATCTGAGTTTTGATCTGATTAGTTTTGCGTAATAGATACTTGTCCAAATTGTTTTTTTTCGCGCACATGATACATATTTATTAAGTTTTTGATTTGATTGTCAAAAATGTGTACAGTTAACAACGTAAGTCGCAGAATACTTTAGTATTTTTTCAAGCTAAATATTGAAAGAACTAAACAAACAAATGATCTAACAAATGCTTGTAAAATTATAGTACAGTTATAATGATATGGTACTAAAGTGTTCGACGATATTTGTGGCTAATCGTACCTATTAGAAAGTAGAATTGAAATTTTCTAAACGAAGGTTTTCCTACAAAAGTTAATAGCAAATAAATAACACTTTTGTGAATACATGTACAGTGTAGTCATCATCATATTTATCGAAGCATTTCGGAGTATTTGCATTAAGCAGCATTTGTCAAAAACTGCTTTTATCGTGTGACACTAAGGTAAGTGTCCCATGTTTTGATGATGACTTTACCTAGTAAAAGTTATGTTCAATAAAAAATTGCCATATTTATCAAATATTTACT
This sequence comes from Eudonia mercurella, assembly GCA_963082485.1. Taxonomy (NCBI): domain Eukaryota; kingdom Metazoa; phylum Arthropoda; class Insecta; order Lepidoptera; family Crambidae; genus Eudonia; species Eudonia mercurella. The sequence continues at coordinate 12,939,750 of OY720046.1, forward strand.
TTTAAGTTAATGTATGTGTGTGAGAATATGATAGATTTTTTTTGTATACAAGAGTTAATCGAAAGCATTAGATCTAGTCGTATATGCACACACTTAATATATAAAGGACTTATTTTGGGCGTTTAATAAAACATCATTAACGAAAATTACTATAAGGGCTAATTACCCGAATGACAGTCCACGAATTGATCTAAATATAAGTAGGAAACAAAATATTTAGTAAAATGTTTTGTACTATACACTACAAAGTATATATAAATATATATATTGTAAATATAGATGTTATTTTACAAGTTGTGCACAGTACGCTCCATTACGCTTAGAATAAAAAAAATATTACTGATTGAAATTATGTAAAGAATGCACAAAAATATATAGTTAATGCAATAAATGTATTTAGTAAAATTGCCAAAAAATGCGATGTAACTTAATTGTCTTGTAACGCATTGTATTAAAAGAATGTCATATTAACAAAAATCATCGTCAATTTAGAAAAATTAAATAATGAAGAGTTATTTTTAAGGCTATCGTAGATGGTCTTATATTGCGTTTTAGCTATTATGTATATTGGAATATAAAAATATGTAGACATAAATTGGTATCATTATTCGAAATATTATTTCTTATTAAAAATGTTAAAGCAATACTACTCGCTTTGAAATAAATAGTGTATATATTATATCGTACCGTAGTTATAATAAATAAATAAAATATTACACATAAAATAAATAAATTAATTTAAACAGCATAAATGTTATGTTCATTTTTCATTTAGCGTATCATTAATAGGGAATGTATCTAAATTCGTTATTACACGGTGCAGTATTATGAATACGAAGTAATTAGATTAAAATTCGTTGTCAATTGTTAGTTCATCATTATTTAAAATATGTATATGTATATAATAAATGAAACTGCGAGCGTGTATCGACTAATACTAATGAACTTATTCGAATTGGAAATACTGTGTCTATTCTATATTAATTATATTTTATTTACATTTTCAATTACATGTGGCTTGAAAGTTGAAATTCCTGTAAATGTATATTCTGTATCAATTGAACTTTTTGTCAAACAAAATAAAGAAAAAGTTACACACACTTAGTAACGTATATTTCAATTGTCTTGCCAAAAAGTGCAATCTTGTTAAATGTTCCATATCAGTCTTAACTGCCATTGTTAATAAAAATTTAAATATTAATGTTGTATTGCTTTTGTCGCCGCCTGTACTTTAACATCGCAAAATCAAGTGTTGAGCATGCCCATTTCAATTTAAATTTAATAAAATTTTGGATAGAAATGAAATTTTAGCAGGTTCTCAATAGCAGTATTGTAAAAACACGAGTCAATTTGAAATTTATTTAGTACTATTTTATTTAATGATTTTACTTAACAAAACATCACGTTTAACTGCCTATGTTTTTTGTAATTGTTACAAGAAAAAAAAATACTAACATTTATAATAATTTTGTGTGTAATATGCTGTTAGACATTTATTGAAAATAATTTGAATGTTCTCTTATGCAACTTTTAAAACAAACTTTAAAACTGTTGTGTGAAAATAAACTTTACACCGTTTTTTTTTATTCGTCTTAGACCTGAAGGTGGGTTGATCAGAACATGAAACTGAACAACTTTTCCCACTTTCCCCAAGAAACATAAATAAAAAACTATTTTTTTTAAATCTTTTCTATACAAAGCCTCTATTGACCGAGCATGGTTTGTATAGCAAAGTAAAAAAAATATCTCGTTTTTTGACTTAATTAAATACATACATACATACAAGAAACATTGCTCAACTAAAATTACATTTATTTATTCCACGTCACTCTGGAAAACTTATCATCAAAAAAAATATATCAAAAGAATAGTAGCAAAAATTAACAATTAAATTCTTGTTACGAATTAGTTGTTGCGTTTTCTTAAAAATGTCACATAAGATATTAAAAAAATGCTAGGACGTTAAACAAATGACATATTTGCTGAATAAAAAAACTTACACAAATAGTATTGCTCTTTATCGTTCCCAGTAATGTATTCTATAACAATTTTATTTTCTAGTTTTTCGTGGGATCTTTATACGTTTCTATACACCGTCGTTGGCCTGAATAACCCGAAAGATTTAAACCACGTATTCTTAACGACAGTACGAGTAAATAACGTTATATTAACATGGGTCGAAATGTGTGTTTTAATTGACCCACTTTTTCAATACAAATTAAATCATAGTAATAGCGTGTTTCTTTATGGTCAAGCCTTTACTTCAGAGAGTAAGCGAATCATATTAATCTCAAGTTGAGAAACAGGGAGCGAGCATGACACTTCACGAATCCGTACACATAATGTATTTCCGCTAAATGTTCCGGCGGATAAGACGGCATAACGAATATTATTTATTAAATTATAACAGTGTAATTCTTACGTGACAATCAGTAATAATTTGAAATCAGTTTGTTTGAAATATGTCACATGTATCAATCATGTTCAACTTTCAAACTATGAATCAGCTAGTTGTCAGTGAAGGCAAATAGGTTGCACTTTGCTGATTGAGAGCGGAATTAATTTAGTCTTATCAGTCTTACTGATAAGAGAATAACTACTTGTTATTAAAGTGTAATAAGAAAGATAAAGTTATAATTATTACCTACTCTGTATATCAGTTGCATGTTACATCTTTTTATCCACAATGAAAAATAATTATTTTCGGTAGTAAAACCTTTTTGTCGACAGGTACCAAACTTACTTAGGTAAAACTGGTTGACACCGATGCACCTAGGTAAGTGCGTCTGCGTGAAAGTAGTAGGTGTCTACGTCATACCTTAGGGTGTGTTATACTTGATATTTTTTTATTATTATTTGTTTTAAATAATGAATATCTCCTTTATTATGGGGTTTAGGACTATGTGTTACATAACTTTATATACTCTAATTAGGCTGTAGAATCGTTAAGTTAAATCTTTCGGGTTATTCAGGCCAACGGTGTATAAATAATGTCAACTAATACACAAACATAATATGACTTAACTTAAGCTTCTGTGCAGCCTATAATATTCAATACAAAATAAGCTTTTGAAAGCATTCTCCAATATTAATTTAAGCTACGTCTGTCATTGCTAGAAGTTAAATTATTTGTTATCGAATCGATTATGGTTTAACATAATATTTGCATTATTTATTAAAACCATTTGCATTAAAACCTTAAATCTTTATTTACCTAAATCCAGATTAAAAAGTTATAATCTCTATTACCTTCAAACAACAGACGGATGGAGTACAATCACCTTAATTGATAGAAACGATACAAAATATCAAAAAACATCTTGGAATTAACAAAAACTAAGAGAAGGAAATTCATACCACAGCTGCGATTTGAACCACGGTATTATTGGCACAAGGACCCTTTTTAAATTGGTCGATTTGCACCAAATCAATTTTATAAATACATAACCGTCATGCACAAAAGTGCTTAAACGAGTATTGTTATTTTTTTAAATCATAATTATGATTGATTTAAAATAGATCGGAATATGCATTTTTATTACTTTGATTTTCGTTAAAAGCAGGATTAACCCTAAATTAAGTTTTAAGGTTTCTCTACAGATGGTCCTAAATATTTATTTACTAAACTAAGATTAAATGAGACGCTGACCTTTTGCTTGTGTACCTACTTGTATTAACTCGCAGTATTGTTAAAATAGGTAATGCAATTTTAATTTTAAGATCCAGAGTGTTAAGTCCAAAATTGTACATTGTACCAAGAATTTTCAAATATAAAATATATAAAGTAAGTTACTGAATGCGTCGTTTCATTTATCTAGAATTTACACTAGACTGATATTCTATAAGCCAATTTCAAAATTTTAAAATAATCAAAATTTAAAAATTTATTTTTACTTGAATTTAAAAATTTAAAATTTAAAGTACTTCAGCATGCGGCGCCTCCTCCCACGATCTTAACGACAACAATAGTAGCTAACATAGAACATGAATCAAATCAAACATCAAAGACATGACTTTGTAAACCCTACGGTGGAGACCTTGACTCGAGAAGAATAAGCTATGAGTTTGTGGGAGTTTGCATAATGTATTATTTATGTATGATTTATAATATTTAATTATTGAATTAACAAACAATGATAAATATATAAAATGGCCTTTAGATTCAGAGAAGTGTATGTTTACCGTGCAATGCAATGATCTAGTTAGTTCATCGCAACGAATGCACGCATGCTACGCTGATTGGCTATTGGCGAGTATGCGTGCGTGTCCACCGAGCATGCTGATTGGCTAACGAACAATCTAGGTGATTGTGTATGTGACTGTACTGGCCACTGCGACTACAATGGTGGCAATGTCATTATTTGTGGAAACAAGGTGAGATATTTTGTGGATTATTTAAGTATAATTTCACGCAAATTTTGTTCGAACAAATTACAAATTGAAAAAAGACAGTGTTGAAAAATATCCACAAGCGGAATTCGAACCCGCAACCCATGACATGCCGGGTCAGGTGCACTACCAACTATGCTATCGTACCTCAATCCAACTCGCCGAATTTAATCAACACTAACTACTCTTACTGTAAGCCAAAGGAGCCCTACTCGATGCGGGTTCGAATCCCGCTCGTGGAATTTTTTTCAATATTTTGAGGACTTGAAAAAAGATTGTTAAAAAGTGGAAAATTTAATTTTCCTTCAATTTTAACGGTTAACAACAACGCCTCGGTAACCGAGCGATTTTGCGATGAAGATTTCGGGTTTTTGAACACCAAGTCGCATTTGGCAAAATCCTAAAAGTTGTACCGATGACTTTATTTCAATGATGGAGACCCTTGCTCAGCAGCGTGAAAATTTAAGATATATCTACTTTCCTTTTAAGATTAAGCGTGACACTTATAATACAAGGTTTATGAGTAAAAACTACTCAATGACCCACACGATCTCGCAAAAAATTGTGTCGCTCTGCATAGACAAACATCCTAATAGAAAGCGCAAGTCTTAAGTACGTAAAGCCTTAAGTATATTGTAGAACTGTCTTCCTTTTCACCCTAAAGGTATTTGGATTTAAATGCCTGAAAAGGATCAGCATAAGTCAATGATCGCATCCACACTGCTGCCAAATAAAACTTTTAAACTACCAACAACAAAAGAAAGTTGAACTAAGCTGAGAGTGCTTACAGGAAACCGGGGGAGTTCGTAGTTTTGAGTGCATGGACCTGCCAAGTTGTATTATATAATAAATGTCTTGACAAAGAGGGCAATGGAACTTTTTAAAGATTTACTGACTATATATCACCAGCTCATTTTGTATCCCCATACTGTTGGGGCACGAGCCTTCTCTAAGAATGGAAACCACATTCCGGGAAACGACTGCTAAGAGCTCGAGCGCGCGAATACCAGACACAATAGAATTTTGATTGTTATCGGCCACCTGCTGGTCGATCGACACTCAAGGCGCTAATGCAGCCGGTACTGACGAATTTTACTACACGAAGCACGGAGATGATGAATTGTTGGTCACCCACCCAAAGACAGGCTTTTTTCAGTCTACATTATCGTCAGCCTTCAAATGTCCCACTTTTGGACTTATGCCTCTCCACTTTTACAAATACGGTAATACATTGGTAAAACGGGCCATAACGCACCATGCTGACCTAATGTGGTTTTATTTTGAGTGGTAGATCCACGCTGCGTTGCAACACGAAATGGGCCGGCTCGCCCGGCGTAATATCACCCTCTCACAGAATATCGGCGTGAAACAATAACACTCGTTGCTGTTGTGTTTCGTCCGGTGAGTGAAAGTACCGGAGGCCATTCTCTCACCCTTCCCCCCTCCCAATTCCTCTTTAGGAGGGACCTCAAGATCCAACTCCTTCCTGATGGCTGGCAACGCATCTGCGATTATTTTGGTTTTGCTGGTGTCCATGGGCGGCGGTGATTACTTTCCATCAGGTGACCCACCTACTCGTTTACCTCCTTTTAACATAAAAAAAAATTATGTATTTTAATGATAGCTATTGCACAGTAACAAAAGAAACCATCTGATGCATGGAGGCGCTCGCTCGGGTAATTTTTAATTTTGTGCCGGTAACCCGGTTACTTAACTTGCAAAATCGTAAATAGAAAGAAGAAAAAAATTAAACAAAATTCGATGCAGTAGTCTAACATTTGCTTCACATGTGCTAATGTCTATGCAAAAATGTCTAAGCACAAAGTATATGGTAATTATCAAATATTATGATGTTACCTTTACGCTACATCATGGTTGGCTACATAAACTAACTATTAAGTTTTTATTTTATTTTACGGTTAAGCACAGTGCCTTGATCTCACCTGATGTTAAGTGATTATAAGGCCAATGATGGAAGCGTACTTCACCTGGGATCCTCAACTACTGAGGCACTAGCTATCTCATCTCTAGCTGCCGGAACACAACAATGCTACAAACATTGTGGTTATGGCGACATATTTAGATAAGACGGTGGTAGCTAGCCAGGCGGACAAACAAGTCCTACCGCCAACCAAACCGAGTACACAAACATGTACCTCCCGCTGGGAATCGAACCCGAGACTTCTGGGTCTAAACCGGTGGTCTTACCCACTAGACCACAGAGGCTGTTGAGCTAACAAAAGTAAGTATTTCAAAAAGTTTGCGAAGTTTCAAATGTCTCATCACCAAAACAGAGAATATTAATTTGCTAATTAATTTGGAGCTAATACAATTTAAAATAACTATCTACGTTCGAAACAAACCCAAAACCGAAGCCGCAATATTGACAGCCCATCCAATACGCTAGCCTTTAAAACAGAACGACCCGCTACAGCTAAATCATTTCCATTCCGCAAGTGCCTTCACTGGCAACACTAATAATATTCCCAGCTAGCAACAAAATCCAGATTCCTCAGTGCCTCGGGCGGAAATATAATTCCGCTTATAGTGTGTAGCGTGGTGACAACCCTATTTCTGAATGTCTTCGTAGACAAGCACGGGTCACTAAATTACGTATTGCGTGGTACAAGTACACAGCGCTCAGAGAGCTCGATGCAGAGCTCGATGGCGCAGTGGTTAACGCGCCCGGTCTGCGAGTGCTGAGGTTAAGGAACTTTCGCAAAGGTCGGTCATCGGATGGGTGAACAAAAATTTAACATCTTGAGCTCATCCGTGCTTCGGAACGTAAAGCCATTGGTCCCGGCTGCATTAGCAGCCGTTAACCACCAATTCGCACTGGCCCCGCGTGGTGGTTTATGGCCCGTTCTCCCTATCCTTCCATAGGGAAAGCTCTTGCCCCAGCATTGATATAAATGAGCTGACGAGCTGAAGATTTCAAGACGATTACTAAAAACAGTTTCAATATACAAAAAAAAGATTATTTCGCTAAAAAGCTCAAATTTTTTTATGAGAGAGTTTGCTGTTATCTGTAAACGGCCTTCACAGCGTCACCGGACTTTTATTGAGGGCGGCGAGAAACTTAAAGGGTTCCTCAAGCCACACTGCTTGGTCACGATGAAAACAACGTCAGAAGGTTTCTAGAGGGAATGGCATCACGCAAGCGTGCTCCCGCACTCTACTAGATTTTCCGAGTAGTTTTAATAGGATTGGGATGGCCTTTACAGGGTTACAATAGTGGTGTACGTTATAAGCAGATGTGTGTCTAAATCAGAGTTTATACCTAACTATCCTAACGGTTTTCGCATATGAAGTTAGGTTACTATTAGTTAGGATTCCTTACCTAATATGTGAAAGTGACTTGCTTGTTTGTTATTTATTACGCTTTCACGCGTATACTATTCAATCAATCATCATGTTTGTACATATATTCCCAAGAGTATAATCAAAGACTTATTATTAAAAAAGTGAGTTTGTTTGTTTGTTTGTGTGATACCCTTTCACGCGTAAACTATTTAACGATTTGTTTGTTTTGTTGTCAGAGAAACTGTCAAAGTGGTACGAAGTCCGCCAGGTCAGCTAGTAGACAATAAAGAAGTAAAGTTTGTGACTTTATTTGTTTGTTTGTTTGAGCAGGGTAATCTTTAGAACTACTAGTCCAAATCCAAAAATACTATCATTGATGGAATGCTACATTCTTTGCGGGTAACATAGGTTATATTTTAATTTTATAAAATATCTCAAATTTAAGCGGGCGAGACGCGGGTAAGAATTAATATTAAGAATTAAATATTTATAAAATACAGTGAAAAAAAATTAAATGCCTTCCCGACCCCGCCAGGAATTGAACCTGGGTCTTCCGCAATCCGGGTGGCTACACTGACCATTATGCTACCGGGAAGGCTGACGTAAGCACTGAACTTTACACTGCTTTTTAAGTTTTGAGTGCTTTTAGCGGCACAGCGCCATCTATCCAACGGTTATTGCAACCGATGGCTATTTTTTTTCACTGTATTTTATAAATATTTTATATAGCTTCAGTGCAGCCATTAGCACATAAATAAAAAGTTATTAAAAGACTCATAATGTGTTAGTATTATTTAATTCATATTTTAAATATCATGTACCGAATAAATTTATTCGGTACACGATATTTATTCGGTACATGATATTTAAAATATGAATACATAGTTATTAAATGATTTACGTAGGTATCGACAGTCAAGCCTGCTGGCGACCGTGCTTAGGATGCTATTAGTGCAGCCCCGCACCTGCGCACCAGGGACGCGCATCGCTTTCGCATCGTTGTGTAGAAGCAGTTCACTCGCATTTCGGCGAACATTCCTGACGCACTACAAAGGCGAGGCAGCCCCAAAAGCTTAAACACTTAAACCCTAAACGCTTAAAGCCGTTCCTAACTTGGACCACAACAGAGCTTTGAACCGTTAGTCTGAGCCGCCTTTGTCGGCGGCGGCTAACGAGATATGTCCCATTATCCACTGCGCCGGGCTCCAACTGCACTCTGAAAATCTGCTTACATACTTACTTTGCTAATAGAAACGTCATTAGCCCATGGATTTCCCACAGCTGGGCACAATGCTGTTCATAGACAATAGACGCTAAAATCTCAGCTAGACAACAGCTGCAGCTACGTTAGCAGACACAACTGAACAAAGGCGATAATACATTTTTGGTCACCCATCCCATGACCGGCCTTAGCGAAAATGCCTTAACCTTAGCAATCGCCAACCGGGCACGTTGACCAAGACGCCATACATTAAAGCCCATATTCGCCGACGTTATAGATAAAAGAATATTTAAGAAAACGTCGACAAAGGAAACGCCACGATAGCGATATCCGAAAGTCCTGACTTTAATTCCCAAGTCGGGTAAAGTTGTATGTTTTGGATTTGTCGATGCATAACCCTGGTTTTTTGATCAGCAACACGCATTTGGCAAGGGGGTAATAGTCATAGTCATAGGTATTTATTGCATCATGTTGTACAAAGATTTTATAAAAACAGTATTAAGTCCCAAACATGGCCCTGCCCTGCATTGCAACAATAAACATAATTTATTTAATTAATTAAAACTTAATCTTAATTAACACGAATTCTTGAGATCGGCTCTTTAACTTATACGTAATAACTTAGCTGTTAAAAAACTCTAGTAAACTATAAAAACAATTCTCTGCTAAAAAATTTTTTTAACTTGACATAAAACTTAAAAATAATTTTTAAAAAATAATAATAATAATCTTTAAAAATATTTTTAAATGAAGTAGGTATTTTATTACTAAATATTTTAATTGACATGTGATGTGAGTTTAGTAAAGGGAAAGCCAGTCTACTTTTGTGTCTTAGATTTCTTGGTTGTAAATACTGATATTTTTCAAATATATATTCTTATTTCTTGCATATTTCAAATATATACGAGTATAGTGAAGTTAGTGTGCGAACAAGATGTGGTCCACAGATTTCTGTATCTTTTATATTGACTAAAATTCTAATATATTTCACTCCAATCCAATAAAGCCAATACTTGTCTTGATTTCAATGAAAAAAGTGATGTAGAATAGGCTAGCAAGTTTTTTTAGTTTTTTGCATGCCAATTACCAATAAATAATTGAACTTTCTTTCTAAATTGAAACCAATTTTCATAGAAATGTTTTTAATTTTTAGTAGAAGTTCGCAGTGAATGTTCCTCGTAAACGTTTTGAGAAGAGCATTTAATTGTATTAGGCTGTTCCGTTCAATTTGGTTCAAGTGGACCAATTACACGAGCATTATGCGAAGCCTTTAGGGCGCCTATTACGAAACACGTTCGTAAACTCGATCGGAACGCCTCGGAGAATCTAGTAAGGGGCGGGAACACGCTTCATTTATTTATTTGTTTATTCTTTATTACACAATAAAATAAAATAAAGTACAAAAGGCGGACATAATGTCAAATGGCATTCTCTACCAGTCGACCTAAGGGCTAGACAGAAAAATTGTAAAGCTGTGTGACAAAGAACGTAAATGAAACATAATATACTACATACATTTATAAGAACTGAAATATACATATAAAGCCCTCCGGTCCAGTACACATTAATCTCGAAATGCCTGATCCAGACACACGAAATTTGAATCCATCTTCACGATTGAAATTTGACAACTGAGGTTGACTACCAATAATTATGGCCTGCTACTTCATGGGATTCACCGTTACTCCATACCGCCTCGACCAATCACTTACACTCCGCAGATCGTCCTTCAAAGCAGCTAAAGCGGCGTGAATGTCATTAACATGACTATCGCGATACAATTGCAGGTCGTCTGCATACAAATGATGAGAACAGCGAATAAGAGGAGTTAAGGAGTAAATAAAAAGGGAAGAAAGAAGCGGGCACAGGATACCTCCTTGTGGTACACCAGTTAAGAGAGTACACCATTTGCGAAGATAAGTCATAAACCACCACGCGGGCCCAGTGCAGATTGGTTAACGACTGCCAATGCAGCCGGGACCAACCGAGCTTTACGTGCTTTCCGAAGCACGAAAGAGCTAGAATTGATACACTTTTGGTCACCCTTCCGATGACCGGCCTTTGCGTATGTTGCTTAACTTTACCAATCGCAGACTGAGCGCGTTAATCATTGTACCTTCGAGCTTCTCTTACATTTGGAGGAACACGCTTTCGTGATGCCATCTCAGTTTTACTACAATTCCATCTTAAAACAAGGTATATTAATAAAAGTTTAAACAGTTTAGTATGTGTCTACATTGAGAAAATATTTCGTATTCCAGAATAGGCCCCCCTCTCCCGCGCCCACTTCAACGTATAGCCATTTTGCCAAGAAACGAGCCTTATTGCCATTGACTTATTACGAGTATTTTGGGTTTTATTAGCATACGCGTGTTGCTATGTAAAATCTTCTTGTAATACAATTTAAAATAATTTAAAAAGAAACATTTGCGTAAAATTTATAATTAAACACATTATTTAAATTGGCTGCCAGCAGTATGTTGAAACGTTGACAGCACACACAGCATTTCATTTCGAAACATGGAGAAGCAAGAAGAGATTCAGATTAATGTGCCCGCTACAGGTTTTTTTTAGGGTTCCGTAGTCAACAAGGAACCCTTATAGTTTCGCCAGGTCTGTCTGTCTGTCCGTCCCCAGCCTAGCTCATAATTCAAAATTCAAAATTCAAAAACATTTATTCAGTTTAGGCTACAAGTAGCTCTTATGAATGTCACTATGCCAACGGTTCGTAAGTCTACTCTGGGCGGGAGATCTTGTACATAGACTCTTAGTACTAGAAATAGAAGAATAGAATTAGCTATGGAAAAGCGTAATATATTCATTCTGAGTGACAGTCAAGCTGCGCTCATGTCACTCATATCGCCCCGGATCGACTCTGGCCTTGTTCTAGAAACCATCAAAGCTCTAAACAAGCTAGGTGGTCATAACAAGGTGAGATTGATCTGCGTCCCAGGCCATATGGGAATCCATGGCAACGAGATGGCGGATGCACTTGCCAGAGAGGGCTCGGAGTCCCAGCTCATGGGTCCTGAGCCGTTCGTGGCACTTGCACCAAGTACCATCAACAAGGCCTTAAAAGATCACATCGTAAACAGGCACAGCATCGAATGGAAAGAGCAACTGGGTATGAAACACTCCAAATCCTTCTTAGGCGAAAACGCTTTATGACGGAGTAAGTTCATATGCGGAGGCAGTAGAAGGTAGGCCCGATTAACCATCGGTGCCTTGACAGGGCACTATGGCACAAAACAAATGCTCCACAGAATGCATCTATCAACAAATAGCTTGTGTAGGGCATGTGGGGAAGAAACGGAGTCAATGCAACACCTACTGTGTGACTGCACTCTCTAGCTAGGAAAAAAATGGGACTCCTGCCCCCCAACCGCCTAACACTCTCGCTTTCGATCGCTTTGAAAGCGAGGCCCTCGCCTCGCTTTCTAATATAACATCGAAATATAATATCTAATAATATCGAAAGCTCTCTTTGCTCTTAAGGACGTTGCCAAGCTTATGGCATCTATCTTTACAGAGGAAGAAGAGTGAAATAATGGGGTTGCACAAAGATTAATTATTTCTATCTAAAGTTGTTGTAAAATCGTTGTCATATATAGCTTAACTGTTGTCACATATTCTTAGAAACGTTTAAAAACTCACGCTAGGTTGTGGCAGAATATCAGCTACAGCTGTCGATTCAGCTGTTTGATGCTGAGCCACATTACCATTTTGTTCAATGTTATTAGTTTTGAGTTAATTGTGAAACTTGTAATCTTGAACAAATAAATACTTTTATTATTATTTTTTTTTTTAAAGATCCCGATGATGGGTCGAAGTGTTGCTGCGAGAGGGAAACCTCGGCAGGCCCCACTAAGATAAGATAAGATAAGATAGTACTAGAAAGCTGTAATTTGGCATGGATATACATATTAATCACGCCGACAAAGTGGTGAAGTAACATTTTATTTATTTATTTTATCATTTATTTATTTATTTATTCAAAAAACTCACTGGCTTACAGTATAATTACACCAAAGCGCCAACAAGCAAAACTTTTTACATGCATTAATTAAAAATTACATTTAAAATCTTACAAACACATTTCAAAATAATAGATAAGTACTAATAATAACAATAATAGACATAGAATAATACAAAACAAAAGTCATTTGAAATCAAAACAATAAATTTGCAAATGAAATGTCAATATTATATAAAAAAAGGGAATAATCAAGCCAAAAATAATACTGTAACAATAAACATTAAGGTTAAATAAATTATCATGTCATACTAAGATACATATGGATCTTGTTACATAAGCACGTAAAGCTATCTGCAAACAGGTCAAGATCCTCGTGCCGAGCGAGTATATCTCCTATGAGACATAGAGCTCGTGCAGTAGGAGCATGCGCGGCACTCCTGGTGCGCGCCACCGGCCGCGCGAGCAGGCGCGGACGGCGGCGCGGCGCCACCATACCAGAACCATCACATGCTAAACGTACAGGAACCCTAAGGCTCAAACTCTGCCACACCAATTGACCATCAATCCTATGATTTATTACTGACAGATAGTGTTCAATAGTAGACATTATACGTCTAAAGGATAAGGTTTCTAAGTCGACCATGGCAGAAACGAAAAGTGATGGATACAGATAAGGGTAGTAGCCATAAGTTCTCCTATACAACCACCTGGCAAACTTCCGTTGCACTCTTTCTATCATAAGTCTGTACTTGTCTTCATATGGATCCCAAACAATCGCTCCATATTCTAACCTACTACGAACATATGCATTATACAAAACCTTAGCAACCTTTACATTGTCAAAGTTAGCAGTTCTTAAAATAAAACCCAATAACTTATTAGCAGTCTTACAGATTGTTGTCATGTGTTTATGATAATCTAATTTACTGTCTAAAACTAACCCTAGATCACGAATGTCAAACGATCTTTCCAAAGGAGTGTCAGATATTACATAATTAACAGCTACAGGCAAACGTTTACGAGTAAAGGTAATTAAACTACATTTGGTTTCATTGAAAGGCAGTTTATTGCGTTCGCTCCAATTTACCACCGCATCAATGTCATTTTGCAAGAGCATCGCATCTTCTTCATTTTGTATACCAAGATATAATTTTAAATCATCAGCAAACAATAGACATCTGGCATTACGAACCACCCTAGGGAGATCGTTAATCATTATTAAAAATAACGTAGGCCCTAGAGTACTTCCCTGACTGACTCCGGACCTGGTGTAGTAGCAGTCTGACTCATAACCACAAACTTTTACGAATTGCTGACGATTATCCAGGTAACTACAAAAGAACTTTAATAATTTAGGTACAAATCCTATCTTTGCCAGTTTGTCCAATAGAATATCATTGTCAACTAAATCGAATGCTTTACGGAAATCGAAATAGGCAGCATCCACCTGCCTCCCAGCATCCATTTCATTGTGAATATAGTCCACCAAAGTTACCAAGTTTGTGGTAGTAGAACGAGCATAGCGAAAACCATGCTGGCTATTATGCAATAAATCTTTGATCTGATTCATAATCTGACGGTTAAGAATACTCTCAAAAATTTTCCCAAAGACCGAGAGCACAGCTATGGGACGATAGTTTGTTACGTCAGTTCCAGACTCACCTTTAGGCACTGGAGCTACCTTCGAAAGTTTCCAACATTGGGGAAATTTCGACTTCCGTAAAGACAGATTATATAAGTAGAGAAGAGGAATTAGCAAAACAGAAATGCAGTCTTTGGCCAGAAACACAGGGACTCCATCAGGGCCACTTGATGATCTAAGTTTAAGATGCTTTAATGCTAGCTTTAAGTCCTTCTCATTCACCTGCCCGATAGATATACTATTTGAGTCCATAACCGTATGGGCTGCACAGGCCGCTTGAACTGGGTCTAGACAAGGCATGTCATTATGAGTCATTTTGAAAAATATTTTTTTAGGTTACCTCCCCTACGCGTGAAGTGGGGGATGTAATTTTTTTTCTTGTTTACCCCATAGTGTGGGTTATCGTTGGAAAGCAATTTCAAAAATATTGCGGGTTTGTGGAAACAGTTTTTTGATTGAAGCATCTGTTTGTGAACTATTAAGCTTTAAAGTGCAAAATTTTGTTAGAGTCCCATCCTGCCAGCCAAATTGTAGTTTTTGGATACGTGAAAAAATTCACAGTAGTTGTATATATGACGAAGTTAAAAGGAAAACTATCACAGCTAAGTAGGCTTTACAAGTTTACGAGTAACAGTCGACCAACTTATAAAATGTACTTGGCGCAGTACAAATTCCTCGTTGGGAACTAGGTACTTAAATAACGATGTCAGGTGTGTGAAACCGGTAGCATCTACATTTAAGTATATGAGCCATCGTTAAATAAATGTTCATAAAAGCCCTCTCTAAAGAACTCTACACTGCGCGAGGCCCGACACGCACTTGGCCGGTTTTTACTTGTTACATTGCTCAAGATTTGTTTAGGCACTTGTATAATAAACTATTTATTATAGAAGTAATAAGTTATTATGTATAAATTATTAATAGAACGCTATCAGCAATTTTTAGTAAAATTCTGTGTGGTTAATGTTATGAGTGAATAATACGACCAGCCCCCCAACCGCGTAACACTCTCGCTTTCGATCGCTTTGAAAGCGAGGCCCTCGCCTCGCTTTCTATTATAATATCGAAATATAATATCGAATAATATCGAAAGCTATAGCCTATAGCTTTTGATATTGCCTTCATATTGCTTTCGAAATGACAAGATGACGCCTCCTCCTCGCCTCGCCTTCAAAGCGATCGAAAGCGAGAGCGTTAGGCGGTCGACCCCCCGGTCTGTGATTACGCAAAGGCCGGTCATCGGATGGGTGACCAAAAATCTATCATCTTAAGCTCCTCCGCGCTTCGGGATGCACTTAATGCCGTTGGTACCGGCTGCATTACCAATCGTTAACAACCACCGCACCGCACTGGACCCGCGTGGTGATCTATGGCCCGTTCTCCCTAACCATCTATGAGGAAGGCTCGTACCCCAGCAGTGGGGACATAAAATGAGCTGGTGATGATAGTATTTAGACTAAGTTTTATACAGAAAAAAAATTTACATGCCACCCGATATCAGAACCACTCATATCCAAAATTCCAAATTCTCAGCCTACTTATGATTCCTTCCTCGCTCTCCCAAGTCGAGATGCAGAGATTCAAACCGTGTTAGCATGTTAATACAATAACTGACTCAATTAGGCCAAGTACGCAATTACTGAATGTTTCCGTGGCCTTTTGTTGGGGCTCTTCATCATAATTTGAAGCTGTTGACTAGCTTTGCAGAGGAGAGAATAAATTATGTCCTCTTTGTGTGCGGGCGGTTCCTTTGAATGGCATTATCATTGTGATCATCCGTCAGACTCTAATTAAATAAAGGACGGTACGTTACCGTCACTAGAATTTTATTGTTTTGAATTGAATTAGAATTTTTTAAATTTAATTTTTAATAGGGAAGTGGTTGGACTTCATCTCACTTAAGACTGGATTTTGCTGCTCAAATTGACAAATTAGGCTTCTAAAATATTAATCATCATCACGTCATCATAACCAGCTCATTGAAGCACGAGCCACCACAGGGAGAGCGGGCTATAAACCACTACGCGGGCCTAGAGCGGTTTGGTGCATAAATATGAATACTAACACACTATTGAGACGTTATTGTATTAGCAGACTTGAAGCCCGGATGGTAAGTAAGTAAATCATGTATACATTAAGTCTGCGTCCGCTGCCATCCGAGGTTTTCTATTGAGCTACGACATGGACTCTTTCAAAAGGGGTGTGAAGCGGGTAATCTCAGGTCGGCAACACCTCTGATGCTGCTGATGTCCATGGGCGGCGGTGACCGCTCACCATCAGGCGGCCCGCCTGCTCGTTTGCAGACCAATAATACATTTTTTTTTTAAATGGCAACAAGAAGATGGAAACACTCTTCATGCGAAATCCTCAACTACTGTAATTTTATCTGTCAATATCTTGAAATATGTCTTAATGCTGTCAATATTGCTCTTATAACAATAGACTTACGATTCAATTTGATGGTTCAGGCTTAATAGATAGACTTAGAATCAATCGTACAGATGTTCAAAAAATTAAGAACATTAAGAAGAGATACGATTCAAAAAACTAGATAAAGCAATATTAAATTATCGCAAGGAGTAAGTATGAACTTATTACTTTTCAAACCATTCCTTTACCTTATTAAAAACAGTAAAGAAGGAAACGAAATACTAATTATAATAAGCTTGTAAGTTAAAACTTTCTTTTTTTATTTTTTTTTATTTAGTTAAGGTTTTATTATAATTACAAATGAATATTTAATTTTGTTTAGTTATAGCAACCTCGAGGTTGCTTCGAATGTTCATTTTAAATAATTTCATTCATCATTCATTCATATGTATAATGAATAAAATGAATGAAAATTATTCCTTCAATTTAGTCAGAAAAGATGCACCTATACGTCTAAAGTCTAAAGTCGATTACATGTATTTAAAGATAAAAATGTAAGTAGGTACACACAAGATAAAATTATTACAAAATTTGATAAGCAACAATTAATGCTGTCACTGACAGTTAGTTTTGCGCCTCGACGTTTTGTTATTGATGTTTGTCTGTGTCATAGTATATTCGTTTTGTTGTTAATATTATTCGTGTTATTTTATGTTAATGTTTTTATTTAAGTAAGTCACTTCTATATCAATTTGTTTTTTTTTTCTTTCCTGTTTGTTTCGTGCCATGATGTCACTACTGTGTACAGCAGAATACCAGTGCAGCAGGCCCCGCTTGCTGCGTATACTGAGCTGTGTACAGTGTTGGCATCACATAACAGGGCATATGTAAATTGTTACTATTTTTTATTGTTTTGTTACATGTTGTATGTTTAATTGTGTGTTTTGTTATGTGATACCAATCATCATCATCTCAGCCAAAAAGACGCCCACTGCTGGACAAAGGCCTCCCTCAAGGATGAATAATTTTGAGGGGAATTTGCCATAATCGCCACGCTTGGCAGGCGGGTTGGCGATCGCAGTAAGGTGAGAATAATCACAGAGAGGCGCTGC
The DNA here is from genome assembly GCA_963082485.1 of Eudonia mercurella. Lineage (NCBI taxonomy): Eukaryota > Metazoa > Arthropoda > Insecta > Lepidoptera > Crambidae > Eudonia > Eudonia mercurella. The sequence goes on from OY720046.1 coordinate 12,957,764, forward strand.
TGCCCATCCTCTGGAATGGTCCCATAGTCGCCTTCTACGACACCCACGGGAAGAGATGGGGTGGTGCAATTCTTTACCCCCGGCACCACACGGGGAATGTGATACCAATAAATGTCTTTTATTCTTTATTCTTATTCTTTTATAATGTGACTCTGCCGATGATGATGATGAAAAACGTTGAAAAGAAATTACAAAGTATGAACTTACTTACCTTTGAAGCTAGTCTTTTTCTATTATTTTATCGGTTATCCCCTTTTGCTGGGCGGGCGACGACGTTCCCGAATAATTTGATTAATATTCCAGTAAATTGATTCAGAATGTAAATTGCAATTACTGAGAACGTGCCAACTTTCGATGTGCACCTAGTTCCGTACGGAGAATTCAATTATAAATGCTAATTTGACTAATAAGTTGATAGGTAAATACAAGTAATATGGTTTGGAAACTTATTTCAGGGTTACAATCAAATCAACTATAGAAACATAAAATCATCACGTAACCAGCTCATGTTATGTCCCCACTGCTGGGGCACGAGTCTTCCCGAGGGAACACACCACAGAGAGAACGGGCCGTAAGCCACCACAAGTTGTAGCACAGAAGATGTTCGTAGCAGTCGTAGCACAGTAAGGTCGTAGTCTCCGTAGTCGCTTAAAGCTATACAACGTGTAACAGAAAGGTAAATAAAAAGAAAAGAAAATGAATTTAAGTAAATAAAATGAAAAGATCTAAGGATCCGATCGAGATTTTGTATGTTTTGTAACTGAGACATAATTATTAACTATAATTTGTCATGTAATTGAAAATTAAATATAAAGTAAAGTAAATGAGGAGCTCGATGGCGCAGTGGTTAACGTGCCAGGTCTGCGAGTGCTGTGGTTAAGCAACTTTCGCAAAGGCCGGTCATCGGATGGGTGACCAAAAAAATTATCATCTCGAGCTTCTCCGTGCTTCGGAAGGCACGTTAAGCCGTTGGTCCCGGCTGCATTAGCAGTTGTTAACAACCACCAATCCGCACTGGGCCCGCGTGGTGGTTTATGGCCCGTTCTCCCTATCCATCCATAGGGAAGGCTCGTGCCCCTGCAGTGGGGACATAAAAATGAGCTGATGATGATGATGATTAGTAAAGTAATGCGCGTCAGGCGCACATAAGCAATCAGCAGTGATCATGAATGTAAATACACAGAGATTACTAAACCACTAGGGCTGTGACTTGTTTATTTTGATGTGACGTCACAATAGAAATATTTATTCAAAAATTGCATAACAAATTAAAGTTAATAATTTTATCTTAGTAACTTTGCATACAAGATCTAGAGCGGATACATTTCTTTTAATTTTTACCACACCTTTCGGTTACTCGCTCTATACACGGTAATTATGTATCTTTGATACTTAAAAATTTGCTACAATTCAATTCAATTCAATTTATTTATTCAGATATCAGAGATCCAATTATGGTTAATAACAATGTGCACTTAATAACTATGTTAGTACATTTTAATTCAAAAATTCAATAAATCTAATAACAATAATTCAATAATTCATAAAGTACATATGTCATTTTATAATTTACTTGTCAGTACATGAACCATACAACAATGGTTCACGTACTGACAAATCTGTTCGCAAACATGTTTAGGATGCTGTTGGGGCTACCCCGAGCCCTGCGCACCAGGGATGTGCACCGTTTTCGCATGGTTGTGTAATTACAATTGCCTACGAACTCCGTAGCATTACCACAGAGTAGTAACTCATGCGGCATTACTACGGATTCGTAGGTATATTACAAAAAAATAACAGTTTTATGAGGTTATATCATAATAATATTAGGTTCTTGGTGTATTGTGTAAGGATTTTTTATATAATTCTATTTTTCATACTAACGTTTTTTCAATTTTCGTAGCATCTACTTAGGTTAATACTATAAAAATTGTAGGGCAGTGTGTTTGTTTCACTAGGTAAATAAAGCAGATCCTAAAAAGAAAAAAAAACAAGTACCTTCAAAGCTACACTGAATTAAAAGGTTAATACCGCTAACAAAAAATAAGTCAATTAAAAAAAAATATTTGGGCAATAAAGACATAAAATCAAAAATCATTGTTATGACTGAAGCCTAATAAATGTGTATGATAAAACTAACAACCGGTATTGAGTTTTAGAAGTAATACACCTACTAATGAGTAAGAAAAAAAACGCCAATTTCATAGGTAAGGACCCAATATATAAGCTATCATTTTGGATCCAACGTTGAAAGATATTTCATTCAGAAATAACCGGTGTCCTTGTTCTTATTTTCCTTGACTATATTTTGTCTTTAACTATTTGTGTATTGTTACGAAAAAACAAATAAGTAAATGATAAGCATAAGGACGCCTCAGTGGCCGATAGATAAAACACTCGGTCCGATTCCCGAAGGTCTTGGGTTTAATTCCCAAGTCGGGCAATATGTGTGTTTCGGACTTTTTGATGCATAGCCAGGGTTTGTAATCACCGACCCGCATTTGGCAAGCGTGGTAATTAAGCCAATACCCATCAATTGTAGTGATGACTTGATTTCAATGATGGAGGCCTTTGCCCAGCAGTGGGACAGTTTTAGGCTATTTACTCTCTGTAAGTACCTACATCACACGATACTACTATCCTATCGTACTAAATCATATTTAATTCAGCTTAAGTGTATTAATTAGCACTTAAAAATAAAAAAGTTAAATTTACTATAGCGTTGTGTTATCAAATTTGTGGTATTTCATCTGTAAAGATAAATCTGCATGGCCAATCGATTGCAATACCGTTGGATAAATGGCACTTTTTTTTCACTGTAATAAAACTTAGTGTAATATTAAATACTAAATATAATATTTAATACTAAATAACAAGAAATTTCTTGAGCATGTCGAATTGAAGATAGAGCGAGACATCACGCTTATCGCACGAAAGAGACGGCGATATCTAAGCACTGGCAAACTGGAAAAGCTCGCCTCTGCGTTGCAGTTCAATCTAGATGCGCCTTCAGATATGTACTAGCAGTGACGTGCCGAGTACGGACAGCAAAACAGTTCAGGTAATATTAAACAGAAACTTCAAGTTGTTGTATCCATATTTCTTGATTAATCACAAACCCGGTCAATGCATCGAAAAATCCGAAACTCACTTTGACCGACCTGGGAATTGAACCCGGGACCTTCAGATATCAGACCTAGCGTTTTGCCACTAATCCACCGAGGCTAATAACTTTCTATAAGTACCTACATCACACGATAATACAATCCTATCATACTAAATAACAAGAAATATCTTGAGCATGTCAAATTGGAGATAGAGCGAGACGTCACGCTTATCGCACGAAAGAGACGGCGTTATCTAAGATAACGCCGTCTCTTTCGTGCCAGTTTGTGTCGTCGTGTCTTTTCCAGTTTGCCAATGATTAGAAAAAGCTCGCCTCAGCGTTGCAGTTCAATCTAGATGCGCCTCCAGGGCCCTTAGCCAAAGTAACATTACAAAACGATAGCGAAGTTTGAAAAGAACAAAATGTATGGGATTGACATAAGCCGCGCTAAATCACGTGGTCAACGTAATGTCAATCCCATATATTTATTCTTTTCTAACTTCGCTATCGTTTCGCTATCGTTTTTGTAATGTTACTTTGGCTACGGGCTCAGATATGCACTAGCAGTGACGTGGCGAGTACGGACAGGAAAACAATTCAGGTAATAATAACACACTTAACGGTAAATTATACATTATTATTTCACTCTAGCTGACCCGGCGGACTTCGTACCGCTTTGACAGTTTCTCTATGAGAACAAACTAAACAAACAAAACAAAAGACATCAAATGTTTCACAGCTAAGAACATTTTGTATTGGAAAATTAAATTAGTGTTTGCGCGCTTTTGTTGTTTCTCTGTGTGAAGAGGGTAGCAGCACTAAACCATAGTGGTAGCTACCTCACACTACGCGCACGCCTCGCGCCCGCGCATCCACCACTTCGCGGTGTGTTGGCACAGCGCCTAGGCGCGTTCGAAGGCACCTATGGCGCCTCCAGGACCAGTTTCACAAATTCTGCTGTGGTATACATACATATATATATGGTGTATGCACGTCTCCTTCCACGCTTGCTCCGCTGCTGAACCGTTCTCCGTGTCTACCTGAGGGGTGCGACTTTTAACTGCCCGAGGACAACCAGCTGCAGACCAACAGGTTAGTGTTGCTCACCATCTTAGCACAGGAACATCTGAAGGCCGCATCCTCTTAGCCCTTGGCTTCTTTTCTCTTACCGCCCTTTCTTTATTTATATGATGTGATAAACGCCGCCAATATACAGTCCACTACGCTCTATAAACCATCAATATCTGGTATTTATGAGCTCGAGCGTGCGAATACCAGACACAGTAGAATTTTAATTGTTATCGGCCACCTGGTGGTCGATCGACGCTCAAGGGGTTATGTTTCTCACAGTTTAAACCTTCCCTGAACTTCCACAAATATTTCAAAATCTAAATTATTCAAATCGGTCCAGTCATTCTTGAGTTTTAGCGAGACAGACGAACAGCAATCGATTTTTATATAATACTAGCTCACCCTTTGACAGTTTCTATGACAAAAAAACAAACAAATAATTTTATATTGGAAAATTAGTAGCCGTAAAGTAAGTAGCCTATGTACTGTCCCACTGCTGGGCAAAGGCCTTCATCATTGAAATCTAGTCATCACAACAAAATCGGGTTAGTGATCACAAGCCTACTATGCATCGAAAAATTCGAAACACATATTGCCCGACCTTGGAATGAACCCAGGATCTACGGGCATCGAACCGAGCGCTAAGCCACTCGGCCACCTATGCTTGTTATATAGTTTATAAATATGTTATATACTTTGTATGGTTTTTTTTCAATATTACTATTATAATAACATGTTTTTTGTGCGAACGGTGCGCGCCGTCGCGGTCAAGCGGTAATGTAATTCGACGGCGTTTTAGCACCGCGCCGCCGGACGGCACTTACATTGAACAAACTAAACGCAATTTGATTTTAAATATACTATAACACACAGCACTACAAACAAAGCATGTTCTAGAAACTTTTAAAAAGGATTTTTTATAGATACTGTACGGTCATTGAACCGCACAATAGGCTCATCAGCATTTTTATTGTATTTGACATACACGTATTGTTTGTCTTTAATGCAGCCGACATCTGTCAATGCCAATCAAAACTCACATTCTATCTTTTTTAATTTTTCATTGCTTAGGATACAATCCGTGCAGCCTTAATAAAATTACTGTCGAATTTCGACCACCGGGCGACCACTAGTAATATTAAATTTGGCAAGAAGAGCACGGAGTTTGTCACAGACTCTAATGACGTGCTCAAACCAGGATAGTCGATCACCTATAACAATTCCCAGATACACCTGACTTTCTACAACATCAATGGCATCACAACTACAGCTACCGTAATTAGAGTGCTGACAGCTATGACTGTGTGCCATGTAAAAGGCTTTAATGTAGAAGTTATAATGAAATGGAATTGCAGACAATGAAAATTTTAAGTTTAAAACAAACAGTTTTTTTAGTCTCGCTAGTGCTGGGTTTTGTCTGTTAGTACGTCTATGCTTCTTTATGTGACTCCAGTTTATTACATAATATAATTATAAGATAAATTAGATGAATACGGCACTACTGCGTTGCCGTTCCCTCTAGAAAACCTCTGAAGGTGATTTGTTTCACATGACTTGAGGCTCGCCGTCGCCCCCAAAAAAGCGCGGTGAAGCTGAAAATGCCGTAGGCAATCACAGACTCTCTCCAAAAAAAACTTATGAATAATTATTATAAAAGATTATTAATTGCTGTACTAAGTAAAAAACAAGGTAGATCAGAGAACATTGTTGTTGTTGTTTCATTTAATATTTTGTATGTTGATTTGTGATGGATACTTTCCTTCTATGATAAAATTCAAAATTCAAAATCATTTATTCAGTTTAGGCTACAAGTAGCTCTTATGAATGTCACTATGCCATCGGTTCGTAAGTCTACTCTGGGCGGGAGATCTTGTACTGAGAAGAACCGGCAAGAAACTCAGCAAGTGTCCAGCTCTTATCTCCTTTACAGCGTTAAAAATATTGGAAAATGCCCTATCATAGCAGGATTCTTTCCATTACAATAAACACAAAAAATATAGAAGACAACTACAACATGTAAAAAAAAAACACAAAATAAAAAATATACGTTAACAAATTTGCATCAGGTAAAAGTTGCAATTTCCACAATGTCATACAGTACCACTACAGTACTAGGATAGGAAGGGCATTCTAATATTTTCACTGTAAAAGAAAAGGGAGAAAAAAAGCCTTAGTAGATTTTCTTGCTGGTTTTTCTCAGTACATAGGGTCTCTTGTAGACTTACAATCCAAAAGCATAGTGACATTAATAAGAACAATTTTTTTATTATGGAATATAATTATTGTCAAATATCTATGAACAATTGTGGCTTTGTGGTTAGACGTTGGTCTGATCGAGAGACGACGGTCTCCAAATTAGATGTCCTTTTTAATACAGGAAAAAGTGTATTGTCAAGCGCGATTAACCTAATACCCACCCAATAGTAGTGATGACTTGGTTTCTTAAGGCTTATTCCCAGCTGTGGGACACTACATAAGTTATTTACTTACTACTAATATTACTACTACTCTCTTTTCCACCACTAGGTACTTCTTTATATACTATTCGGTGTTCCCATAATATTACATTAACGCATGATCCTCATCTAAGAGACAGATGGCAAGCGTCTTATATCTGAATAACGCCATGTGTTTGTATGTATATTTTGTTATTCTTGATGTAATTGTACTAATGTACCAAAGTTACCCGTAATAACGCTTGGTTTCAACAACTGTTTATAAAAATATATTTTCTTTTAATTATAGTATAATATTTAAAAGAAAATGCTGTTTTTTTAGTTATTTTTTCCCAGCAGTGGGACAGTTAAAAGCTATTTACTTACTTTACTTTTACAAATGTACCAATATTTTTTATGATAATACTCTTTCTACTTGTTAAGTCCTATTTACCTTACATAACAGTTTCGCTGTAGAACTAGGTGAGCCGATACGATAGTGCCACGCAGACGAATCTCAATGCAAACTAAAATATACTTTTAGTGGTAGAACATAAACTATGAAGTTGTTTGCAACGTGCATACGGAGGGGCGCTGAGTCGGCGCAAGTTGTAAATCTAATAGCGCATTGCGAATGCAGACATCGCGCAGCCTACGGTACTTGTGTAGAGCTGTTGATACCGCCGCTTTTTGCTTGAGACTTAGGAGCTTAGGAGTTAAACTGTCAGCTAGATTTTAGTTGGACTAGTGTTGCACAGCATTTTTCGTCGCCAAACAATAATATATTCTCATAAAAATTTATTAAAATTTTACTGCATTACAGCTAGGAAACAGATGATATGTATTCAATTTTATAACGGAGCTCCCGTACACTAGATTTAAGCTTACGCTCAGAAAATGGTTAATATTAATTTATAAATAGTAATTCTAATGTGGGATTAATTAAATTAACTAAACATTTATGTATACTAACACTTTAGCTAAATGTGCGATGTTAAACCTAACCTGTTCCATCTATGTAATTCATCATCATCATCATCATCATTAGCTCATTTTCTGTCCCCACTGCTGGGGCACGAGCCTTCCCTATGGATGGATAGGGAGAATGGGCCATAAACCACCACGCGGTCCCAGTGCGGATTGGTGGTTGTTAACGACCGCTAATGTAGCTGGGACCAACAGCTTTACGTGCCTTCCGAAGCACGGAGGAGTTCGAGATGAAAACTTTTTGGTCACCCATCCGATGACCGGCCTTAGCGAAAGTTACTTAACCTCAGCATTCGCAGAACAGGAGCGTTAACCACTGCGCCATCGAGCTCCTCATTATATTATTTATGTAATTAATACAAATAAGTAATTTAAAATTGAATTATACTAAATAAATTAAATACTAAAATCAATTTCTTTTGCTTATCCCTATTTGTAATAAATAAAGAAAAAAGTCCCGAGCACTGATTCTTCTCAAATACTGATGCCACTGTCCTAGATGCTATTTTGCGTATTTAATTTTATTGAGCCTAATTAATGTCCTGAACTAAATTATAAACCAATTTCCAAAAAATATTATCTGTGTAGATAGTCGTAAAAAAGGTTAATCACAGTCAGTACAATGTCTTCATTCGTCATGTTTCATTAGATTGACGTCTTTTTCAAATACGTACATGCCTATTATCATAGTGACAATAAGGTTGGATTTACAATATCAGCTAATTTTTTGTCGATATTACGTAATTATAATTTATTCCCGACACTTGAACCCTTCACAAAGGTTATCCGTTCTCTCAAAACGATTTAGTACATAATTCATTATAAATGCTTTCCGTTTTATTATTTTTAATAAAACGCAATTTTAATTAATTTTCATTGACAAGCAAGACTCCTAAGTTAGCTGACAATAAATGAAGTTACTAAGAGAGCTAAATCTGTTTCATATATCATATTATTAATTAATTTCACTCAATCTCTCGAAAATCTCAATCATAAATATTTTGCAAATTGTATATATACTCTTTCAAATGCCGTCATTGGTTAAAATAATAGAAATGTTCAATTTTAAAACTGCACCATCTCATAGCAGCTCCATGTAAGTTGCCAAAAATTCTATTTGGCTTGGTGCAACGAAGAATATGTCTAGGATTCGCCGCCCGACCGGCGGGCCCTATATTATGTAAACTAGACCAGGGGCCAGCGCGCTCGTAAATTACGTCGTACAGCAGTAAAGGCAAAGGTATTCATTTTAAGAGCATTCTCGAATTGACCGTGCGCCAAACGTGTTTTCTTTGAGAAGAGTAGTATATTTGAATATTTTAAAACAGTTAATAAGTAAGCAATATAGAAAGATGCAAGAATTATTTTGTTTTATTGTTTAACTTCTTTTTATGTTGACCTCATTATAATTTTTTATTTTATTTTTATGACTTACCTAAAGTGTTTGCGATTGTCCACCAAGATTACTGGCATTATTGTTGACTCTTAACTTTGTTAATTTATGTGTACATACAATATACCTTTAACATTTTCCTTAACATTTATTTTTTATTACTTTTAAGTGCTTAACAGTGCAAGTGCAGTGTAATTCTTTTTAAACACATAATTTTTTCATGAATTCATTACAAACTCAGTTGAAATAGTTTATTTTAAAAGTTATTCCTTATTATTATTACGAAACTTGTTGAAGTTTCAAATTATTACCAACTATATCATGGAATTCACCAAGTTATCATAAAATTGCAACCGTTAGAGAGACCTACATTCCATTTTTCCCTCCTCCATAAAATGTTAATGTTAAACATTATATTTATTTTAATAAAAACAGATTTCATCACTTTGTCTTTTTTCAAATTGTAATTAGTTCGCAACAATATTTGCGTATGTTATGTTATGTTTATTATTATGTATTGTACCAAATAGAGATTTTTTTGATTTCTATTTCTATTTTTTTAAACTACACCAGCCCTTGCACTATGGACAATAAAACACAATCCTAGTTGTTTATCTCCGAAGATGCCACTTGTCTCTTGTTACGCCTAGGAGACATTAGTAAGATACATTGGCACCATAAATAACCTACTGACGTTTCTAATGAATAGTTAATTCAAAATTAAATTACAGCTACTTATGTTTTAAAAAAACATGAAAAGGAAAAGTGTTCAATGTCAAAGGATGCGGGTTCAAATTTCGCTCGTGGAATTTATCGACACTATTTTCTAACTAAGGATTTTTTTAAACAATCGATTTGAATAGTATTTTGTTAACAACAAAATTTGCGTTTTATATCTATAAACCCGTATTTACACACTGATAACTGTTTATGGATAAATACCAAGGTATAAAGCATATTGATCTTGTACTGCGTCTGATTACGAACTAGCTTGTGAAAGTGTTTACGATGACAAATCAAGAGTAAGTTACTTATTGAATAACAATATGCTGAGTCGAATTACGTGGTGTTTGGAGCGTTCACGTTAAAACTCATAATACAAATACAATTTAAATTACTAGACTGCTAAATTTTGTAATATATGTTTGTATGTATATGTATTATGCAATGCATCTGCTTTATAATATTATGTATATGAATATTATGTGCTTTTGAACTACTATACTTCTACCAATTAATAAAATAAAACATACTAAATACAAAATAAAATATAAATGTAAGAGGTTAATACAATTAAGAAGTTAAGCTTATATCTTGTAAAATATCGAAATATTTATTTCTAATAATCTACTAAAATAGCAAATGAGTACACGTAAGAACCGTCTGTTCTTACATATAACTTACACAATAACAGAAGAAGGCAATTAGTCTATTGAGATTGAAATTTTATATATAATATTTCATTGATTTCGGCTCGTGCAAGTAGGTATATCCTATATCCACTTATTTATATATCCTCCTGTATTTCATTTTTATTTATTTATTTGTTTGTTGGAAGATTGGCAGTCAAATATCAATTATAACTAGACAATGTGAATTAACCAATGCTATTTACAAATCTCCACATATATATATATATATATATATATATATATATATATATAAATCTTCTGTGCGTGTGTATGTTATTGAACTCCTTCTAAACGGCTGGACCGATTTGGATGAAATTTTATTTGTGTGTTCAAGTGGATTCGAGAATGGTTTAGATTTAAAATTGGACCCGGTAGGTGGCGCTGCTGGTCCATCATGGGATACGGGTGTTCTTAAGCGGACGAATGATTTGTTTGTTTGTTGTCATCAAAACTGTCAAAGCGGTACGAAATCCGCCGGTCAGCTAGTATAATATTTATATTCTTTAGAATAACAAATTAATTTCCAATCCTATAAACTTTTAGAGCCACATTCATGATGATAAAAGTTTTTAAAGATACACCCTGTCTCTTGCACTATTTACAAAAAGATGTATCCGCTGATTAACCTAAAAAGTTCAAAGGCTACGTAGCTAGCTCGTTCTGGTTGCGTATTCATGTAATGGACAAAGGTTCTGAATAAAACTAACATTTAGCTACAAGTAACTCGGGTATCTAGATATAGTTATTTCAACAAAAGAGTTAGGCTAAGCGTTTCAATTTGTACTTAGAATCACTCCATATTGGAATGTTCATATTCATTTATTTACCATCAAATGACGATAGGTATAAGATTACAAAAAGTATAATTATACCTATTGGCTCTGTCGCATGGATTCGTAACGAATACATCGGACAGAGAACCAAAGTCATCGACATAGCTCTAAGAATTAGCAAGTTGAAGTGGCAGTGGGCCGGCCATATCTGGCGAAGAACCGACAACCGCTGGGGTAAACGTGTTTTGAGTGGAGACCACGGCTCGGTAAACGTAGTGTAGGACGACCTCCGGCCAGGAGGGATGATGACCTGCGAAAGACTGCAGGCAGTGCTGGATGCGTCAAGCTGAGGACAGGGCGCTATGGCGATCAATAGGGGAGGCCTATGTCCAGCAGTGGACTAAGATAGGCCGATGATGATGATGATGATGATGATGATGATGATGATGATGGCCTATTGGCAAATAAAAAATATTAATAATTATGTAGTACAAATATATTTTTACATCAAATTACTATGAACAAAAGAACTGGCAAGCAAAATTATTTTGTTATTGGTTTTGTTTACTGATAAGCGTTCCTTCATCCTCATCATCAGCTCATTTGATGTCCCCACTGCTGGGTCACGAGCCTTCCCTATGGATGGATAAGGAGAACGGGCCATAAACCACCACGCAGTCCCAATGCGGATTGGTGGTTGTTAATGACTGGTAATGCAGCCGGGACCAACGGCTTTACGTGCCTTCTGAAGCACGGAGGAGCTGGAGTTGATACATTTTTGGTCACCTATCCGATGATTAGCCTTTGCGAAAGTTGCTTAACCTCAGCACTCACAGACCAGGCGCGTTAACCATAACTCCATCGAGATCCTCGCTCCAGCGTTCCTTACCTGACCTTCATCTCGTCTGGTGCTAAGTGATTGGCCTAACCGCTAGAGGTGGAAGCGCACTTTACCCAAATCCTCAACTATTGAGGAACTGGCTTATCTATCTCCAACGGTTGGAACATTATGTTATTTTAACAAATAATTTAAAAAATGTAAAGCGTTTTTATACTTAGCATGGCAAATAACTCCATTTCACCTTATGTTAAGTAAAAATGGAGTCCAGATGCCAAGACAACTAGTGCAGCGTGAAAACAACGCAGCATCAGTTACCCTCACTCTGCCGGCCCACAAGGTGTCTCTTCACGCCTCGTTTGAACGACCCCATATCATAATTATATAATTAGTCATTAATCAAATGGAAAATGTGAAGGTTACTTTGCCTTAGATCGTTATCTGATGCGGTAAACACTACGCTATGCATATAAAACGGGAACGCTTTAGGCTAGTAATTTTAGAAAGTTTGTTTCCACGCGAGTAGAGTTCAGAATAAGCGTGTGCCATAAACTTTTTGGGGCTTTTCGCGTCAAATTTGGTAGGCAACGTGTTTGTAATTATAAGTAATGTATCATTAGTGTAATGGCACCTTTTGATTGTTAGAAACATTTTGGCAGCGGCGTTCAGTGCGAAATGAAGACGCTTTTTTTTTGAGAGAGATTGCCTCAGACGGCATTTTCAGTTTCACCGGGCTTATTTGGGGGCGGCGAGAAAGTTATAAGGTTCCTCAAGCCGTGTGAAACGAATCACCTTCGGAGGTTTTCTAGAGGGAACGGCATCGCGCACTAGTGCGCGTCCCGTGCCCTACTAGATTCTCCGAAGGGTTCGGATCGGATCGTAATGAAGACGCGCATTATTTGAGACTGAACCTTTGATGTGATTGCAGTGTGTAGGTACTTTATTATTTTATTTATTTTTATTTTCTTTATTTAAGGACCACTAAAAGTGGTTACATCAACTTTTAATATGATATAAACAACAATATAATAAGCAAACATAAATGCACAACTCACTAAAGTAGCCACAACATGCAAACTATAACAACGACTTACTAGACATTTTGGTAATAGTACATATGTATTTTTTATTTTACTTTAAGCACTAGTAAAATATAATATAACTAAATTTATATATAACTAGCTGAGCCGGCGGACTTCGTACCGCATTTCTTTTTTTTTAAATATAGCCTATGTTACTCAGCGCTAATGTTGCATTCTAATGGTGAAATATTTTTTTTAAATCGGTCCAGTAGTTTTTGAGTTTATTCGTTGCAAACATACATACATACAAAAATACAAAGGTTTCCTTTTTATAATATTAGTATAGATAACAGCAGAAAACTTAAGTTGTATAGAAGTATAAATGCGGAAACTGTGGCTTAGTGTTATGTTATTTTATGGCCTACTAAGATCCAGGAATCTTCTTTCTGTCTGTCAATACACCTTTGGTCTTCGTCTCCCAACACCAGATATGAGAAAATATTTTTAAAAAAATCACGCCAACATTGTTGTGATACAAATATTATAACTATGTTTAAAGCAATAATGTAATAATAAGGACATTAAAAATTTTTGTGAAAAAACATTTTTCCCTGAGCTGATAAAAAATATGTTAAAGTTCAGGATAAATTCCTCAACAACTATATCATTATAATTAAGTTAAACGTCTAAATTAAAGTTTTACTGATTTTTGAATTATGAATTTGACCAAAAATATCATGTTAATGGTCAAAATATTGAAGAGTTACTGTTTTCAAGCTGCCGACTTTACCTCTAATTAAGGTCGAGGCCTAATTAAGTGGAAACAATCCACCTGAACGTCTTCCGTCTACGACGATGGGATCCGTAACACCATGGAAGCTATGAACAGACACGTACACAACAGCTATAATTAAAAAACATTATTATTATTAATCTACAGTATAATACAATTCATTTAAGGCGAAGGGTAAGGCACACTAACGCCGCTAATGGATTTAATTTTATAACTGCTAAACTGTTTTTTCAAACATTGCGTTCCTTCACTAGGCAAACATCAAATCAAATCAAATCAAAATATTTATTTGCATAAGTAAGTGTATCATACAGGTGAAATATATTTTATGTGGCTTTATAACTTAGTGACCTTTTGCAGGTATTACAAATATACAGTTTAAAAATATATATTTTTAAACTTATATTTAAATTATACATAAAAATTAAATGATGATGAGATAAAAAATTAATATTAAATAAATTAAAATAACAATATAATAGAAATTAAATTACATTTACCAATAAATAAAAACATCAATTATTAACATTAAAATTAAAATATTCATCTACAGAATAGAAACAATTTTTAATTAGAAATACGTTTAATTTTCTTTTAAACACTACAGCATTTGTTTCATTTTTAATATAATTTGGTAATTTATTAAATATTTCTATGGACATGTAGTGTGGACTGCGATTGAGCATATTTATTCTAGATGGCGGTAGGTATACCCTATATTTATTGCGTGTGTTTACATTATGAGTGTTTACAACTTTTGTGAATAGGTTCATGTTTTTATGCACGAATATGGAAATATCTTGTATATAAATTGAAGGGAGTGTTTATAAGTTGTATTTGACAAAATATGGTCTGCAACTTTGCAAGTTGTCTATATGGGCTATTATTCGTACACATTTTTTTGCATTATAAACAACTCATTGGCATTTACGCTGTATCCCCATAGCATTACTCCATACTTGAGCCAAGAGTATGCATACGCGTAGTAAGCTGACAGAGCTGTTTCTCTATTTGTACATTGTTTTAATTGGAATAAGGCATATGTAAATTTGGCCAGTTTTGTTTTTATGCAGTCAATGTGAGATTTCCAGTTTAGGTGGGTGTCTATATTTATTCCTAGTAGATTAAAAGTTTCGACGGTTTCTAATCTTTTCTCAACTATTATTTAAGTGGAAATTGTTTGTGAATAAATGCGATAGCCCGTTTTGTAAATAAACCACGCAACAAAAAGTAGTGCACAATTATTAAATAAATACTATGGATGCTTTCCTGTTGTCGGACGGTACGCAATGTTTAAAAGAAGATCCGGTCCGTTAGTAATTGTCAAATTATCAATTGATGGCGCTAGTGTGCCTTACCCTTCGCCTTAAGTTATAGGCTTAATCACCCCGCTTGCCATATGCGGGTTGATGCTCAAGAACCCGGACTTAACATCCGAAAAATGCTTTGTGGTACCTAAAAATTTACCCCGGGGTCTGTGGTTATCGGGCGAGCATCAGCCACTCGATCACCAAGGGAGGCGTTACCATTACTTGCAGAGATTACCTGATTTCAAAAAGGGAGCCAGCAGTGAGACAGTATATAAGCTATTTATTTACTTACTCTATAATATTATATTTATGAAGCTATAAATGAATAAAGAAAAATAAAAGCCAAGGTCAATCACTATTACGTGGTAGAATAAAATTAATTTATGTATTTAGGCACCCGTTAAGAGGGTGCAGCGCGGACGCAAAACTGCGAGTTTCAAGTTTCTTTATGATAGCGAGCGAGCGGCGCGTGGCAGTGGTGTGACAACGGCGCACGACAAGAATACGCACGCACACTAATATCTGTACAGAGTAGGCTGGTGATTTAATTAGAGCAATGTTTACTTTCGTAAAATCATAGGCGTTTAGGTAAAAAATAATAAAAGTCTTAATATTTTCATAATCATATTTTTAAATTGAAAAATAAGATAACAGTGGCCTGCGGAATATCAATACAAACATTTTGATGTCGGATCATTGTTTCATTTGTGTTATATTTACAAAGTTTCTGAAGAAATAAGTTTTTAGATATCATTACTTTTACGTATGGTTTATGCAGTTTCTGGGTATTTGTTTCAAATTCCAAGACAACTTTGGCCTTGTGAAAGGATCAAGCTAACCTACACTAGTCCTTTTAATGTATATGACCTATTCAACGGCTAGCACTTGTGACTTAAAAACACGTAAATTTTCGAAATTCCGCGCTTACACCCCCTTAACAAAAAATATAATAGGCCTAGGCTGTTTTTTTCCATCGGTCAATGTTTGTCTACCCATCAACCAGCATCGCAGTGTCAAGGAGTGTCAGAGGAGGGCCAGCGCGTGACGGGAATACTGTGGCGATGGGTAATTGTTTACAGGACTAACGGTTGAAGTGGTCGAATATGTTGGCAGCTGAGAGTCAGTGTAAAATTAAATGCAGAGCACGCTGTACGTTGTACGTGGCGCATTTTCGGCAGATTATCAGTGTTGTGACAAAAGTTTGCAACAACAAGAATCACACATTCGGAACCGTTCAATTAACTTAACATATACCTACGTTTCACTAAGGTTATCTTTTATTTAGTGTTCGTTTTTTATTATGCTCTAAAAATGTTTTTCACATGAAACTTTAAAAACATTTTAATATATATGAATATACGATAAATCTTAATTAAAAATTGCAAACTACAACTAAATAATCTTCTTTAGTTCTAGTATCTTCTTATTTATTTAAAACTAGCTGACCCGGCGGACTTCGTACCGTTTTGACAGTTTCCGTCATTGAGTTAAATATATATCAATGGTTTCCATGACAACAAAACAAACAAATCATTTTGTATTGGAAAATTAAATTGTCGTTTTTAGATTATTTTTTTTAATATAGCTTATGTTACTCAGCGCTAATGTAGCATTCTAATGGTAAAAGAATTTTTTAAATCGGTCCAGTAGTTTTTGAGTTTATTCGTTGCAAACATACATACATATAAAAATACAAAGGTTTCCTCTTTATAATATTAGTATAGATTTATCTGAAATCTCACATTTAATGTTACCTTTTGAGGATTTCTCCTCAATTACGAAAAAATGGCTTATAAAGAAATGATATACTTTCATTTATCATTCACATTACATGTGTTTCTTACATTATTGTGAGAATGTTTTATTACGAGTATCAATAAAAATATACGAGAAAAACCGATCGAGTCCCGCATAGAACGCACTGGCTGGTTGAAATGATTTATGTTCGCGACTGTACCCTTCTTAAACTCCGGAGCTCTGTTATGTAATCAATCTATATATATATCTATCTATCTATTATCTATCTAATAACCTTGTCGAAAACACACAAAATGGTATTTTATTCTTCCATCTTCACTACACAGTATAAAACAAAGTCGCTTCCCGCTGTCTGTCTGTCCCTATGTATGATCTTTACAACTACGCAACGGATTTTGATGCGGTTTTTTTAATAGATAGAGTGATTCAAGAGATACAAAAACTTTTATCTTACGACAACGTCCGAAATCAAAGCTTAATTTTCGAAGATTTCTAACTTGGTAACCCATCCAATGATCCGCCATTGCAATAGCTCCATAACATGTTTTTTTTTTTTTTTTTTTTTTTTTTTTTTATTTTATTTTATTTTATTTTTTTTTTTTTAAATACAAGCTACTCCCCGCTTTTTGGCAGGACTTTATATTCTTTTTTATTTTTCGTTTTCTTTTTTTTTTTTTTTTTTTTTTTTTTTTTTTTGGGGTTTAATAAGCTGGAGCTATAAGAGCTCTACTCTGTGTATTCTTTTATCTACTTTCTTTTTTCTTTTCTTTTCTTTTCTTTTTTGTACAATTCTTATTACTAATACATTTCCTCTTTTCATTTACATTGCTTCTTAACATCTAGTTCATACATTATACATATAATTCTTATATTTATTTTATTTACATACATTTTGTACTTTTATCTTATTTGTTTACATTTCCTTTCTTTCTGTTTTTCATATTGTCTATGTACAATTAGTATCTTTCCCCAAAGTAAATCCTGTCACATTCATGGTCTTGCTTTGTCTCTTATATTATTGCTAATGTTTATATATCTTTGTTTCTCTTACTTACTATGTTAACAATGTTTTTGGCAAAATCCATAAAAATTTCTCTTTCTTTCTTTATTCTAAAAATCTCCTTAAGGGTGTCTTTACTTAGTTTTGTGTCTATTTTCTGCTGCAGAGTGTACCTAGCTTGTGTGTGTATTGGGCAGTCAAGTAGTATATGGAAGATGTCCTCGTCCATCGTCGGGTCACAGGCACATGAAGGACTGTCCCTGCACTTAAATCTGTGAAGGTATGCACAGAATCCTCCATGACCCGTCAAGACCTGCGACGCAAGCCGGTCGATGGACATCTTCCTTACGGTGTTGTATGCGTCCACCCCATTAGGGAAAAAGACCTTAGTGGTCGCGGCTGTGGCTTCCGTTCTATACCTGCTGTCCCATTGTTCGATCGTTTCCGCCCGTAAATGACGTTTAACGAACGAGATGGGGCAGTAGTCATAGTCCGCTCTGGTCTTCAACTTGAGGGCGGCTTCCTTCGCTAATTCATCCGCTCTCTCGTTCCCTCCCACTCCGACGTGGGCCCGTATCCAGTAAAGAGAGACTTGTTGGTGGTTGTCTCTCAGGACTTCCAGGTTACCCTGTATCGCCTTCGTGATTGGGTGCGAGGAGTCTGGATCCATCAGCGTCTGGAGAGCCGACCTCGAGTCGCTCAGGATAGCCGTTTCTTTAAATTTTTTGCCAATAATAATTTCGGTCGCTTGGAGGATAGCGTATAACTCGGCTTGGAAGACTGTACAGTATGGCTCCAATCTGAATTTTCGGGTACACGTCTCAACCTTCCCCTTCCAACAGGTCAGGGCGGCTCCGACTTTCCCCTCCAGCTTGCTGCCATCCGTGTAGATCTTAACCAAGCCTTCTGCCAATTCGCTATCCTCTTCTGCGTTTTCCAATAGGGTGAATTTTGAATTTAGTATCCTACTGGGGTGGGTGTTCTCCATGTATGGTACGCGCTGCTCGACCCTCCTGCCACTTAATACTGCCTGGGGTTTCCCACGCTTTGCCTCATAAAGCAAGGATGCTTCTTGGATCCGAAGGTCCAGCGGAAGCAGCCCCGACAGTATTAAAGCAGCGTTAAGGGACACCGTTCTATTGCTCCTGGTAATTTTGAGCGCGAAACCTCTCAGTACCACGTCGAGGGCTTTCCGGGAGACTGCCTTCTTCGCTTCCCTGGACCAGACGCTTGCTGCGTACAAAATCACAGGTTCAATTACTGCTTTATAGATTGTTTTAATAATTTCCGGGTGCAGTCCCCATGTAGCCCTCGCCGCTCTGCATACTCCTTTGTAGATACCTATAGATTTTTTACAGATGTATTGGATGTGCTTGTTAAAAAGGAGTTTGTTATCGAATATGACACCTAAAATTTTTATTTCTTCTACCAACTCTATATCCGTTCCCCCCATCTCCAAACGGGGCGTGTCGAACTTCAACTTTTTGGTGATAACCATTGCCTTGGTTTTATGTGGCGCGAAGTTTAGTTTGTTCGACACTCCCCACTTCTGGACACGGGAGAGAACGGAGTTAGCCCTATTGGAGATGTCTCCGGCTGTGCTACCCTCTATTATAAGGACGATGTCATCTGCGAAGGCTTGGCAGTACACATTGGCTTCGGTGAGTTCGTTGAGCAGGGGGTCCAGAATTAAATTCCACAACAAGGGCCCGCCGATGGAACCTTGGACGCAGCCCTTGTTGGTACTCTTACTGTACTGTTCCCCCGCATACTTCACCGTCACCTTCCTGTCTTCCAGGTAGCTGCTTACAAGCCTTCGCAGATTCACCGGACACCCTTTGGCTTTTAGCTGACATTTAATTTGGGGCCACCACGCATTGTCGAAGGCCCCCTCTATGTCCAGCGAGATCAGAACCATTATCTTCTTCTCTACCAGATTCTTTCTGATCTGCTGGACCATATCATAGAGGGAGTCCTCAGTACTGCGCTGTGGCACAAAGCCATACTGGCAGGGGTTTAACTTGGGCAGCACATACCATCTTATTCTTTTAATTAACATTTTCTCTAGAATTTTGCCTAAAATTGCCAGGAGCCCTATAGGTCTATATGATTTGGGGTGCGTGTAATCTTCTTTATTTGGTTTCCTTAGTAGAATTATTGTCGCTATTTTCCATGGCTTGGGAAAGTGGGAGAGCTCCAGGCATTTATTGAAGATAGCTAGGGATAAATTGGGGTCGGTTTTTATGGCTGCTGCGCATATGTCGGCCGTAAAGCCATCACTACCCGGGGCCTTTTTGGGGTTGAACGAATTCACCGCTTGAAGAAGTTCAGCCTCTACGAATGGAGGGTCGCAAAGGTCATCTTTGTTACCCTCATTCGCTTCGGCTGCCCTTCTCCTCACTTCTCTGTGTTCTTCGTTCTCCCCCAATTCGGTATCCTCCGGGTAAAAGCTTTCGGCCATTATGCGTACCGACTCCTTTGGGCTGGTGTTTTTGCCATCCCTAGCTATCGGCAGATCTTCGTACGCCTTTTTTGTTCTGCCTATCACTCTATATATGCCCTCCCACATTGTTTCCCTGTCTTGTTTCTCACAAAAACTCTTCCAACTCTCGATCCTGGCCTTTTCCATTTCTTCCTGATATTTCTCTTTTGTCTTTACGTACTGCTCGACGACATATGCCAACCGGCTCGGCGCTGCCCATTTAATTTTCCTCTTCATTCTATTCTTTTCTTTCTTCATTTCTTCTAACTCCTCGGACCACCACGCTATTTTTATTATTCTTTTCGCTTTTTTCTTTTTTAACATTCTATTGCACTCCATAACATGTTCAGTGACCAGACAATTCTGCTCCATTTTTATTACATTAATGTGTAATAGATTTTAGGACCAGAGATGCCAAAACTATACGGGCAAAGTTTACCAAACTCTGCGGCGCCCGGACACGGAACATAGATAAAGGACTTGTCACTACAACTTGGCATAGACACGCCAGGTATAGAGAGCTATAGCGGTTATTAAAACTAGAGATAAAAGCACATTAAAGAAGAAACGAGTTAACGCGCCCGGTCTGCGAGTGCTGAGGTTAAGCAACTTTCGCAAAAGCCGGTCATCGGATGGGTGACCAAAAATTTAACATCTAGAGCTCCTCCGCGCTTCGGAAGTCACGTAAAACCGTTAGTCTCGGCTGCATTAGCAGTCGTTAACAACCACCAATTCACACTGAGTCCGCGTGGTGGTTTATAGCCCGTTCTCCCTATCCTTCCATGGGGAAAGCTCATGCCCCCAGCAGTGGGGACATAAAATGAGCTGATGATGATGATGATGACTGCACACGGGAAGACGCAAAAGGGTTATGTGAAACTATTTCCTCGATCCCTCTAGGGATAACGGACTAATAACTTGTGTACTTTCCCTCCCGTGGCGCCATAAGCAATCACCAGAGTTCACTCCAGTAGACACTAAGAACAAGCCGACATCGATCATCTCAGCTGATAGACAGCTTTTTTTAATGTTAAAAGGAGGCAAACGAGCAGGCGGATCACCTGATGGAAAGTAATCACCGCCGCCCATGGACACCCGCAAAACCAAAGTAATCGTAGATGCGTTGCCTTCAGGAAGGAGTTGCATCTTGAAGAGGGAGTAGGAATTGGGAGGGGGAAGGGGTGAGAGATGGGCCTCCGGTACTTTCACTCACCGGACAAACACAACAGCAACGAGTGCCATTGTTTCACGCCGATATTCTGTGAGAGGGTGGTATTACGCCGGGCGAGCCGGCCCATTTCGTGCTGCAACGCAGCTGCTGCACAAATGTCTGCCCTAAGGCTCTTGTAAAATGTGCAATTTTTTTTCTTTTTCTGTTTTCTTTAATTTGTTTTTGTTTGTGTTTGCATTCTGTTGTCGTGCCTTATTACATAAATAAATTGATAGATAAACGCCCGGTACTGTGCTGCTCGCATCCAGCGGCTACCCGAAACCTTCACCAGATCAACCGTAAACCGTACCACCAATCAAACCTTGTAGTGCCGTCGTAAATGCGATATTATTTACCCAAAAATTTCAATCACATTATGACAAAGCAAATCAGAAATACATTTCCACTTTGTTTCGCAAAGAGCGACCCTGTCCCTTTCAGACTTAGAGTGTATAATTAGTTTTTGCTCCGGCCAAAAGCTCAGATTGTATTGAGCAATATCGGTAAATCATCCATTGTGGACTCATTGCGTCATTGTTTTGGCTCCTTTATGCCGTGTTCAATGCGTTCGATGACGCAGCCACAGTGTAAAAAAAACTAGTATGTCTTTTTTTATGCATAGTGAATTTTTCTCGTGTATTTATTTGTTGGATATCGAAAACTAAAAGAAATAGCGGAAACTATACTCAGAGTGGTTGGGGTCGATTATAAATTCGACTCACGAATTTTTTTTTAAACTATGGTATTACGTACCTCAAGTGGCGGTGTTCTAGTTGTTAACCGACGAATTAAAACCCGCTAGACATTTGATTTACGAATAATGTAAAGCAAAAGGTGGACCAACCGGGAAGCGCCCGGTTGAGAAGGATTTTAGCCACCTCCAACGGCCAGACTGGCGAGAGGTGGCTGAGGACAGAGCAGAGTGGCGAAATCTTGTGTCGGAGGCACAGATCCACTTCGGGTCCCTGAGCCAGCGCAGTAAGTAAGTAAAAGGTAGAATGTATAAATATAATGTAGTATTGTAGTGTGTAATGTAGTAGTGTAGTTCTTCGTCTTCTGCCTGTCCTGGTCCCATGTTACTTGTAGTAGTGTACTATTAGTACTCAATAGCCTAAAGTATATATGTCCCACTGCTAGTTATAGGCCTCCATCATTGGTGTTCCGTATTCGTGGTTGGACATTTCCTACATCAAATCATGTGATGCGACCATTTAACCGACGCTCAGTCGGAACTACCGCACTCTTGCGATATTACCCGCGATGGTGGTAGAACAACATTAGGCGCAGCGACACTAGCACCACAAGCTTTCAATATTTTGAATCGAACAGTTATCTGTCGAGAGCTCGGTGCTACAGTCACGTTATACGCCGTGCGTTACAGTGTTACTCTCTAGAACCTATCAACCCTGGCCAGGGTCTCGGAAGACGTCGTACGCCTTCACCAGTTCAGGAGTTGCGATTCTAACTGAGAAGCCGGCTGTTGCAGAGGAAAGGTGAGTCGTACTCCCTTGCTTTGTTGTCGGATTTGTGCAACCCGAGTCATCGATTTTTGATTCATTTTCCCCTAAAATCTACAGTCCACTTGTCAATACAACAATTAGAATAACCTAATTCATCGCTACAATTGATGAGTATTGTCTTTTTTACCACATTTGCCAAATTCGAGTTAATAATCACAATCCGGGCTATGAATCATCAACATCCTCATCTCAGCCAAAACACATCCACTGCTTGACAAAGTCAACTGCTTGCTTCACCAGATCGTCGGTCCTTACCAGGTAGTCGGCTATGCATCGGATAATTCAAAACACGCCTTACCTGATATGGAAATTGAACCCAGGACCTCGTGTCACGAAAATATAAATGTTTTATTAATTTATTAAACAACGACTTACCATTCTGAGTGCACTGTGGCACGAGCGTGTTGCTGGCACCCCATTGTACATGGGACAAGTTGTGCCATTAATCAATGCGGCGGGAAGTTTAGCACAGATTGTACCTTCACGACATCGCCCTGCGTCTGGTCATTGTCCTGTACGATAGTATGGGGGAAACTATGTGGGGGAAAAAAGGTTTATGAAGTTCGACCTTCATGGCAAAGGGGGTAATGAGAAGCCTGGCTGTTATAAGAAAAAGCTAAAAAATAAAACTCAGTGGCTGAGTTGCAAAGCGCTCGGCCCGATGGCCGAAGGTCCCTGGTTCAATTCCCAGGTCAGGCAAAGGTGTTTAGGATTTTTCCGATGCATAGCCCGGGTTTGTTGTGATCACCAAGCCGCATTTGGCAAGCGTGGTGATTAATCCAATACCCATCAATTGTAGTGATGATTTGATTGGAGGCTTTTGCACAACAGTAGGACAGTTTAAGGCTATTAACTTTTTTTCACTAAAATAGTTTCTTTAGTTAAGCTTTTATATTAGACCTTTCCTGGTATTTACAAACATTGATGTTATGGCGACATATTTAGATAAGATGGTGGTAGCTAGCCAGGTGGGCCAAGCCCACCACCAACCAAACCGATTACACAAACATGTACACCCGCTGGGAATCGAACCCGGGACCTCTGGGTCTAAACCGGTGGTCTTAACCACTAGACCACAGAGGCGGTTAAATGTTTGAAACGTCGAAGTTCGAAACCTCGCTAGTAAAAGGCTGCCTGTCCATTGAGCGGAGCGAGGCTGCGGTGCGGAGAAGCGGAGAAATATTAACCAATAGGATGATAGAGAGGAGACTTAAGGCAAACCTATTGGTTAATATTTCTTCGCTTCTCCGCACCGCAGGCTCGCTCCGCTTCAATGGACAGGCAGCCTAACGCCAGTAAAAAACAGTCCACTACAAATTATAGCTTTTTTTTTGGAGAGAATTTGCTGATTGCCTCAGACGGCATTTCAGCTTCACCGGGCTTTTTTGGGGGCGGCGAGGAACGTAAAGGGTCCCTCAAGCCGTGTGAAACGAATCACCTTCGGAGGTTTTCTAGAGGGAACGGCATCGCGCATTAGTGCGCGTCCCCGTGCCCTACTAGATTCTCCGAAGGGTTCGGATCGGATCGGCGAATTATAGCATTGCTTGCGCCACCATTTTGTAGTCCTTCTCGCCATACCATTTGTGGTACCACTACCATTGCTATATTATTTTTGGCGAAGAAAACTGGTGCCTTAAACGGAAAAAAATCCACTTTCTCTTAAACTTAATTTTCCACACAAACGTATATAAGAAAGAGTTTCTCTGTCGAACGGTAAAAGTGTACCAACGAAGCCTGAATAATATAGCAGTGAAGGGGAGGTGTAATGATAACTCCGCGGAAGGCATAAAGCCTGCCACTAAACATAAACAAGAGAGGTTTGTGGCTGTGTACACAAAATAAGGAGACCCAGAAAGTAAGCTTTATACCTACATACCGCGCTCGAGCAACTCACACATAGACCCGAACACGAATCAAGGAGCAGGGAACTTTTTGTCTAATTTCAACCTCTGTCACGACACCTTTCAATTTAAAATTTAAAACATGATCAAAAACTTCAAACTAATTTACAAAAAGTGATTCAAAATTCAAAATCATTTATTTATTTTGGGCTACAAATTAGCTCTTACGAATGTCACTATGCCATCGATTCGTAAGTCTACACAGGCCTTGTACTGAGAAAAACCGGCAAGAAATTCACCAAAGGCATTTCTTTGCTCCCTTACAGCGTCATAATATTGGAAATGCCCTATCATAGAAGGACACTTTCCATTACAAATGAACACACAAAATATAAAAGACAACCACAGCATGTTAAAAATACTTAAATAAAAGTAATAAAAACATCTAAGTGAGCAAATACATCAGGTACCAATTTCTATTTCCACAATGTCAGTACGACTGGGATCGCGACGAGTTTTTTAATGATGTCAAATGAACGACATTGTCAATTTGACGTTTATTTGTAATCGTCTATGCAAAATGACAAGCGTAAATACCTTTGAAAGGTATTTACCTTTATAAGCTCTCAGCTCGGAACAGTCCGAGCGCAGCTGTCGCGAGATTCCGTGTCCGTGAAAAGTTGTCTATGTATCCGTTGCTCGAGCGCGTCTGTGTAAAGATTACTTTCTGCATTCTCCTTATTTTGTGCTGTGTACCCGACTGCGAAAGTAAATGAACCATTTTTATATTGACACGATGAATATGTATTTAATTTTGTGTTGCGTTGAATCTCAAACAACAACTTAACCTGATGGTCTGTGATTTTAACAGTGAGTTGAGAGTTTGAGGAGGTCGACGGCGCAATGGTGACGCGCATCGCCTGCGATTCAGGTTAAGCATTCTTCGCAAAGGCCGGTCATCGGATGGGTGACCAAAAATGTTTAATCTCAAGCTCCTTCGTTCTTCGGAAGGCACGTAAAGCCGTTGGTCCCGGCTGCATTAAGTGTGAACAGTGTGTGAAGCAGCAGTGTGAACATAAAATGAGCTGATAATTAAACACTCATTTAAAATATTTGACTGAGCGTTTTAATTTACATTCAATATTACAATAGTCAAGGTCGCAATTAAATGTTCAATATGCCTTTGTTGACGCTACATATCTTAGTTCAAAGCACTCCTGACTTGTCACCCGTGACATCGGGCCCTTCCAACAGTAACGAAGCGATGTAGGACCGTTCAGATCACTAGTCATTTGATAGCCCGTACTCAAACACGGAATCATCAAATCAATCAAAGATTTATGAGTCTCAAAGTATAGTTTGCATGTCTGATGGGAAAAGTAATCTCACCGAATTGCTCAATGTGTAATGTAAAGTAGTGGCGCTAGTAATCAACATTTTTTCTTTTAATTATTAAAAAGGGGTCAGGATGTGATTTTTGAATTTAGCAACAAATAAATTCATAAATCTTGCACGAGGACTGGTGGGTTACTCTTGAAACACAATTGCAATAATCAATTTCCAATCCCAAATCTAAAAAATTCAAATGGCACTCTTAAAAGCGATAATAGCTCTACATTGGAATTAAATTGCTTGGAAATTGAACGAACAAATTATTATCGAGATGGGGCGTTCCGAAATTGCGAAACTTATCCCAATATCGATACATATTAATCGCGTTGGAATTGTATTGAGATTGAGTTTGCGTCAAGAGTAGCCTACCTGGTCGTGGTCCTCAATAAATAAAATTTAAAAAAAATTGCTTCCTAGCTTCAAACAGTCAAATTTCAATTTTGGCGATGAAAATTGTGTCGATCACTGGGTTTTAAGTGTCGAAGACTGGTGCCATTAGCCTACTTACATACAGTTACTATGATTACTTTTTCTGGGTCACGGAGCCACAATGACGTTTGTGGAGATGACAGCAAACATTAAGTACCTACAAATATGTTGCAACCTTAATTTAATCCTTTTTTTTAAGATTTAAGGTTTAAAGTAAGCTGAAGTTTCCAATCCAATCCAATGTTTTTTCAGATTTTGTTATTCGAAATTTAAATTTATATGTATGAGCAAACACAACCACTTTCGAGATGCATTTTTGTTCGGAATCCATTATCTAGTACATAATTCATCGAAGCCACCATGAAACAACAGACTGTCGCGCAATTCATTGACGTAACGCATGCGTAACGCACAAACATTTTATCCAATACACACTCAAAGGAGAATAACTCTGTCAAACGACTTCTTGGCGGGAAAGTGAAGAGTCATGTCTGCGGTTTTGTTTTATTTTCTAAAATGTGTGTTATGTCGAATCACTATCATTATCAGCTCATTTGATGTCCCCACTGCTGGGGCACGAATCTTCCCTATGGATGGATAGGGAGAACGGGCCTAAACCACCACGCGGGCCCAGTGCGGATTGGTGGTTGTTAACGACTGCTAATGCAACCGGGACCAATGGCTTTACGTGCCTTCCGAAGCGCGGAGGAGCTCGAGATGATAAAATTTTCGTCACCCATCCGATGACCGGCCTTTGCGAAAGTTGCTTAACCTCAGCACTCGCAAACCGGGCGTGTTAACAACTGCGCCATCGAACTCCTCAATTATGTCGAATATTAATGTGAAATAATGGTGGATTTTTAACCGTCAAGTGTTCATGAGTGTGCATGAATGTTGGCAAACGAAACAAAACAGTGCAACGTCACTTTCCAAATTCTTTCAAGAAGTCCGCGTGAGGACTTATTAAAGCCACATCTTTACTGAGATACTCGAGGGGTTGGGGCTATATCATTTCTCACTTCCCATTTCTATTATCTTTCATCATCATCATATAGAAAGGAAATATGGTTTGTTTATGTAATCCTCGTGAGAAAAATTACTTTGACACTGGCTAAATCTGCTAATCGCACGAAGCCATCAACTAAAGGAAAAAAAAGCATTTTACTATCAGACAAAACAAATGAAGGACACCACTCCATATTCAATATCCAATACACACACAAAGGAGAATAACTCTGTCAAACACTAAAAATCTCAACGCGCAGACAGGCTGAATAATACAGAAGGGTAGGGAGGTAAACAGTCAATGATAATTCTTTGGGAGGCATAAAGGCCCGCACTAAATCCAGTACATTTTAGTGAATATTTTATGTACGAGACGCGATGTACGCTGCGCCGTCGCTGTAAATTATGGGCTAGTGTTGGGTCGGCGTGATGTCGATACAATGGTCGGCCACGATACATTGTGTAAGAAGTTAACGTATCAAGTACGTCGAGCTAATACTGTGACACATGCTGAGCCGGAATTTTTGCCACTGTTTCTCTGCTCACCTTAATTTTTTTATGCTTTTTTGTAACCCTTCTGTATGTACATACAAGAGTGCAAAATAAATTATTTTATTTCAGTTCATTTGAAATATTGTTAGTAGAAATATAAAGAAAAAACATCAATATTATTCAAGGAGACTTATAGTTGTAGTCAGTCCCGCAGATAAGAATTCGTAGCTAAAAACCCTTTAATATTATGAAATAGGTCACCAAAACTATATATTCCACCGTGCTTGAGATATGTTTTAACATGTCGCGTTCCTTTTAATAAAAATAGGGGTGTAACGTAAATTACTTGCCATGGTATCTGCATAATTTTAGTAATCAACATTTGATCCGGTGTTCTAACCGCTATACCTTGGAATTATTTAGAGAAGGAATAATCAATGTACCTTCGAACATCTCGGTGGCCGAGTTGCAAACTCGACCCTATGTCCGGCAATCCTTGGTTATATTTCCAGATCAGGGTTTGTGACCAGTGATCGGAATAGGTAGAGCTATTTTGGTTCATTGACCGTAAACGTTGATGTTAATATGGACATTACGCGAGATTCTAACTGAAACTTTTTTTTTATAAACGTGATAAAAGAAGGCTTGCCTTACGTATTGGCAGTGGGCGCCACTACGTTGTAAAACTTACATTAGCGACGCGTTGCCAATTTCCATTGCGCACACGCGCAATGTTGCCGCACGATTTTGCCGCGCAACACGGCTTTTGGAAACAAAAGAATACAATAGCGGGCTCCGCTGCTAGAAGAACACACTTGTTCTTGTATCTTTCGACAGCATTCATATTGTTTATCGACAATATTTCGGGAATGTCCATATTAATACAACATATGGCAAGTACAAAAAATTACTCTACTTATTCCGATCATTGGTGACCACCAACCCGCATTTGGAAAGCGTGGTGATTAAGCTATTACCCATTAATTGTAGCGATTACTTGATTTCATTGATGGTTGAGACCTTTACTCAGCAATGCGACAGCATATACACTATTTATTCACACTTTCGAAATTCTAAGAGCCTTACTTTAGAGTATGCTTGGAAAAAATATTACATGTTTGTTCCCGCCATTAAGTTTCCTTTCAAATCAAAGTATAAGAGCAAAACATGGAACAGCCACTCCAAGCTTACACTTTGTTTATTACTACCGGGATTATAGTTTATGTTTTGAAACCAAACAATACATTCTTGCTTTAGCACAACACTGACACACCACACTGACACCTGAAGACCCCAAGTTTTATTACATGCAATGATTTATTCATAGCACTTTCATCTCGGCCACATGTGCGCTCATATTAGATAGCCACGAGAATGATTAAACACTGCATATCGACATTATAAGCGGACTCTTAACATAAATAATAAATTACTGGTAATTACCTTTTATTTGGAGAGAGATGCTGATTGTCTCAGGCGGCATTTTCAGCGTCACCGGACTTTTTTGGGGGTGGTGAGAAACTTAAAGGGTTCCTCAAGCCGTGTGAAACGAAGCACCGTTTGAGGTTTTTGCCCAGTTAAATTCTCCGAGGGGTTGGGATCAGATCGGAGCTAGTACAGAACTGTGAGCTACGATTTAACTATTCTAAAATGTCTTCACTCGTCTCGGTGTTGGCCTGATTTTATTAACTCTCTATAAGGCAGTGGCATATATATTACCACCATATTTTGAACTTTATACAATTGAAATAAGGTCGAAAACCAATGAAAAATTTGAACATGCTGTGCCCGTTAAAGGGTTTAAGACTAAGTACGTGAAAATGTTAGGAACCATCCATAGGGAAGGCACGTGCCCCAGCAGTTAGGACATGAATTGAGCTGATGATGATAACGACTTAAAGAAAAAGTGCTGATTGTGTAAACCACTTTTCAATTTCAATTTCAATTATTTAACGTTACATTCTCAACGGTTTAACCGTTAATAACCTGTTAAAAACCTTGAAGGAATCCTTTGGCCTTACTTTGTCTTTTTCCTTTCAGCTGGAACGATACCAGATGATGATACAAATTGTAGTAAATACACAATATTCATTCAGCTAATGCAATACACGTTTACTTTCTTAATCATCATCACCATCAGTTCATTTTATATCCCCACTGCTGGCGCACGAGCCTGCCCTATGGATGGATAGGGAGAACGGGCCATGAACGACCACGCGGGCCCAGTGTGGATTGGTGGTTGTAAACGACTGCTAATGCAGCCGGGATCAACAGCTTTACGTGCCTTCCGAAGCACGGAGGAGCTCGAGATGATAAATTTTTGGTCACGATTACCGGCCTTTGCGGAAGTTGCTTAACTTCAGCAATTGCAGATAGGGATTTCAGATTGGAATCGTTTTCACCATTTTTTAATTGGATATGTACAAAAAAATATCGATAGACAATTAGCCATCACTCAGTCGGCAATGATCGTAAAACTGCGAGCCCCGACCATGAATAACAGAAGTGGGGGCATTCCGGAATTATGGCGTCATCACTCCGGCCCATAGACTAAAAATAATAACAGAGACAAGGCAAACTGAAAGTTATGCGCCATCTTAGGAGTTAACCGTATTTCTTTTCGCATCGCGTAAATCCTGTATTAAGCTTTCAGGAAGCGTAGATGAGTATCTGCGTTACTTCATGACTGTAGGGCCTTTATTCTTTATTTTGTTTTTTTGTAAAGTTGTCTACTTCGTGGTTCAGTGACGTGATTCTGACGTTTATTCCTTTCATAATTTGAAGCAACTTGTATTTATCGTGCCTAAGTACACCACTAACTACCACTACCACAAACTGTCAAATTTCCTCAACCGACTTTAAGCTTTATTTTTTAGGCATTAAGGTTTAATATTTATTGTAGACATTTGACAGATTTGGATCAAACTGTCAAATTTTCTCAACCGACTTTGAGCTTTATGCTTTAGTCATTATGGTTGAATATTTATTGTAGACATTTGATAGTTTGGATAGGTTTATGTGCAGGCCTCTGTACATGGCCAAGATCTTGAGCTTTTGATGGTTGGCAATATTCTTTCGACGAAAGTTTTAATTAATATTATTGACTTCTTGGCGGGAAAGTGAAGAGTCATGTCTGCGGTTTTGTTTTATTTTCTAAAATTTGTGTTATGTCGAATATTAATGTGAAATAATGGTGGATTATTAACCGTTAAGTGTTCGTGAGTGTGCATGAGTGTTGGCAAATGAAACAAAACAGTGCAACGTCACTTTTCAAATTCTCTCAAGAAGTCCGCCCGAGGACTTAGTAAAGCCCCACATCTTTACTGAGATACTCGAGGGGTTGGGTGGTATATCATTTCTCATTTCTATTATCATTCATTATCATCAAACAGAAAATAAATATTGCTAATTTATGTATTACTTGTTAGAAAAATTACTTTGACACTGGCTAAATGTGCTAATCGCACAAAGCCATCAACAAAATGAAAAAAAAAAAAAAATATTATTAACAACTATGCAACATACAGGTTGTACCTACTTCCATTAAATTGCACATAGTTAATAACCCTTAAGGGTTGCTAACACAGAGTAAAATACTTAGCTTATGGTGTCAATAATTGGGTTTTTTACCCTGTTTGAAAACAGCATCGTAGTGTTTGACACTTTAAGCTCAGGGGGTAACCACGAGCTCTTATAGCAGTATAGCTGACCCGCTGACGTTGTTTTACCATATAAATTATTGCTGCTCCACTCCTATTAGTCATAGGGTGATATAATATAGCCTATAGCCTTCCTTAATAAATGGACTATTCAACACAAAAATATTTTTTCAATTCGAACCAGTAGTTCCTGAGATTAGCGCGTTCAACCAAACAAACAAACAAATAAACAAACTCTTCAGCTTTATAATATTAAGTATAGATATAGATTATTGCAGTTGTGAAAACGAGACGCGTGTAGCGGCGAATATACTCGCGTCTCTTCTTCACAATTGCAATAACTATAAGAGCTCATAGTCAGTGGGGCAGTTATTGACAGAGTTTTATTTGCCAAAATCCTACTAATATTATAAACGCGAAAGTTTGTAAGTATGGATGGATGAATCTTTGTTACTCTTTCACGTAAAAACTACTGAATGGATTTGGATTAAATTCGGCATACAGATAGTTTATAACCTGGATTAACACATCGGATAGTTTTTATCCCGATATTCCCACGGGAATGAATGAAAACTGTCAAAGTAGATGTTTGTTACTCTTTCACGTAAAAACTACTGAATGGATTTGGATGAAATTCGGCATACAGACAGTTTATAACCTGGATTATCACATAGGATAGTTTTTATCCCGATATTCTTACGGGAATGAATGGAAACTGTCAAAGCGTTACGAAATCCGCCGGGTCCGGGTCGATATTACATAATTTTTCGTTGATATTTTACGTAATGACAGCTAGAAAGTACGTTGTCTTCTATTGTTGCTAATGACAAAGCTTGTTTCACACGTACCACAACCACACCACACCGCCCGTCGCGATAAAACGTGGTCAAGCTGTGGTAACGTGTCAATAGTGTCGCTGCGACTTCTTGCAGTTGCGTTGTGTTCCTACAAAATTGGCGCAGTGGTTAACGCGCCCGGTCTGCGATCGCTGAGGTTAAGCAACTTTCGCAAAGGCCGGTCATCGTATGGATGACCAAAAATTTATCATCTCGAGCTCCTCCGTGCTTCGGAAGGCACGTAAAGCCGTTGGTCCCGGCTGCATTAGCAGTCGTTAACAACCACCAATCCGCACTGGGCCCGCGTGGTGGTTCATGGCCCGTTCTCCCTATCCATCCATAGGGAAGGCTCGTGCCCCAGCAGTGGGGACATAAATGAGCTGATGATGATGATGATGATGACCTACAAAATGTTTGCGATATGCGATATGGCGAACTAGCGTTCGCGGTGTCGCTGGCGGTTGCGTTGTGGTTGCGACGTTGCTGCGATGTAGTCGGCATCAAACATGCGGTCAATAATTACAGCAAAATATGGCCCGTGCGAATTTAACTATTAATTTTCATACAAATTAGCACCCGCCCACGTGTTAGTAGTGGTACGTGTGAAACAAGTCTTAGAATCAGTTGCTGACCGCTATTTTAAGGATTAAAGGAAAAAACTAAGATCACTGGTCTCTGTCGAACACCGGCCCAACTCTTTGACTATGACTGAGAAGTGATTGGCAACAAAGTCATCAGCTCTATACTCTGAGGTCGTAAACAAGAGTGGCGGCCCTGAATAACTACAGTAGGGATATTTGGATGTAAATGACGTCATCACTGCGTACTAACACAAAATAAGGAGACTCGCAGAAGGTAAACTTTATACAACAGCAGCGCTCGGACTGGTCCGTGCTGTTCCAAGATTCTTGTCTATGAGACGGTCTATGGTGTGCGTTGCTCCTGCGCGGTGTGAGCTTACCTTCTTAAGGAGACCCCTCCTTATTTTGTGGTGCTATTAAAAACGTCGGTAGACAATATTAGCTGCTTTTTGCGGTGTAGTGGTTAAACCACCGGCAACAGGTTCCCGCTCGATTCCCGGCGGGTATTGTACTCATTTTGATTGGTTGGTTTGTTTGGTTGACATTAGCGCTTATTCTGGCTTAGCTACCACCATGTATGAGTGAGTTAGAAATGTAATGTCAGTAGCGTCGTTTTGTTGCTATTAGAATATTGCATGATTCGGTAACGAGAGTTTTACGTGAGTTCTTCCCGTAATAACACGTGTTGTTAGACTCCATTTTAATTTATATCTACCGTACAATTGTATGCTTACCACTAATAATAAAAAATACTTGAAATTAGTTAAATGTTACACGCGAAGCCCTTAATTAAGATAATTAATTAATTAATTCGGTAACGACATTTTTTATGTATATGTCGTTACTTCCATAAGCTAAGCAGTTTCTTACGCTCATTCTTTTCCACAGCTAAAAGACGTTATAAAATTTTTGTTGGTCGATTCAAAAGTGCAATTAGGATAGACATATTTATATAAAGAAATTTCTATTTTGACTTTGGACCCTCAACTACCCGTAAGTACTGTGTGTGCCCAAGATAGCAAAACTTTTGCTTTAACTTTGACTTAACAAAATGTTACTAATTACAGTAAAGACCTGTTTTCCAAGAGATCATTTCGAACTACTTCATTTAGTGCCATCAAAATTTTAATGAATTCAAATCTTAAATCTGCGCAAAGTAACGTTAAAACAAGACGCCGAAGGCTTAAAACCCCCAATCTAAATACCAAATTGTATTCTAAACGCTCCAGGTGTCATTTACAACAGAATACAAACGCAAAACCTTTTGGTGGAATAAAAAATTTGCATTTCTCCAAAGTATCAACGCATAATAACTGCTAATGAGATAGCAAGCAACTAAGTAAGAAAATAACTAAGAAACATTGAAAATGATGGTACAGGGCAGCGCGCCCGGCTTGCCGTAAATGCCAGTCCAAAAATATATCATCTCGAGCTCTTCCGTGCTTCGAAAGGTACGTTGTTCCCGGCTGCATTTGCAGTCGTTAACAACCACCGCACCGCACTGGGCCTGCGTGGTGGTTTATGGCCCGTTCTCCCTATCCATCCATAGGGAAGGCTCGTGCCCCAACGGGCAGTGGGGTCATAAAATGAGCTGGTGATGATGATGATGATGATAAGATATATTGAATAATGCTCTGTTAGTAGTCCATAAAAAAAACTTACAATTTGTAGTGAAAAAGCCAGCCAGCATTTTAAAACGAGTTTATATTGTTATTCAATTACTTAAAAAAATATAGTGATAAATATATATATACTATTATATTGCAAACAATTCAAGTTCATATGAAATAGTTAACTGAAATTTGAACCTGTACTCCCACGCTATAGACACTTGCAGTTGCTCGCCACCTAATCAATGGAACCTACTCGTAGCTATCTCGTAACAGCTCGTAGCAGCTTTATATTTTATCTTCAATACAATGCTACGACGTAGCGCCGCCGTAGCATTGCGCATCGGAGAAATGCTGAGAGAATTTTAAAACTAAATGCATTTTTCACTTGATTCTCTCTCCGTTGAAGGTGAGTTGGCACTTAAATACTGTCAATTTTAATGAATAGTACCTACATATACTTCTATACATAAATACGTGAAAAAAAACTTTGTATCCCTTTTAAAGCATATTGCGATAGTTAAAGTTCATATGGAGGAGTGCAAAAAGATAAAACTTATGTTTCATATGAAAAAATTAAATGAAATGAATATACACTTTTTTTGTACACCATACAAAATACAAAATACAAAGTCTGACGGAGCAGAGCCTTTTAGGTTTCAGAGATTGATTTACCACTATTGATCAATTAAAAAAAAACAAAATCATTTATTCAGTGTAGGCTACAAATAGCTTATTTGAATGTCGCTATGCCATCGGTTCGTAAGTCTACTCTGGGCGGGAGACCTTGTAACAGAGAAGAACCGACAAGAAACTCAGCAGGGGCATTCATACATATATACATAACTAGCTGTGCCCTGCGGTTTCACCCGCGTTAATTAGCGACTGTTCCACACCTATTAGTCATAGCGTGATGTAATATAGCCTATAGCCTTCCTCAATAAATGGACTATTCAACACAAAAAGAATTTTTCAATTCGAACCAGTAGTTCCTGAGATTAGCGCGTTCAAACAAACAAACAAACAAACAAACAAACAAACAAACAAACTCTTCTGCTTTATAATATTAGTATAGATATATATATGATTTTGACGCTGTAAGGAACAAAAGAAATGTCTTTTCTCCCTTACAGCGTCAAAAACATATATATTATGTAGAAATATTTTATTTATTGAAGTACGTACATAATCGAGTTCAAGCAACTGTGTGTACTGTGCCGTCTCGTGAGAACCACGTTTATTGTGTACGGAAAAAAACAATGAATTATCCTTGAGACTTTTATCATTTTGCCCTTATTATTGTGTACCTGGTAAAAGGTGGAAATGTACTGAGACATTATATGAAATATTATCATCAATTTATAAATTTTATAATACTAACCTACATTTTACAATAAAGTATACTTTTTACAATAAAATATATAATTACTCGTATTATTTTATATTAAGATTTAACATTTTTAAACCTCTTTTTTTCATCATTCACATAACGTTCAATTTTGAACGTTGTCTACACGTAATATTGTTTTAAATTATTTTTATACGTGCTATAGGCCTTCTGCTACCTACTGATTCATATGCTGTTGGTTTTCCATAAATTAATTAATTAATTAATTACTAATATCAGTACTCTTCAACGTTAAATTTCTATTATACCTGAAATAGGTCATGTAACACCCCGCTCTACGCCAAACCTATTTATTGAGCAGATCCAGATACTAATTTAGGTTGACGAACACATTAAGGCGCCATCTTGGAGTAGGTTTCCCCTTACATGAAGTTTGACCTTTTGACCTCGAGCCGCTTAGGAAACAGACATCATATTCTTATGGCCCACAATGTACGAAACGTTACACGCTCTTACGAATGTGGTGTGTGCCATAACGAAGGGAAAGGCAGTATCTTAGTTTGATAAGAAGCTCGATGTCACTGCGGCTCGTCTTGCAAGTTCCTTCTTGCAACTCAAAGTCAAATTCAAATCATTTATTCAACATAAGCCTATAGTTTTGATGTCATTAAGTGCCTGTGACAGGCACTTAATGACGTCAAAACTATAAAAACCAAATAATAATAAAAAAACAAAAAAAAATTGTTTAGATTAAACTACTGAATCTACCACCAGCTCGGATTATGGAATTCCCTAATAATTAGTAATTGGGTTATGGAAGGTCCTTTTTTATTTAAATATTTTGCCTTTGTGCTGCTCGCATCCAGCAGTTTCCCGCGACCTTCACCAGATCGTCGGTCCACCTTGTTGGAGATCTGCCCACACTGCGCTTTCCGGTACGCGTTCACCATTAAAGGACTGTTCCGCCCCAGCGACCATCAGTCCTGCGAGCAATGTGCCCTGCCCATTGCCACTTGAGCTTAGCAACTCTTCGGGCTATGTCGGTAACCTTTGTTCTTCTGCGGATCTCCTCATTTCTGATTCGGAGAAACCCAGAGCATAGCCCTCTCTCTTTGAGTGACATTGAGCCTTCTAATAAGGCCCATAGTGAGTGACCACGTCTCAGTCCCGTGCGTCATCACTGGCAACACACACTGGTCAACCGGTCCTTGTATCCACAATCCTTGGGGGAGGCCTTTGTCCAGCAGTGGATGTCTTTTGGCTGAGACGATGATAATGATGATGATGATGATGATTTTGCCTTTTGTAATAATTAAAGGTTTCTCATCATAATTTACTGTCGCTTGGGAAAAGTAGACTCATCCCCACTATCTATGTGTATATGTATATACACACATACACACAAATTCACACGTTCCTTTTTTTAAATATTTTACCATTTGTAATAATTAAAGGTATTATTCCTCATCATTATTTTTTATCTATTTGGAAATAGAAAGTCATCCCCACTATCTGGGGTGTCTTATAAAACAAAACTATGTTAAAATATTAATATTTTGAGTACTTAAATAAGCTATTTAGTTTATTTGTCATAACCTGATTTTTTATTTAGCTTTCTGTTCTTAGTAAGCTACATTGAGCCGTAGGAAACGGCTGGTATTCTAGAGCCTAACGGCGTGATTGAGCGTGTAGATTTTATCGAGTATTCCTCTCACTCTTGCCCAGCTGTTTTCCTAGAACAGGATGACGGTTTGCCGACATTATGACGATTTATTATTAAAAGAAACAGACTCTGAGATATATATCTGAGTCCTGAGTTCTTGGCTACTACCAGCATCTTTTCTAAACGTGTCGTCATAACATCAATGTTAGTAACATTGTTGTGTTCCGGCAAGTTGAGGAATTCGGATGAAGTGCGCTTCCTCCGACGGCTTTATCATCACCTATATGAGATGAAGGCCAAGTTCTAACCAGTAACGCCGGCTCCACACTCTTGGGGCAAGACGATGCGAGGGCGAAGTACATCGATGCTTACCGTTCGCTTTAGTCCGGTGAGGCTGAAAATCGTCAAAAGCATTGATGCACTGCACCCTCGTCCCGTCTTGCCTGAGAGTGTAAAGCCGGTATGTAAGTAATTCAATAAATAACATACAATTGTTATACCGTTCGCAGCGTGAACTGTCCGTGACATCGGAAGGTCGTCCATTAAAAACCGCGAACGAGGGTAATGCTGTTTCCTACGTGGATCCGGGGCGACGCGGCGCCTAAACGACGCTCGCTGATTGCGTCCCGCAGACCTGACTACCGGCGAACTGTGCCTACACTCCGGATAGGTGACCAGTGCTCTCGATGTACACAGTGGTTTGGAAGGCACGTTGAGCTTTAAGTCCGGGTTAGTATCAGCTATAGGCCAGTTCTTCAGCTGTTGAGGTATTCAATTTTTTTTTATTCTTTACTTGGTAAACACTTGGCCTTCATAAGCCGAAGCTGGAAGCGTACTTTCCTCGGAGTCCTCAAGCACTGAGGAACCGGCAATCTTATCTCGAACTGTTGGAACACAACATACTCTAACAATGGTTTAATGACAAAGTGAGGCCTTAATAATACATGCCACAACCTAAACTGAGTACAACCATGTAACCAAACCCCCCCCCCCCCCCCCCCCTGAGAATCAAATCCAGGACGAAAGTAAAGTAAAACATACATAAAAAATCAAGAGAAATCGTTTGTCTTAACCGGGAATTAAACCGATCAAATGTGGTAAAAATAACATGCCGTATTTTATGATGCAGATCGAAAGGGTCGAAAAAAAGACCGTGAGAACTAATTAAAACAGACAAAAGAAAACAGTATTCATTTAATAAACTTACTAAAACCTTGCTAACTAATCAAATCAGTTGTTCAAAATGAGCTCCATTTTCTCGTATGCATAAATTTATTCTTTTGAGGAATTGACTTTTCGTAGCTCTTCGTAGTGAGTTGTGGTGAATATTAGTAATAGCTGCATGGGCTGCAGCTTTTAATTCGCCTACACTTTTGTAGGTTCTTTTATAAATAACGTCCTTCACATAGCCCCATAAAAAGTATTCTAACGGTGTTAGATCCGGAGATCTTGCAGGCCATTTAATACTCCCGTTTGTACCGATCCATATCTGGAAATGGTTATTTAAATATGTAGTCGATAACCTGCGTTATGTGCTGGCGCACCGTCTTGTTAGAAAATTCGACGTTTTTTGGTTGTGACGTCTTCTTCGGGGAGAGAATTTAATGCGTTTCGCAATAGGTCCAGAATTTTAAGGTATTTTTACTTTATTCAGGTGTCCTTTAAATATGTGAACCATACAACCCTGTTCTTCATTATCCCGCGCCAAACAGAAAATGAGAATCTCACCTGATTATTATAATGGTTATTGTGGATTGTACATACCATTATTACTAAATTTACTCTCATCTGAGCATATTATGTAATCCAAAAAATTTTCGTCTTGAGCCAATTCCACCTGGATATGACGACAGATGTGTAACCTTCGCTCTAAATCTCCCGGAAGCAATTTTTGCACAAAACTACCTTCACGGTAACATTTATGTTTGTATTTTTTGAGCACGCCAAGCACACGAGTATGAGAATGCTCGATGCTTTCGGGTAGGCTTCAAAATAGTTATGACACCTAAATCAAAATCGGAATAATCAATCTGCTGCTGTGGTCGTCGAAGGCGGCTTTCAAGTCTTCTATGGCTTTTTAAAATTTTAACTATTCGGAGCAAGATTCACCTGGATGGTATTTGCCTGTGTCGATATCGTTCCGCATAGCATTCAAGTGCTCGTGTTACATTAAAAAAAAATTAATTAACAAACTACGCTTCTAATAAGTCGAACTGTTTTTGACAATTAGCCATTTATATTATAATATATAATACTAAAGCACTTGCAACCCACGATTTAAATTTAACTAGGTACGTAAAATTGTAGCACAAAGATTTGAAAATGGAATAAAATAACGATTGAAAACCATTTAAAAAAGAAAAGAATGCGTTCAAACAATTCGGGCAATTTTTGTTTCAAATTAAAAAATGCACTTTTAAAAACAAAAATAGATCATTAAAATGTTCCATTTTTAAATTACCTACTTCTGCAAGCAACTATGATGACTAATTATAATGAATAGTGGTCGCCCAGTGGTCGAAATTCGACCGTAATTTTATTAAGGCTGCACGGATTGTATTCTAAGCAATGAAAAATTAAAAAATATAGAATGTGAGTTTGGATTGGCATTGACAGATTTCGGTCGCTCCTCTTCCATTTTTGAATTTTTTAAAAGAGTATATATGCGTGTATGTCAAATACATATGCGTGTATGTCAAATACATGGTAGTCTGTGTAATATTTGATTTATTGAATTAATGTATTTTTATGCATAATTTTACAAAAATATTAACATTCTGGAATCCTTCTCTGTATAAACTATAAGTGTGCGAAATTTCATACTCCTCCGTCCGCGCAATTTTCGTAAAAAGGGGCACAAAGTTTTTGTTCACGTATTAGGTAATATATACAACATGTCACAGAATGAACGCACATCCTGAGACACCCCAATTAGAATATTTAATTCTAATTAAAAAACATGCAAAATAATTTTACATTTATTTAATTAAATTGGTTTATTTAAGTTATTTATTAGTTATATCATCGAGGGCAAACAGTATGGGCATATTAGCGCTTTAGCCTACCGACCTACCGCATTTTAAAAAGCCCATTATTGCATTGACGTTTTATTTTAGTTTGTTTTAACTATTTAACGAAGGAGTGACTGTAATTTCAATAAGTTTTAATAATTGTGGAAAAAAAATTACGTATATTTTAAATATTTTTAATCGATTGAGAAGCCGATTTCTAACAAACTACTTTCTGGGTGTGCGCTTAACCTGTTACACGTTGTAGATAATAATTGATGCAATTTTCTTATCTAAAAAATAGATTACTAAAGAGTTGCATTAGTAATCGCAACTAAACTGATAGGTAAACATAAATGTAGCTCATTTAAACATCATTACTTTCCTTGCATGCCAGAGATTAGAGTGTCTTGTTTTTTCAATAAGTATTCGTTAGATGACAAACCACAATACAAGTTATTCTTAATTTTCACGGTCTTTATTTAATTCATGGTACTTATGTATTAAGGAGGAGCTCGATGGCGCAGTGGTCAACGCGCCCAGTCTGCGAGTGCTGAGGCTAAGTAACTTTCGCAAAGGCCGGTCATCGGATGGGTGACCAAAAGTTTATCACGTCAAGCTCCTCCGTGCTTCGCAAGGCACGTAAAGCCGTGAGTCCCGGCTGCATTAGCAGTCGTTAACAACTACCAATCCGCACTGGGCCCGCGTGGTGGTTTGAGGCCCGTTCTCCCTATTTTTTAAATTTATTGTTTTGAAAAATAAAGGAAAGTCTCCTTTAAACAGAATGTGCTATTTCCAATATTTAAGGTATTTGCCATCAAAGTGGCATTCGATTTTTCCACACTGTATATTACATGTAGTTGGAGATGTTAAAGAGAAAATATCATTAATATTCATTCATACAACAAAAAAAGCTGTGCTTCAGCATTTTCGTTTCCCCTCTACACCAACTAATCTACATACTCGTCTAAGCTGAATACGGAATAAGGGTGTTTTGTAAGAAATTTATCACAATATGAACGGCGCTATTGCCTGGCACTTAAGGCGACGCAATAAGGCCCAATGTGCCGTGGCACCCGGGAAATTATGATGCGGTGTGTTTACTACCACGGTTGCGAGTAAGTGGGTGTTCAGTTGTAATGTTCCCGGTTGCGGTGATTTGTGGTTTGTGTTGGGA
The DNA here is from genome assembly GCA_963082485.1 of Eudonia mercurella. Classification (NCBI taxonomy): domain Eukaryota; kingdom Metazoa; phylum Arthropoda; class Insecta; order Lepidoptera; family Crambidae; genus Eudonia; species Eudonia mercurella. The sequence continues at coordinate 12,999,915 of OY720046.1, forward strand.
CGGTTGTTTGTGGATGTCGGATTGTGTGTGCTAATCTTTCTGTTGTATCTTTATTATACAACATATATTTGTGAGAATTTTTACTGTGTTAAATTGTTTTATGAGTATACAGTTTGAAATGGAACTAGTGAAATAAAGTGCTTACCTAAAAAAATCTTACATTTAAGGGGGTGCAGAGCGGACGCAAATCTGCGAGTTTCAAGTTTCTTTATGATAGCGAGCGAGCGGCGCGTGGCAGTGGTGTGACAACGGCGCATGACAAGAATACGCACGCACACTAATATCTGTACAGAGTAGGCTGGTGATTTAATTAGAGCAATGTTTACTTTCGTAAAATCATAGGCGTTTGGGTAAAAAATAATAAAAGTCTTAATATTTTCATATTCATATTTTTTTATTAAAAAATAAGACAACAGTGGCCTGCGGAATATCAATACAAACATTTTGATGTCGGATCATTGTTTCATTTGTGCTATACTTACAAAGTTTCTGAAGAAATAAGTTTTTAGACATCACTACTTTTACGTATTGTTTATGCAGTTTCTGGGTATTTAATATCAAATTCTAGGACAACCGTGGCCTTGTGAAAGGATCAAGCTAACCTACACTAGTCCTTTTAATGTATATGACCTATTCAGCGCCTAGTACCTGTGACTTAAAAACACGTAAATTTTCGAAATTCCGCGCGGTACCCCCTTAAACGAATAGTACATTTTCAGTAGCTTATATGCCGTTCCGCTGGTGGGTAAAGGTTTTATCACCTATATCATTGCTGTAAAATCCATGGTTATTGGCTTAAGGCGAAGGGTAAGGCACACTAGCGCCACCAATTGATAATTTGACAATTACTAACGGACCGGATCTTTTTTTAAACATTGCGTACCGTCCGACAACAGGAAAGCATCCATAGTATTCATTTAATAATTGTGCACTACTTTTTGTTGCATGGTTTATTCACAAAACGGACTATCACATTTATTCACAAACAATGGCCACTTTTGGTGTTAGCGAATGAATACAAAAACAAACCTAAAAGTAGTGCACAATTATTTAATAATAGATGTATGCCTAGTGCCGGAAGATCCGCAATGTTTAAAAAAAAATCCAGTTTCGCAGTTATCAAATTAAATCCATTAGCGGCGATAGTGTGCCTTACCCTTCGCCTTGATCATGACGCTTGCAATACGGCTTGACAATGACAAAACTCAATATGCATCGGAATATTCACTTTGCCCGATCTGGGAATGAACCCAAGAACTCCGGATATTGAGTCGAGTGCCTTGTCACGCGGCCACTGACGTTATGGCCGGCAAAGGAAGGTCATTAATTATGTAATATTAATTTAAATATCGTCAAAAAATGTATAAGGTCATCTACACTAATATTATAAAGAGGAAACCTTTGTATTTTTGTATGTATGTATGTTTGCAATGAATAAACTCAAAAACTACTGGACCGATTTAAAAAATTCTTTCACCATTAGTATGCTACATTAGCGCTGAGTAACTTATGTTATATTACAAAAAAAATGTCCACCTATGCGAAGCAGGGAACTAAAGTTAACATTCAACATAAACAGTGAAGTTTGCTGTGAAACTACGCCATCTATCCAACCAACAAGTAACTAAATTACGCAAACTAAAAATCAGCAAGAAGCGTGGCTATTAGATAACCTCACTCTAAGCTAAATGAGATCACCGGAGGCCGGGCCCGCAGCTAATCACCACCTATGAAAAAATATTTGCGGCAAACACTTATCAATTGGAGATTAATAGGGTGCCTTTATATGCCACGACCATTCTGGTTTTTTTGAGAGTTTACTTTTGGCCTATGACGGACGTTACAGCGTCTCTTGCTTGGAGGGCGGCGAGAAACTTAAAGGGTTCCTCAAGTCGTGTAATCAAAACACCGTCGAAGGGTTTCTAAAGATTGGCATCAAGCAAGCGTGTCCCCGTTCCCTACTAGATTCTCCGAGGGGTTCGGTTCGGAACGGATAATCCTGCTGCCTACGAGAAATGTACTCGCTCCCGATTAATTAATGGGTTTTGGATCAATGACCACACTTGCATTGCGGGTTGGTGATGACAAAACGTAATACTCATCGAGAAATATGAAACTCACTTTACCCAACCTGGGAATTGAACCCGAGAACTCCAGAAAGTCGAGTGCTTCGACACTTGGCCACTAAGATATAGGTTAGATTTAATGAAATTTCGTGTACATTTCTTTTATCTATGGATAAAATTAATAATTTGAGTTATTGTGGACCACAAGCACGAGCGTCTTGCGACGCGGCGAGCGGATTACTAGTTCATTGCGCGTTATACTGCTGCAGCTGTAGTCAACGGTGATAGAAATACCGCAATGAACTAGAAACCGATTACCGTGTCGCAAGTCGCTTATGGCCAAGCGGTGTCTTTTTTTTTTGGAGAGAGTATACTGTTGTCTACCTCGGATCGGATCTACAGCTTTACCGATTTTTTTTAGGGGTGGCGAGAAACTTTAAGGGTACCTCAAGCTGTGTGATCGGAACACCGTTCCAGAGGTAATGATTCCGTTCGTAACTAGATTTTCCGAGGGGTTTCGGTCGAATCGCCAATTGTATCGCAAGGTGTAAACGCACCTCCGTAATCTTTCCGAAATTGACTATTACAAGAAACGCACTAATTTGCGGCCGACACGCGCCGCGTGCCTCGTCACGACTCGTAATTAATGTTATTCGTAATAGCAATTAATGAGTTAAACATTTGTTTTTTTTTTAAATTGGTAGAAAACGATGTTTTTTTTGACCAGCCCTGTACTTTCTAGTATTATGGTCCAATGGTGTATGGTACAATTCCAATGGGATTAATATGTATCGATATTTGGATAAGTTTCGCAATTTCTGAACGCCCCATCTCGATAATAATTTGTTCACTCAATTTCCACGCAATTTAATTCCAATGTAGCGCTATTATCGCTTTTAAGAGTGCCATTTGAATTTTTTTGATTTGGGATTGGAATTGTATTGAGATTGAGTTTGCGTCAACAGTAGCCTACCAGGTGCCTTGTGCCTTAGACTATCGTGATTGATTCTGACTCGTGCAAAAAAGAAGTTGTTCGTTATAGAAGAAACCCAAAAAAAAAATTACGCTTATTCAAAATGCCAGCAACCATAATTCCCGTTCTTTGGTCTTTGGTGGCGGGAATTTTCGAGCTGATGATAGTGCTGCATGGTCGATGACGTCACACACAAAGTCCAATCGAAACACCACACCACACCACTCCACAGTCGGTTGAATACGAAAATAGTTACAACAGCAAAAACACAAGCAAATTAATAGCTGCGACTGTAATGTCTCTAAATCGAAGATATGAGAAACAGCCCATAATACCTTTCAATTTGATATTTGAAAGCTATTCAAGAACTTCAAATTAATCCACAAAGCTGTTAGTTATTGCGATTGCGACGCGTTTCTGAATGATGTCGATTGAACAACATCGTTAATTTGACATTTATAATTGGAATCGTCTATGCATAGTGACAAGCGTAAATACCTTTGAAAGGTATCGTGATAGAGGTTGAATTAGATAATAAGCCCCCAAAATGTTTAGCAATGCCTCGTTCTACTTTTCTTAACCCCTCACTGTACGGATTATAAAAGTCAACGCAGTACTTAGAACCCGATTGGATCAAATGTTCAGCAATGTCTGCTCCCCTGTTGTTAACCCCCTACTGTACGTGTTCGCACCGTTCCTACGTCGCGTACCTGTCGATACCAGCTGCTAACTTTCACATGGGCCACTGAGACCGAGCGGGATCGCCGATCGAATTTTACTAATACCTACCTGCTTTACGTTTGCATACTAACGGAATATAATTACCTAAAAGTTTTAGAGATTTTACGTCTTCAATGTTTGTATTTGACTATAGGTAGTGTCTGTATTACCTATTTTTATTTTCAACTTTATGATGCAGTCGAACCATGCATAAATGTAAGGCTATGACAGAATAACATGGTTTGTGAGTCTCCTGCAATCACTGAGCCATATACCCTTTTGACTCTAACGGTACTCTGCCTGGATATTACCCCTTGGGTATACCGTGTTTTATTTTGAGGCAAATAAAGTTATTTATTATTATTATCGCTTTATTTTTTTTTCTCATATAAATTTACATTTTTAAATATTTTCTAAAAACAAAATAAATAAAACATTTAAATAAAATATTCAAATAAATTTTAACCCAAATTTTGTTGCGAACAAATTACAAAACACAAATGTTGAAAAAATTTCCACAAGCAGGATTTGAACCTGGACCCTTCTGACATTCGGGGTCAGGTGCTCTTCCAATTGAGCTATCGTAGTTCTAACCAGCCCGCCGAAATTATTCAACACTTTTTACTTTGAAAGCCAAAGGCGCCCATTCAATGTCAACAACTACCGTCACTAACATCCGTTCATAATATTTTTACAAATATTAAAGATCAGTGAAGAAGTAAGCAAGCTATTTTTATTAAATGTTTAAATAAGTTTTAACGCAATTTTGTTGCGAACAAATTACAAAAACACAAATGTTGAAAAAATTTCCACGAGCAGGATTTAAACCTGCACCTTTCTGACATTCCGGGTCAGGTGCTCTTCACATTTAAATATATAAAAAATAGGAGTCCGCCGGCATCGGCACCAGGGTCCACCGGTGGTTAAGTTGGTGGTTATTATTATCTTCTTTATTTATTTTCTTTCTTAAAACTAGATTTTTACAATATTTTCATTTGAAAACAATAAAACATTATAAAAACCTAATCATAGAGCACCATCAGCGACGGGGCAGAGCCCAAGCTACCGGTGGTCAGGGCTGCAGAGTGAGGAACCTCCTATATTATTATTAATGATGGCACAGTGACATTCATAAGAGCTAGATAGAGATACTTGTAGCCTAAACTGAATGAATAATTTTAAATTTGAATTGAATTTTGAAATTTTAGATGCTTTACTATTAGATTACCATGGTTATGCCGATCCATGCAAATTTAAATTAGTTTAAACTTATAGTACATAATAATCTATCTAAACCTAGAACATTGGTCCTAGATTTGTCGTATGTCCGCCTAGCTACCACCCTCATCACAAATTTTCGCAATACAAATTACAATTCGTTGTAAGACTGTTGCATTTCCCCAATTAGGAGATAAGTTAGCTCATTTCTCAGTAGTCAAGGATTCCAGGTAAAGCGCGCTTATACCTTCTCGACATTATTATGACTATAAATAATTTATAAATAATGATTTATAATTTTAACAAAGGTTATCTACAATATTTTCTTATTGAAGTATTTTTATTATTTTTATTTTTGCATTTACAATGTTATAAGATAAAAAAATTACTAGGAAAAAAATATATATTTATGGCTACATATAAACTGTTCTGCTTTATATCTTTAACCGTATTTCTTTTGCTTTCAAAGCATTAATGCATGTATATACATTTATGCATGATAGCCGTCAGGCGGTTCAGGTGAAAGTTCGCAGCTGTTATCGACAGGTCCTGATACAGAACGAGCGCGAAATGTACGGACTTGGGACGTACCAAACGTTTTAGGGTTAAAATATTTATTTCTTTTTAAAAAAAATTAAATATTCACTTACAATGCATGTATAAATAAAATGCGGACTTCTTGGCGGGAAAGTGAATCTGCGGTTTTGTTTTATTTTATAAAATTTGTGTTATGTCGGATATTAATGTGAAATAATGGTGGATTATTAATCGTTAAGTGTTCCTGAGTGTGCATGAGTGTTGGCAAATGAAACAAAACAGTGCAAAGTCATTTTTCAAATTATCTCAAGAAGTCCGCCCGAGAACTTAGTAAAGCCCCACATCTTTACTGAGATACTCGAGGGGTTGGGGGTGTATCATTTCTCACTTCTTATTTCTATTATCATTCTTCATCATCATACATGAAAGAAATATTGTTTATATAAGTATTGTAAGACTTTTTCATTGGCTAAATGCTTGTGCAAAGCCATAAAAAATGCGATACTTATTTTAACTTATTAAGTTATTAGTTTTAGGAGCAGAACAAAAAGACTTCCCTTGATATACAAAGGAAATCATAAAATATTATGCAACACGTTTGCTCGTTTGTAATATACCTAAGTTAAATTTACAAAAATTATAATTTAAAAAAGTATTAGTTTTACAATCAGTTTTAAATTTAATGCTATAGAATGACCATTCCTCTACGGATGGACGAATTGGCACTAACTAGTAACATTTAAAAAATATTAGGTACAATTTTTTATTATATTGTTAGGCTACTGTCAAGAACAGCTATTGGGGCAGGATTGTGCCTCACTCTAGCCGTCTTCACCTTGCCGACCCGCAAGTTGCTCCTTCACACTTCGTTTAAAGGAGGGAAGAGGGTATATGTATAGTGTCCTTACCTATGAAATTGACGTTTTTTTCTCACGTATTAATGTGTGTATTACTTCTAAAAGTCAATACAGGTTGTTAATATTATTATACACCTTTAACTAGGATTATGTTACTTAGGCTTCAGTAATAACAATGATTTATTCATTTTGTGTCTTTATGGCCCTTTTTTTTAATTGACTTATTTTGTGTTTCGCGGAATAGATTTTTTGTTTCATTGTAGCTTTGAAGGGACTTGATTCTTTTTTTTATTTCTGCTATATTTAGCTAGCGAAACAAACATACTACCCTTAAATTAAAAGTGTTAACATAAATAGATAAAATATAAAATTTTATAAAAAATCTTTATACAAAACATCAATTTCATAGGTAAGGACCTAATATGTTGGGAGATCATAAAATTGACCTAATCGCTAGTAGAAACTAACGAAAAGTACGCTCAAAGGCTTTTTTAATAAGGATATTTAGAGTTTTACGTAAATTTTCTTGTGAACAAATTGACGTAGTTGTTGACATTGAATAAAGCTGATTTGGCTTACAAAGTAAGAGTAGATCATTATCATTATCATCATCATCATCATCATCTCAGCCAAGAGAAGTCCACTGGTTGGACGTTTTCGACGGGTTGGGCAGAGCCACGATATTGTAATTGGTCGTGCATCTGACCCGGTATATCATACGGTGCGGGTTCGAATCCTGCTCGTGGCTTTTTTTCAAGACTTTTAAAAAATATATTAAACTTTCTTTAAATTCCAAAAAAGTGTCCTAATCGCTAGTGTTCGTGGTCGCCTCAGGTATTTCTCAGATGGCTGCGAATCGCCGGTATCCCCCCATTTCTCTCCCTATCCCTCTCTTGCGGCACGCCACGCTTATTATTTATACAGCAGACGCCGCAACCTGGAAAATTGTGGCGCCATCGCCATCTGTCACGCGCCTGGGAAGTAGGGCTGGATTCCAGGGCTTCGAGTTTATCTAGAAATTTTTGGACATTTGGATCCATTTATTTTTCATATTTCTTTTTTTTAGATATGGAGCTTTACTAAAATCTCACGAGGACTTCTTGAGAGAATTTTAAAAATTGACGTTTGACTGTTTCGTTTCATTTGCCTACACTCATCCACGCTCACGAACACTTAACGGTTAATTATTCACCATCATTTCACATTAATATTTGAAATACTTTACACAAATTTTAGAAAATAAAACAAAACCGCAGTCACTTCACTTTCCCGCCAAGAAGTCGGTTTCGTGTTTATCTCGAAGCTTTCAAACTCTTGGATTCATTTGTTTTTCATTTTCCTGACACAAAACGACAAGACTTTGACAAAGTCAGTCAATTGTGTCATAGTAAAAAAAAGTATTTATTGTGTGTAAGTGTCTTGTTATAGATAAGTATAATCATGTATAATAAATTTTTTTTAGAAATAGTCTTTTAATAAATTAGTTCATGCGGTATTTATCTGTAACTGTTTGTTACCATTAGTTATGTATGTTAATTTGCACAAATATTATTTGTTTGGAAACGATGAAAAAAAATGTTGGTGAATCTAATAAATAAATAAATAAAAATGAATAAATAAAGTCCTTTGTCTTAGGGAGTCTCGCTGTGTAAAATGAAACGCGAGTAAATTCTATACCTATAACAAGTAATTTTTAATGGATTATCAAAGGTGTGTGGGCTCGAGCCCCAACTGAGGCAAGTCGTCTTTCGTTCAAGCAAGAAGAAGGAATAAAATAAAAATTAATTGTGAGAATGCCGTTCACCATTTCTCATGCTTGACAACAACCGGGAAGACAACGTTAAAGTTATTTAGTTTTAACGACCGTAACCTGAACACACTAACCTCTAGGCCTGCAGTTTGTAAACTTCGCTAACTTAGTGCTTTAGCGTTAGCACTTAAGAACTTAAATGTATTTCAAAAATTTACGCAAACACTAAATATTATAAAAAAACCGGCCAAGTGCGAGTCGGACTCGCGCACGAAGGGTTCCGTACTTTATGACGTATTAAAAAAAAAACAATTTTCGGTGGAAGTTTGCATGGTAATGTACATCATATATGTCTCTCGCGTAAACTATTCAGTTTAGAAAAAAATAATATTAGTAACCTCAATATCATTTTTGAAGGCCTATCCATAGATACCCCACAAGTATGGGTTTGATGAAAAAAAATTTTTTGAGTTTCAGTTCTAAGCATGGAAAACCCCCAAAATTTATTGATTTTTTTCTATTTTTGTGTGAACATCTTAATTCGGTTCACAGAATACATCTACTTACCAAGTTTCAACAGTATAGTTCTTATAGTTTCGGAAAAAAATGGCTGTGACATACGGACGGACAGGCAGACAGACAGACAGACAGACATGACGAATCCATAAGGGTTCCGTTCTTTGCCATTTGGCTACGGAACCTTAAAAACAGTATATGCCTTGGCGCTGCGGCGGCAACACTTGCCCTGATAATCCTCTGATTATAAATAAATTTATAATCAGAGAAATTTTAAGTGGGGCTGTGTGTTGCGGATTTTTTAATATATTTTTTGATCCGACGACAGCTAAAACACGAAGTTTACCCGCAATGTATTATTGTTTAACAAGGCACCAGTAAGTAATAACTCGTGGACACAAAAGAAATCAATTTCAGTTTTCACAGCGTGATTATAGTTTTAAAAGTTAAAAAAACTTGACACCTTTACGAGAATCATTTCCTTTGGCGATTAGAAAATTATTAATTTATTGCCGGCGACGTAATAAAACGCGCTGTATATGCATGAAACCTATAATACCATACTGGAGTTTATATTTACGATTCTTTTCTTTAAAATAAAATATTTTATTTGTTACGGAAAAGCACTTGGCTTTAATCTCACCTGATGTTAAGTGATGTAAGGCCGAAGGTGGAAGCACACTTCACCCGGGATCCTCAACCACTGACAGACACTGGCTATCGTATCTCTAGCTGTCAGAACACTTCAATGCTACAAGTATTGATGTTATGGCGAAATATTAAGATAAGATGGTGGTAGCTAGCCAGGTGGACAAACAAGCCTTACCACCAACCAATATATATACTCCCTGGCCGATGTCGGCTACGGTGACTGCTAAAAGAAAAAAATAAATAAAAAGAAAGTTCCACTAATTCGCAGTATTAGGGCTAAGTTGAGCTGCCCTATCATGTGCCCTCTGATGACTACAGTAGCCAATCTTATTAGAGAACGTGCGCAAACACTGGCGGCACGTTAGGACACCGTCGACATAATTATAAAAGATGGCCCGAGGTGGTCTGGCCTTCAGAGCATCGCGTTTTGCATCTAATTCGGCTTTTCTTTGCTCTTCAAAGTTATTTATTTGTACTCGCACAAGACGTCTCCATTCTGGGCGACGGCTTGCAGCATCCTCCCACTCCTGTGGGTTGATGTCACATCGCTTCATATGTCTCTTCTGAACATCCTTGAATCGTAAGAACTGGCCGCCTTGTTTCCGCTTGCCATCTTGGAGCTCAGAAAAGAAAATGCGTTTCGCAACCCGGTCGTCAGCCATTCGCGAGACGTGACCACACCAACGAAGTTGTCGCCGCATTAGATACGCCTCAATTCCACAAACATTTGCGCGTCGCAGTACATCGGTATTTCTCACCCGATCCGACCACTTAATGTTTAAAATATCTCGCAGGCATTTAAGGTGGAATTTTTCCAGTGTGCGTATGTGTTTCCGATATAAGACCCATGTCTCGGAGGAGTACAAAAGGTTTGGGAGAACCACCGCCATGTAAACCGAGATTTTGGTAGCGAGTTTCAAATCATGTGATCGTAGCACCTTAGATCGAAGTTTGCCAAAAGCAGACGCTGCCGCGTTTATACGGTTGTTTATTTCGGCTTCAAGGTTGCACTGAGATGTAATAGTGCTGCCCAAGTACTTGAATTTCTCTACTTGTTTCAGCTCACCATCGCCAAGACCAATCTTAAGTGGCTCTGTGCTCTCAGAGAAATCCATTGCCATAACTTCCGTCTTAGAGACACTGATTTTAAGACCATACCGACAACAGACTTCGTGAAGATTCGAGACCAGCAGCTGAAGATCCTGAGGCGAGTTTGCAACAAAACACAGATCGTCTGCATACATTATCTCCGTTACAACTGAGTGCGACACTTTAGTGTGGGCCCTGAGTCTAGTCAGGCTAAAAAGTCCACCATCAGTTCGGAATCGTATTTTTATGCCAGCAGAAATCTGCTTCACGACTTCACCGACTGCTACTGCAAAATAGAGCGCAAACAGTGTCGGTGCCAGCACACAGCCCTGCTTGACGCCACAACTTACTGGAAAGAACTCTGTCTGTTCACCGTTGTAAGTTACACAGCAGGTCATTTCATCGTGCAGGAGTCGGATCATTCGAACAAACTTTTCTGAGCATCCTAATTTTGCCAGTACGGTCCATAGGGCTTCCCGCGGCACACAGTCAAAGGCTTTTTCCAAGTCCACAAAGCATAAATAAAGCGATTGGCTTTGTTCCCGACTTTTTTCCTGTAGCTGGCGGATGGAAAATATAGCCTCGCAGGTACCCCTATCGGGACGGAACCCGAACTGAGTCTCAGGCAATAACTTTTCCGAAACTGGTAAAAGACGGTTGAGAAGCACTCTGGCGAATACCTTCGCAGGAACGGAGAGAAGCGATATACCTCGATAGGAGTTACAATCAGAACGGTCCCCTTTGTTCTTATAAAGTGTCTGTATACGAGACATCTTGAACTCAGGTGGAACTCTTTCTTCGTTCCAAATGCGTTGGAATAATTGCCAGATTATAATATGCAGCTTCTCTCCTCCATACTTTAACAGTTCTCCAGCAATATTATCTGTACCAACTGCCTTCTGGTTTTTTTGTTCTTTGATGGCAATCTTCACCTCTTTTAAAGACAGCGGTTCATCGAGGTTGGGATATTCTGGCAATGCCGAAATCAATGAAATATGGTTCAGATCAGCTGCTCGATCTACATTGAGCAGTTCGTTAAAATGCTCTGTCCAGCGTTTCAGTACATCTTGCTTATCAAAAACTTTTTTTGTACCGTCGCGCGATTTTAATGGCACGCTACTCCGCACGGAGGTTCCGACCAGCTTACGTACTTCTTCATAAAAAGCACCCAACTGGTGTGTATCCGAGAACCACTGAATTTGTTTAGCCTTTTCTAGCCACCACCCATCCTTGCACTCCCTGATGATTTGTCTTAATACCGTCCCACTCCTCTTGGTCTCCTCTGATAGGCTCTTGTTATTGCGTCTCAGCAGGCTACGGTGTTGTTCTAAAGCCGCAGACAAAACACTATCATTTTGGTCGAACCAATCCTCGTTAATTCTCTTTTTCGGGCCTAGTACTTCCGTGGCAACTTTTAGAACAGAGGAAGACAGATTTCGCCACTGCGATAATAGATCACCGTCTTCGGCGTCATATGCTGTTAATATATCGGCCAGGTTACCTTGATACTGTCCCCGTACCTCTGGAACACTCAACCTATCTAAGTTGAGAGATTTCGGCTTAGGTTTGATAGATCTACGAGGCAAGTGTAGTCGTAGTTTAAGCTTGGTTATAAGAAGTCTGTGGTCCGTCCAGCAATTAGCGCCACGCATTACGCGGGTAATGTGCACCTGGGGTATGTCTCTTCGTCGGGTAATAACATAGTCTATTAAGTGCCAATGCTTGGAACGAGGATGCATCCATGTAGTCTTATATTTATCGGGCAGTCTAAATAGCGTGTTGGTAATGGTTAGATCAAATTGTGCGCATAAAGTAAGAAGTAACAGTCCATTACTATTCATGGTGCCCACGCCATTTTTACCAAGCACACGTGGCCATAACTCATGTTCTCGACCAACCCTCGCATTAAAGTCACCAAGCAATAAAATTTGCTCCCTGGGGCGAATTCGGCTGAGGCATTGACAGAGTTCTTCATAAAATTGGTCTTTCACGCCATCTTCATTATTCATTGTCGGTGCATAAACGCTAATAACATTTAGATAATTATTATTCTCCAGGTGAAGACGCAGCGTGATGATGCGGTCCGAGATGTATTGTGGACATTCTGGTAATTTTTTGGCAATAGATGTCTTAATGGCAAACCCTACACCAGCCTGCCTGGGTTCAACCTGGGGCCGTCCTTTCCAGAAAAACGTGTAACCACCTCCGATTTCCTCGAGCTCACCTTGATCAGCTATACGGGTTTCACTGAGGGCAGCCACGTCGATATTGTAGCGACCAAGTTCACGAGCAACTATGGCAGTCTTACGTTCTGGACATAGGTTGCCATCATTGTCAATTAGTGTGCGCACATTCCAGGCGCCAATGGTCATAGTTGATGTTTTTATATTTTTCTTGTACTTTCGACCGCGAAGAGTGGAGTGCCTGAGCAGCCGCGGTTGCTACCCCCCCAGTATGAAGGACGAACTTTTTTTAGGACACCTTTTCTAGCCCCCTCCCCGGCTGAGCGGGGGAAGCAGTGCCTCCCTAAATAGGGCTGCTTCGTCACCTAAAGTGCTGCCCAATCTACACTGTCGCCCTGTTGTAATGCAGTGCAGAAACGACCACTCTCCTTAGGCCGCCTACGTGCAGGTTTTGGACAAAGCCGAGTGTGCACCACTACCCGACCTCTCTACCGCCGCCCATCGCCGCAGGACTTGTCATGTCGGAGTCCAGAAAAACAGAAGCAGTCGGATGCGCGTGACATATTTAAGTGCGTAAGTAGTTGCGCTGGTACAGACGCACTCTCTCGTCCTTACCCTCATGGATCCGATGGAGCGGATAGCCGCTACGACCGGGGGAGGGTTCGGATGCAGTCTCTGGCCGACAGTTTCTTCTGACCTCTACCGTCGCCCTCGGCCTTCAACGATGCCTTGCTGACTCGCCATCTCCGCCAAGATCATTTGCATATCTGCGTTTGTTTGCCTTTGGTACCGAGCCAGTCTTAGTACACAATGCGGGAGGTTTCCGCAGAAAACCTGTGATTCGGCGTTGTTGCTCGCTTAGCACCACCCGGGGGACACGTGTAGGGTAGACCTAGAAAAAGGTGGTAAATCCTACGGACGTGAGCAACTCGCCCCCCACCACCAACCAAACCGAGTATACAAACATGTACCACCCGCTGGGAATTGACCCAGGTGCCTCAGGGTCTGAGACTAGATAGAGGCAGCCATAGGAGTTCATACATCCATAGAAGAGGGCATCAAGTCTGCTATTTTAAAACGTACCCAATACCTAAAGCTTTAGTTATTGTTTGAAATAAGTATATATCATGAAACTATAGAGGTACAGCTTCATGGTATCTATAACGCTTGTTGGTTTTTAAGTTTGATCAAGCAAGGTAGGATAAAGACTTCTTTGCGGGAAAGTGAAAAGTCATGTCTGCGGTTTTGTTTTATTTTCGAAAATTTGTGTTATATCGAATATTAATGTAAAATAATGGTGGATTATTAACCGTTAAGTGTTCGTGAGTGTGCATAAGTGTTGGCAAATTAAACAAAACAGTGCAACGTCACTTTTCAAATTCTCTCAAGAAGTGCGCCCGAGGATTTAGTAAAGCCCCACATCTTTCCTGAGATACTCGAGGGGTTGGGGGGTATATCATTTCTCACTTCTCATTTCTATTATCATTCATCATCATCATACAAAAAAGAAATATTGTTTATTTATTTATTACTTGTTAGAAAAATTACTTTGACACTGGCTAAATATGCTAATCGCACGAAGCCATCAACAAAAAAAAAGGTAGGGTAAAAGAGAGTATGTCCATACAGCCTTGTAAAGTTTTTTACAAAATCCTTCACTGCCCTCAGCTCCCTCATTATCTACGTTCCCGGTTTACTCACTTTCCTGCCACTTCCCGCCCTAAGCGTTCATGTGACACTAGAACCCTTATCTATCCTCAATCCAATTCAAAATTTTTCCAAAATTCTTTCATTGTCCATGCAGCCAAATTGTGGAATAAATTGCCTGCCGACATTCATGTGAGTCCCATCATCAGTAGAATCTTTCAAACATAGTTGAGAGATCACTATCTTTCCAACACTGGTAATCAGTTACGTTATATTTAATTATACATTTAAATTATTATACGTATATATGTATGTGTATTTGTATGTATGTATATACATTATGTTCAGTTTATGTATGTATATGTATCAGTAACTAGTTTCGTAGAATAGTCCCGCAAACTTCCGTTCCACACCACAGCTGGAAGAGATCTCTTCTAGAGATAAGCTCAACTTTGTATATGGCCTGTATAACGTCTGTTTTAATGTGTGTTTTATATGTGCAATAAAGGATCAAATAAAGTCTTTTCGTTTTAATATTGTACTATTTTTATTTTGTTTTCGTATGTTTATTAATACATTGTAATAATGTTTTTTAATTTGTTTTGTTGGAGGAGCGCAGTGGCGCCCGGTCTGTGATTGCTAAAGTTAAGCAACATTCGTAAAAGCCTGTCAACAGATGGGTGTCATCAATCCACACTAAGCCCGTGTTTTCGGTCAATTAGTCTTTATATATCGTTCTGTGTGACCGATATTTTGGTAAAAATCCCAATTGTTTTTAGTTTCACATTTTGTGCCCAATTTCCTATAATATCTTTGTTCCAAACAAGAGTAGGTACTTCTTAACCCAATCTATAGCCGATTTTAATTGGTTCCCGGCACAAATTGGCTTGGGAAGCCCAAGCCAATTTGTGCCTTATTACCTTAAGAATTACAATATTTGTCGTCTGGAAGCGGTGTCGTGCCAAAGAGACATTGATGTATAGTTCAATCAGGGAATGGTTTTAATTGAACAACTCACTTATTCTGAATTGTTTTGGGCGATGCAGCTTTGTCTGCGCTGTTCTTTTTATACAGGTTGTTAGGAAATTTACTTTGAAGCTTTAAAGTTTATGAACTTTAAAGCTTCAAAGTAATAACATACAATATAGATAGATATACAATATAACATACATATAGTGAGTTTCGTCGATTTCATTAATATCATAAATTCTTAATATCTTGTAAAAAAAATTGACTATGAAAGAATATGTAGCTTAAGTAAGTTATCAATGTGAGGAGTTCGATGGCGCAGTGGTTACGCGCCCGGTCTGCGATTGCTGAGATTAAGCAACTTTCGCAAAGACCGGTCATCGGATGGGTGACCAAAAATGTATCATTTCGAGCTCCTTCGTGCTTCGGAAGGCACGTTAAGCCGTTGGTCCCGGCTGCATTAGCAGTCGTTAACAACCACTAATCCGCATTGGCCCGCGTGGTGATTTATGGCCCGGTCTCTCTATCCATCCATAGGGAAGGCTCGTGCCCCAGCAGTGGGGAACTAAAATGACTGATGATGATGATAATATTTAACTTTGTGAACAATCCACCTTGGATTACCTACTTGACTTAAAACTTCTCTTCTTGACTCAAACCTACTAATCATTAGTAAGAAATAATACTAAGAACTTTACTGTTGAACTCTTTATTATATTATTTACTATGTACCAAACTATGACTGATATTAGGTCATTATTACCAATGAAATTGTAATTTTTTTCTCACTTATTAATAGGTATATTACTTCTAAAAGTCAATACCGGTTGTTTATATTATTATACACCTTTATTAGGACCTTTATAGACTATGTTACTTAGGCTTCAGTTATAACAATGATTATTCATTTTGTGTCTTTATCGCCCAATATTTTTTTTTTAATTGACTTCTTTTTTGTTCGCGGGATTGACCTTTTGATTAATTGTAGCTTTGAAGGGACTTGATTTTTTTTAATGTCCGCTATATTTAACTAGTGAATCAAACACACTACTCTGCAATTTGTTTAGTGTTAACATAAAAAAATGCTATGAAAGTTTAAAAAAAAACGTTAGTATCAAAAATATAATTTTATTAAAAATCTTCATACAAAACGTCAATTTCATAGGTAAGGACCTAATATTTTCAATCTTAACGACTACTTTCCTACTCCTGCATATGGCATCTTCGTAAAAAATATAATTTTGCATATTACTGCGGTGTTTTTTATACTTGGTTTCATAGCTGTTTCGGGATTATACCAACATCTATTTACCATACATCCTGTAGAAAATTGCTTAAGGGGGTGCTGTGCGGAATTTCGAAAATTTACGTGTTTTTAAGTCAGTGGTGCTAGGCGCTGAATTCAAATTCAAATTTAAATTCAAAAGATTTATTCGGCGTAGCAGGCTTAGGTTCTAACAATAAAACAAAAACATAAAGTTAAAATTAAAATACTACGACGAACTGGACTCCTCTCAGCATAAGTTGCAGCTTCAAGAAACTGCAACGCTGATTTTCAGAGGAACCCGTGATGTGTGTGTGTGTGTGTGTGTGTGTGTGTGTGTGTGTGTGTGTGTGTGTGTGTGTGTGTGTGTGTGTGTGTGTGAGGGTGTGTGAGGGTGTGTGTGCGTATGCGTAATGTTATAAAAAAATAATAAAGCTTTTGATTATTATTATACATACACAATAAATAGGTCATATACATTAAAAGGACTAGTGTAGGTTAGCTTGATCCTTTCACAAGGCCATGGTTTTCTTGGAATTTGAAACAAATACCCAGAAACTGCATAAACAATACGTAAAGTAATGATATCTAAAAACTTAACTTCAGAAACTTTGTAAATATAGCACAAATGAAACAATGATCCGACATCAAAATGTTTATATTGATATTCCGCAGGCCACCGTTGTCTTATTTTTCAATTTAAAAATATGAATATGAAAATATTAAGACTTTTCTTATTTTTTACCCAAAAGCCTATGATTTTACGAAAGTAAACATTGCTCTAATTAAATCACCAGCCTACTCTGTACAGATATTAGTGTGCGTGCGTATTCTTGTCGTACGCCGTTGTCACACCACTGCCACGCGCCGCTCGCTCGCTATCATAAAGAAACTTGAAACTCGCAGTTTTGCGTCCGCGCTGCACCCCCTTAAACACTTTGACTTGACATTGTGCATCCCTCGCACGTCAGAGATGTCCGGTATCTGGGTTAAGACGGACAGATTGATTTGACGACCGCACTGCTGTTTGCCGAGCAGTCGTTAGCCGTGGGGTCACACTGTTAGCGGCTAGTCCATCATCAGCTCATTTTTTATGTCCCCACTGCTGGGGCACGAGCCTTCGCCTGTATTGTAACATTTTAGATTCGATTTTGAGTATTACATTACAATACTGCTCCCCTGACTTAACTAGCATTTGCCTGTAATGTAACATTTATATATATGTATATATATAACAGCGAATCTATTGATATAGTCACTGATAATCTGCAACAATTTAAACGTAACATACTTACTTCTTTCTCGCCCGGGTCTGTTTAATTAGCTATTATCTCCATTTTCTTTCTTTTTTTAATGTTTATTCACCATTTTTAAATCTTAGTTAAGTTAAAACCTAAAGGTTATTAAATAAAATACTGAGTTCACGTTTGCATGCCGTGGCAACCTTTAATTAAGTCAGCACTTAGAATGAGATACAGTTCACTTACATAAGTTCTTTGTAGTGTATGCCTTGTTGGTTGTCCTAATAAATAAAATAAAATAAAATAAAAAATTTCAGATTCGATTTTGAGTATTATGTACTCACGCCTGCACATCAATCTACCATAAACTGTCAAATTTCTTCAATAGACTTTGACCTTTCATCATCATCATCATCATCATCATCAGCTCATTTATGTCCCCACTGCTGGGGCACGAGCCTTCCCTATGGATGGATAGGGAAGGCTCTACTCACCTCACCAATTGTCTAAGGTGAATGCCCTTACGGGGCGCTACATTGTTTATTTTAACACCTTTTGTACCTATTTATTTAATTACTATGTACACCAATGTGGCATGCAATAAAAAATTTTGAATTTGAAATCTTAAAATCTGTAATAGTTTCTTCAACCTTACAGGTTGCGCACTGAAATGCTTAGTTCTTTTCCATCACTGATGTAATGCTCGGATTTGTAACGTTACATTACAGACGCACGCTCCTGGTGAGGGAGCGGAGAATCTGAGCTTTTTTTTTAATATTTTACGGGTAAGCACAGTGCCTTCATCTCACCTGATGATAAGGCCAACGGTGGAAGCGCACTTCACCCGGAATCCTCATTTTACTGAGGCACTGGCTATCTTATCTCTAGCTGCCGAAACACAACAATGCTGCAAGCATTGATGTTATGGCGACATATTTAGATAAGACAATGGTAGCTAGCTAGGCGGACAAACAAGCCCTATCAACCAAACCGATGACATACACAAACACACACACAATAACACACACCCCCCGCTGGGAATCGAACCCGGGACCTATGGGTCTAAGCCGTTGGTCTTTACCACTAGAACACAGAGGCGGCTGAAGTTCTAGTAAGCCCCCTGTATCGATTGTACCATTTATGTTTTAATTGGTGGACAATCGCCAGTCCCCGCTGCAATTGGGCCCCTACCACTTCATATGCATACCGACTGTACAATGGTACAACACACGCAGAGCAGCTGTCCGCGCAGTTACAATACACAATACCATTATTTGTTTAACAATACCGTGCTACGTGCTACATGTATGCAGTGTAAGGCCCCTAAATAAGGAAACAGCAGAAGGTGAGCTTTATACAAACGCTTTGGAGCAACGCACACATAGACAACCTCTCACACATCTCACAACAGCTGCGATGGGACTGTTTCGAGCTTCGTTTTTGATGTGTAACATCTTTCCGCTCGCTTTCTATATAAGCAATTTGTGGGAGTGATTTCTTGAAATGGGACGGAAGTATGTGTAACAGTGTAACAGGAAGTTGGGGAAGCGCGCAAGCGCGCGCCTTTTCGTAAATTTGGAATCGATATTATGAACATTGCATGTTATTATTATATGTGACATATTGCGTCATTTGACTATCAAAGGCCAGTTTGATACGTCAAATGTCTTCTAATGAGTATTTACTGCATTTATTTGATAGTTATAAAATGATGTAATACCTGACTCATTTTTTCAGAATATGATGTTAAAATTGCTTATTACTAAGTTGAGATGTCAAATGTTACACATCATATGCAACTACTGTAAGGCTCGCTCGTTTTTTTTTTTTTGAGAGTGTGTGCTGTATGCCACTAGGCATTTTCAGCTTCACCAGGCTTTTATGGGGGCAACGAGAAACTTAAACGGTTCCTCAAACCCTGTGAAACGAAGCACCGTCAGAGATTTTCTAGAGGGAACGGCATCACGCACTAGTGCGTGTCCCCGTGCCCTACTAGATTCTCCCAGGGTTTGAATCGGAACAACCCAAGGGCGCCTCTAAAAGCTCAGACCTCGGCTCGGGATGACCGGGCTATGGTGGTGAGATGAAGCGTCTAGGTACATGACTGTACCTGGTATAAAGAGCGTGTGAACCAGGTCGTCGTACTCTTGTTCTGCGAGTACGGTGTTTTGGACCTAAACTAGTGTACATGGTTAGTGTATTCTGTAAATGTGTAGTGGCATTTAGAGGTTCGAGTTGCTCGAGCGCGATACGTATCAAGCTTTCCTTCTGGGATCTTCTTTATTTGTGGTACGACTGTGTAATATATCGACAGGTAGTGTTGCAGTTACACAAATAGGATATAGAAATTCGTCTGCTTACTGGTAAAGTATAATAAGTGTACATTTCGTTATATTGAGATAATAATGTTTAAAGGTTCAAGTCGATCTTTGACTATCGTTAAATTGAATTGAGGCGAAATTTACATGCCTATTAGTAGATTCAATATTCTACTCTAGCTGTGTTAATTTTATGCAACATCACTTGCGGAGAATTTATCAATAAATTAATATTATGGCCGAGGGCATACACTTATCTAGTTTTAGCTGTAATTGAAAAAAAGAGAAATTAAACCTATATTTGCTACTAGGTCTTAGTAGTTTGAATAAAAATAAAAGGTTAATAAATGAGTTAAAATTATTTTACCTTAAACCATAAGCTTCATAGTTAAGTAAATCACCAAACCTCAAAAAAAAAACTTAAAGTGACTTAACATCTCTCACTTGTGTCTGCATTGCTCGAATTCAGTGATAACTCGATTTACTTTCGTTCAACAGAATGATTATTGGTATTTCTTGCCATTTACCATATTTTTATCTTACGCATCTTTGCGTCTTAGCGTTTATTCCATTTTACCAGTAGATAGAGCGTCGAAAATTACCTAAAATTGCATTCATAAACCATTTTTGATAAAATATGTATTTATCATGTTTTACCAGTAACCAGACGTTATACTCTTTCTACGAATTCCGACACATTCTATTTTAACTATCAATTAATCCTGACGTTATTCCCTATGTTTACCGAGTGACTCAGTAGCATAAAGAAAATTGTATCTCAAGTCAAGTCAAAGTGACACTGGATGCATCATCGAGGCGTCTGCTAGCACTTTAACAGCCGACTATTTTAAAGCGCGTCTTTCCTGGTACGCCGGCTATTTTTGCTGATATTGTAAGATTTATAATATAAAAACTATTTGTAATAAGTACCTACATCTATATTTTTTTTTAATTTATTACACCGGGATTACACCTAAATCACGTACCACGTACGTAATTTTAAAACAAACGCTAAGAAAGTCAATGCCGTACAGAAGACGTGATCTGCCCGTACCCAGTACGTGATCGGCTGTTAAAGTGCTAATATTCACCCTACCTATTCAATATGGAATTGTTCAATTTGGTTCATCCATTACCTTTCTATCACAGGACAACCAGACAAACCGCGCGACACCATAGTTGCACAGTAGAGATTCCACCCATGCGTACGAAGCGTTTTGCGTCCACGTTTATCTAACGTACCGCAAAGCTGTGGAACTCCTTGCCTCAGTCTGTGTTTCCTATCAAATATAATATT
The DNA here is from genome assembly GCA_963082485.1 of Eudonia mercurella. Taxonomy (NCBI): domain Eukaryota; kingdom Metazoa; phylum Arthropoda; class Insecta; order Lepidoptera; family Crambidae; genus Eudonia; species Eudonia mercurella. The sequence continues at coordinate 13,021,211 of OY720046.1, forward strand.
GGGGTCTTCAAATCACGAGTGAATCGGTACCTTCCAGGCAAGCATGTTACATCGTAGGCTACATCATCACTTACCATCAGGTGAGATAGTAGTCAAATGCAAGCCTATCGAATTATAAAAAAAAAGCATTGCCTCGTCGGATAGCGAGGCTTATTCGCTGTCCGAAGTAGATGTATCTTTAAAAAGTTTGTGCACACCAGGGCCCTATGGACCTAATGTCTCTACCCCAAACGGCTCAAATATGAGATCCCCAGTCAAATTCTCACATTTTCGCCAAGAAAATGTAGTTTCATTTCAATAATTAGAATTACTTACCAAAGTCAATGACTATGATGGTAGCTTCGCTGTTCAGCTCAGTGCTCATATTATCAAAGCGTTGTGGAGTTCGTTTGATGGAGTATTTCGGGATGCCGGTGCGCAACATCTGGCCTGCTTCAGCTGCACTATTAACTTGAAAGCAACATCGGACCTAATACGTGTAAGCGTGGCGTGGTCGTCATTGCTATGGAATAGTTTTTTTTTTATCTAATGCATACACATTTGTATGGTCAACTGAATGTAACGCGCGAGAAATCTAATAGTTTAGCTAATTGACTGAGACAGCATTGTTAATAAGTTTAAATAGGAAAATTAAATTAAATTAATAATAACTTTTTATTAGAACACAGTTTACATTGTACACTTATGGAGGGAAAAAATGTAGTTTATGTACTTTTTTAAGAATGTGGGCTCATTTTTTGTCATCTCTTTTAAGGATGTCGTTTAGAATTATAATTTGTTCGCAGCACGACGTTGTAATTTTTTTTTATATTTTTATTATTTTTGAATTTTGCATTCACAACGCTTTACACAAGATAAAATTTTATTTAAAAAAAATCAACTAGCCTCAAGAAGCTTGAGCTCTGACCGCTGAGCTACCGAGGCCCCAGAAGACTCGTTGAATTTGTCTAGTAGTTTGTGATTTACGCTTGAAGCCAGCTGTATTACGTCACTGTGAAGATACTACCCTCACAATCGTGGGTTCAATTCCCACTATAACTTCTTGGGGCTCTTTGATTTTTTGTAGTATTTTTTTTATATATTAATGATCCGGATTATTTTTAGTTATTAACAGTAAGGCTTCTTTTGCTTACAAAGTGAGAGTATATAACTAGTGTCGTTAATTTTGCGTGGGTCTACGTTTATATATAGTATCTTAGCTATGGATGTTTGTTTTTTAATCTTCCTTGAAATAACTTGAACGCAGCGGTCACACACATTCCGGCGAGACACAGTTGGTTATATTATTTAACTTAAACGTAACTTAGCCAGTTCCTATCTCCATCAGCGCAAGTAACTCAACCCCCCCATAGGCCGCACTTCACAAGTTCGCCGTCAAATTGGCAGAGTCACTATTCGGCAGCGTCAAGTGTCTTTCAATCCACATTGACAGGGGTTAATTAAAGAGCGGGACAGCAACTATACACCATAGGGGAGAGCGAGACAGAAGCTTTTGAAGTCTCGATTCGTTCGTGACGTATTGACATGTATTGATGAATGTTACAGATCAGTTAGGCTATATTGGTGCTGAGCTTTCACGGGCCATAATGGATTGGATGTTAGTTTTGGATGGCGATAACATGCCTGTCATTTTTGTTACACAACGGGGAGCGCTTGCTCTTAATCTCACCTGATGGAAATTATTGTTAACAATATGATACCAAAATAGTCTATTTTGTACCTACTAACGCCATCTAGTGTGGTGCCTGTACATGACAACTACTATGTATATAAAAAATCAACTGTCAGTCTTGCAACAACCGTTTCGTGGTTCATCTACAAGGACGAAGTTCGGTTTTGTCTAAAAACTATGGTGAGCATTTGGACACGGCCCTAGAAGCTATCTCCGACTGGGGTGATGCTAACCTGGTCGACTTCAACGGCTCCAAAACACAGGCGCGTTTATTCTCTGCCAAACGGAGACCCTTCCAACTGACTCCGACTTTTCATGATGTATCTGTGCCGATATCTAACCATCCTAGCCTGCTAGGTATGACCATCTCTGCGAAACTAAATTTCGGCCACTACATAGAGTCCATGGCAAAAACCGCAGCAAAAAAACTTGGCATCAGTGGCAGTTGCTTCAGCTATACCAAGCACAAGTCTGACCCTGTATGGAATACTGCTGCCACCTTCTGGGATGGATCTGCCAAGTATCAGCTAGCCGCCTTTAGACTTTATTGAGAAGCGTACTAAGAGGGTCATTGACGACTCTAAACTCGTCGAATCCAAGCTGCAGAAACTTGAACATTGACGCAAGGTTGCCAACCTTTCGGCATACATACCGCCTATACGCTCAAAGCGCTTTGCGTCATAATTTTTGATGCGAACAGCTAAGGAGTGGAACTGCCTTCTTGCGGATCTGTTTCCCGAAAGGTACAACCTGGACATTATTTAGGCAAGTATGCTACATCCTAGGCCACATCATCGCTTACCAACAGGCGAGATCGCGGTCAAATACTTGCCTATAAAGAATAAAAATAAAAATAAAAAGTATATCTGAGGTAGTCAATAAAAAGATAAAGTTTGTGACTTTGTTTGTTTGAGGAGGGTAATCTCTGGCACTACTGGTTCAATTTCAAAAATTCTTTCACAGATATAATGCTACGTACTTTGAGGTTATCATAGGCGATATTTAATTTAAATTAAAAAAGTTTAGTTTTAATGTCTCAATTCCAAGCGCTCGAAGTAGCGGGTAAAGTGCTAGTTAATAATAATGCCGAAAATGGAAGCAAACTACAGCTGGCGTTCTCGTTATACTATCTTGTCTTTAGCTCTCGGAACACAACCATGCTTTAACATTAATGCTATGGCGATAGACTAAGAAAAGATGGTGGTAAGTAGCCAGGCGGACCCAAGACAAAGTAAGTACTAAGTACTCAGTACCTTTTAAAGGCACTAATAGTAGTAGCTTGTAATAAAAATAAATACTTTTATTCGTGGCAACTGTGACAAACTCGAAATAGATGTTTCTAAATGTTTTTCTATTAGTTTTACCCGTAAAAATAATCCATTTTGTTATAGCTATAAATTAAATAATGAGAGGTTATCGATTCAACACGAAGCTAAAGATTTGGGAGTTATTTTGGACACTAAACTTTTATTCGATAAACATATTAGTGCCATGGAGTTTGTTATGCGTTCATCTAAGTCATTCAAACATATGAAAACTACTAAAATTCTTTACTGTGCATTCAATTTGGAGCCCTCGCTATGATTCGTATATAATTAATATTGAAAAATGTATGTACACTTTATTTGAATTATAAATTCAGAATTCCTAAAATGTCTTATGAACAACGCTGCGCTAAGTTTCATTGTTTACCACTTTCTGTTAGACGGAACATTGCAGACTTTGTACTACTACTTAAGATAATCAGAAGTACACTAGATTGTCCTGATTTGCTGAGCAAAATTACTTTTAAAATACCTACGCGAGCACCCGGAAACAATTCACATAAACCATTTAGCATCCCCTCCACTCACATCAACTATAGACAGAGCAGTGTTCCCCTAAGAGCTTGTATGTGTATTAATAATACTAATGCTAAGACGTATTTTTTGACAGCATCAATAGTATAAAAAAGGCGCTTACCGTTGTTGACAACCTTTTGACGATTCAAAATTAATTTTAATATGTAAAGTTTAGTTTTACTATTACTGTAAGTAGATACCTTAGATGTGGTAGCTTGTCAATAGCTTATAATTACAATTTTTGATGTTATTTTTTTTACAATTGCAAGCTGTTAGCTATCCCAAAATAAATACATAAATTTAAAGCCAATTTTTAAACAAGTTTCTACGTTGAAATAAAACAACTTTTACGGATTACTTGCGTTTATTTTACATATCAGTTTTAATTAATGTTTATCCTGACGTTTCGAACCCTTTGCAGGGTCCGTGGTCACAGGGAGACACCGTAAAACTTGTTTCATTTCAATGTGTAGTGTTTGCGTAAACTTTAGAAAATAACAAGTTTCTATGTAATAAATAGTTAGAAATACGATTGGATAAGAAATATTTGATTTAACCGAGTTCCCAATGAATCGCGGCGCACAAGCCCCAAAGCCATAGTCAAAGGAGCAGTTCGATCAGCTCTTCTCATTTCACTGCGACTCTTTGCCGCTCCTTCAAACATCGTGTCAAGAGTCAGGACTGATGGATGTGGCGATTCTTTTTTAAGTTATTATCATTACCAGCTCATTATATGTTCCCACTGCTAGGGCACGTCTTCCCCATGGATAGTAACACCACAGGAGAAGGGGCCGTAAACCACCACACAGTGTGCTGCGGTGGTTATTAACAACTGCTATAGCTTTACAAGCCTTCCGAAGCTCGAAAAGATAAACTTTTGGTCACCCATCCGATGACCTGCGTTTGCGAAAGTTGCTTAACTTCAACAATCGCAGACCGGGCACGATAACCACTGCGTCATCGAGCTCTTCAGCTTTTTTAGTATGAGTATTCAAATGTCTTTGCTGTATTTCTTTTTGTGGGAATTCCTCAACGGTCTTCAAAGTCATTGGAGGTGATTGGGGTGCGGTGTCCCCCCGCGTCATCCATAAAAGTCACTTACAACCCGCTACCTGGGCAACACGACCCTTTATAACAACTGACAAGTCGGCATAACAAATAAAAATTTTATGCCATACATTTTGCGTATCCATTCTAATTCGTTATCATTCAATACAGTAGACAGACACGTCTGATTGCAGCGTCGAATATTAAATAAATATTGAATCGCTCCGTACGGAACGTTGAGCAACAAAATGGCGGCCGTGTGCTTTCCAAAATGGCGAATTATTGCATCGGGCGCGGGAATGTTTATTTAATGTGACAGGTTCGGATGGCTGCCTTCTCTGCCTCTGATTAGGCGCTTGTTGGGCAAACGTTTGGATGTAAAACGTAAACAAGTGTTCGTGATTGGCGGAGGTTCTAGGAGCTTTCTGTGCTAGAAAGACTCGAAACGAAATAAGTAGGGTAATTGCACCAGTATTCGACACTTCGAGCCCAGTGTTCGACAAAGTTTTCGTCCTCAAAAAATAACATACATTTTCATTGAAATAGAGATAACAATGCTTCGGAAGGCACGTAAAGCCGTTGGTCCCGGCTGTATTAGCAGTCGTTAACAACCACCAATCTGCACTGGGCCCGCGTGGTAGTTTATGGCCCGTTCTCCCTTTCCAGCCTTCCCTATGGCTCGTGTCCCAGCAGTGGGGACATAAAATGAGCTGATGATGATGATGAATACGAGATGGCAGCAAGGAAGCTGGTGGTCGGCATTCAATTGTTGCCGAAGAATAAAATCAGTTGCTTGCCCTATTTTAAATGATTTTAAACTATTTTAAACCCTTATTTTAAACTTTTCTGTCACCATCCCTGTAGTATATAGAGTATTAAAAAGACTTGATTCTACAAAAGGCGCTGGCGCAGATGGGATTCCGTCGATTTTTGTGGTTAAATGTGCTAGTGCATTGTGACTGCCCTTATCCATGATCATAAACATATCTCTCAGTAGTGGTGTTTTTCCAGAAGCCTGGAAGGAATCACTGCCATTATTAAGGGTGGCGACGCCAGCGTCGCCAAGAATTACTGGCCTATATCGCTTATTCCAGTATTTGCGAAGGTTTTTGAAATGCTGGTGTTGCATTTCAAAAACCTTCGCAAATACTGGTTCTTTCATATTATCTTAGACACATCACAACAGCCGAACAGCATGATTTGTTAGGACGAGATCGACAGCTACTAATTTGATGTCTTTTGTCGGAAACCTTGCTGAGGGAGCAGATCACGGTCACTTATTTGACGCAATATATACTGACTTCAGCAAGGCTTTCGACAGGGTTAATCATGACTTGCTTACTCATAAGCTTACTTAACTGGGATTGACGGTGATTTGCTGAACTAGTGTAATTCCTATCTGACAAACCGGAAATCTAAAGTTGTTGTAGGTGGTCACTTGTCTGAACCTTTTCCTACCTTGTCTGGTGTTCCTCAGGGCTCCCATTTGGGGCCTTTGTTTTTTAATTTGTTCATAAATGATATCCACAAATGCTTTGTGAATTCAAGTTTCTATATGTTTCTGATGACTTGAGGTTCTTTAGCCAGGTCAACTCGGCAAATTAAGCACAGTTGCTCCAAAATGACTTAGACAGACTAATTGCTTGGTGTCAATTGAATGACATGACCTTAAACATAGATAAGTGTCAATGTCATCCGTTTCACTAAAAAGAAAAACTTGGATCCTAAAACGTACAGTATTGACGCAGTGACTCTAACTGAAGTAGGCCACATACGTGACCTAGGAGTCACACTTGATTAGTAAGTTTCGTTTTAATCTCCATATCGACAACATTATGAAGAAGGGTTTTAGATCTCTGGGCTTTTTGTTGCGCACTTGTAAGGCTTTCCAGGAAGCCCAGTACTAAAATTGCAATTTAAAACGCCCTCGTCGTGCGCAGCACTTTAGAGTATTGTAGTGTTGTGTGGAACCCGCACTATGATGTATACAACAAACGCTTGGAGAACGTCCAGAAGCGCTTTCTACGGCATTTGTCCTGTAGTTGTATGTTAGCGAAGAAACTGCCATCTTATAGTGACCGTCTTCGACATTTCCATCTGATATCTCTTCATTCTCGTAGGATGCTGCTGGACGGCATGTTTCTATTTAAATTGTTTAACAATCTTACAGACACTCCTATTATCTAAGTTAAATATTTGTGTACCTAGGAGTAAGTCACGATGCTGAAAAAATATAAACCTTTTCGTGTTGATTCTGCTCGATCAAATTTAGGTCAGTAATATTAAACGTGACTTTTAATGTTGTATTTTGTATTATGTATTATTTTAAAGCCAATTTGCATGTATTCTGTTTTTATTATTATTATTGTTAAATTAAATTATTTTTATTATTGTTTTATTTATTTATTTTATTTATTAAGGTCAACCAACAAAATATACACCAAAAAAATTACAAAATAAGAAACATTGGAAAAAAGTCTTAATCTAAGTGCTGTCTTACTTAAAGGCTGCCACGTCATGCAAATGTGGGCTTACGATATTTTTATATTATTTAAATAATTTTATCTTAACAATATACCTATCTATAAAATTTAAAACAAACTGAAAAGAAACTAAGAAGACCAAAATTGTCAAATTCAATTATTTTTATTATTATTATTTCCTTTATTTATTTTCTTTTCTTTTATTATTATTATACTTTTGTTAAATTAAATTATATTTTTATTGTTAATTGAATTATTAAATTATTATTCTCTTTATTTATTTTCCTTCTTAAAACTAGATTTTTACAATATTTTAATATAAAAACAATAAAACATTATAAAAACCTAATCCTAGAGTACCACCAGCATCGGGGCAGGGCCCAAGCTACCAGTGGTCAGGGCTGCAGAGTGAGAAACCTCCTGACAATAGGTGCCGTGTCAAGAAGTACTGCTTTCTGAATCTGACCCTTGATCCAACCATCAAGCGAGAGGTGTTGGTCAAGGCTCTTCGCTATCAGACCGTTCACTGAAACGACTATCGGGACAATGATCGTCGAATCAACATTCCACATGGCGATCACCTCGTGAGCCAAGTCAAGGTACTTGCTGTTTCTTGCGCCTATTCTTGGTTAAAATGGTTCTAATGGTTAGCAGGTAAAAAAATATTGGACGATTTAAAAGTAGGCACTTTAAGTTAATTTTATTTGAGTAGTAGTACCCCTTCGCTTGAATTTGCCTATATACAGCAAAAAATTAAAAAAAAATGCTAGTTTTCGAATTTTTGTCAGGTTTACTGACAACTTTACCGCTTGAGGATTTATACAACCTACCTACCGAAAAAGCTGCTCTTACTTTACTTTAACAAAACAAACATAACGTTCTTCAAAAAACGCTAGAACCGTACTGTGCTCTTTCAACTTGATGGTTTTTGTTACGTCATTTCCATCAAATGACGTAACAAAAACCATGAACTCGAAAGCGTCCATTATAACTCCTTTGTCGTTTGACCAATGGTTGAAAACTGAATTAATAACAGGCAGACGGGCGTTGAAAGCCCAAATAATGGGTCATGAAAGATGACAAATTCGGATGATTTCTCAAAACCGCGGGCCCAGCCGGCTCCGAGGAGCGTGTGTTAGAATTTTTACCAATTTGTTACTCTGGGTATGCCCTGGGACTTATAGGCGAGGAGATAAGGAGCTCTTGAACTTTTAGTATTGACGTTATTCATGTTGACACAAAAAGTTGTGTTAACGTTTTGAGAAAGAGAAGTCTGTGTCATCTTTCATTAGCCATTATTTGGGCCAAACGTCATTTTACGGACATTACTTCAAATCCGGAGTAGCGAAGGCATCTGGCGCATAGAGCCTGACTTATACTTATTTTTTTAATTTGTGTTTCGTTTGACATTTCTTAAATCATATTTATGTAAATAAATATATTAAACGTTTTCAATCATTTATATAAAATATGTATGTGATTTTGTTTTATTTTTTATTATGCCATCTCTATATATACACGCACACACACAACACTACAGTCACACACCATAGGTCCTGTCAGAATACCCCCGTCGTTATGGTGGTGTTTGTTTTTCAGCACCGCAACGGCACAAGCTGAGGCAGAGTCCTAGTTGGCCTTCACATAGTTCCATGTTTCCTTAATAAAAAAATAATAATAATATAACATTGTTGTTTTATTATTATTATTTTTTTAACATGTTTTCTTATTACATCTTTCTGTAATGTCTGTGTGATCGTCAATAAATAAAATTTCTTATTCTTATTCTTTATTCTTATACTAGCGACCCGTCCCTGCTACGCACGAGTGGACTATTTTTTTTAATAAAGCCTATGTTACTCAGCGCTAATGTAGCATTCTAATGATGAAATATTTTTTTTAAACGGTCCAGTAGTTTTTGCAAACATACATACATACATAAATACAAAGGTTTCCTTTTTATAATATTAGTATAGAAAAAAGCTGTTTGTGTATGTGTAATGACGTCAAGACAAATTGTCAACTTGAACCAAATGTATGTCAACCCCTGGCCTATGCACTAAAGCTACCAAGCCCCAGGGGCGAGTGTTTCGGCCGATGTTTCTGATAAATGTAACTTTATGTTTTACACCGCATTTGGCGCATAAATAACGTTCCGGATATCTCGGGCTTGGGGCTCGCTCCAACGACAATATACGATTCGTTGTTGACAAATTTGGTATAAATATCTTTTTATTATCATTGGCATCTCGTGTAGACTGCCTGTTTTGAACCGGTGATTAGTTATCACGCTATGATATTACAAATGCTCCTCATCCTCTTATTCAAGGACACTGGTAACTTATTCTGGACTCCGAAAATTCTTGAACGATATTTATCCTTAAATCAAGTGGTTAATTAAACAAAAGATATTTTATTTCCTAGTGTATTTCATGTTACATTTATTTCAATGTCACCGGTGATACTCAAAAGTCACCCCCCTTTGGCTATTGATAATTGAGAGAGGATTATATTTCGTCGCTTTATTCCCTCGTCCTGTTCCGTCAGACTACATCTAACCGGCAGATCACCTGCCACCAGAAACTGCAGTAGCCTTTTTGGCAAACACTCAACCGTCTTCGAACGGGCATAGGTCGCTACAAGTCATACATGGTTATGTGGGGCTATGCCGCGGGGCTCGGCTGCGACCGTGATGCTCCAATTCAGGATATGACCCACCTGCTCTCCTGCCCCTTGTGCCTGCACCAGAAAAAAATATAATGAGGGTTCTGTGTGCTCTGGGTGGAAAAATTATTGTTAATGGGTTATTAACTCATTAGTTATAGTCCTTTTAACCTATCCGGAAAGCGAAATGCTTGTGTTACGTATCGGTTCACGTCAGTTCCAATAAACTATCGAAGATTGAACCACGATTTTTTGCATACTATCCAAGCATTTAAAAGGCCGTATTGTCACTTACCATCAAGTGAGATAATATTTAATTATTCGACAGTTCCATAGAATCGGCTTAGAGCGGTGGCATTACCGGACGGTTACGACTTAGGGACCTTCAAGAAACAAGCTTACCCTTTCCTCAAAAGCCGGCAACGCATCTGCGATTCTTCTGGTTTTGCGGGTGTACGATGACAGCTTTCTATCAGTTGACCGAGGAGTTTAACGCACCCGGTCTGCGATTGCAAAAGTTAAGCAACTTCGCAAAGTCCGGTCTTCGGCTGGGTGACCAAAAATGTATCATCTTCAAGCCACGTGAAGCCGTTGGTCCCGGCTGCATTAGCAGTCGTTAACAACCACCAATCCACACTGGGCTCGCGTGGTGGTTTACGGCCCGTTTTCCCTGTTGTGTTTCCGCATCTATAGGAGAGGGTCATACCGCAGCAGTGGAGACATAAAATGAGCTGATGTGCTCAATAGTGATGATGTAATAAGGTGACCCACCAGTTTCTTGCCACCTCTACGTACAAAAAAATAAGACCAGCCGCTTTCCCGTTGTTGTACAAAGATCCATCAGGTACAAACGTTCTCCGGAGGCTGTCACTATCCGGCCGCCGGCGCGACGGTCAGGCGCCGTGTTTGCATAATCTGCCGCCGGAATATTGATGGGAGTGCGCAGTGGACGATGCGGCGGCGCGAGATTGAGCTGGTATGGCGACGAGACGTGATTAGAGCGACGTATATAGAAAGTACCTATGTACAGTGAAACCATGAAATTCTATTACAAAAACTTTCCTAATAACCTTCCTAAGACAAACATGTCCGGACTTTATTCCCACTTTACATCAGGTGGAGTGGAGTCATATTCCTTGCTAAGTATGAAAAGGGAATTCTTCACCACCTTAAAAGTAAATGTTGTTTGTATATATGGGTTCATCGCAACTGCAGTTAACTACTTTTGTAATTTTACTCAGTTATTATTTTTCATCGTAATCAATAAATTTATACTATCTCTGTCTATAATTCGTAAGAAAATAAAATATAACATTTTTTTTTTCATTATTTACTAACCTTATTGTTAATATTAAATAAAGAATCCATTTCTCATTAACATTTAATGTTACATGTTTATACGTAATTTATATTAAAAAATTTATTATTTATTTTCTTACGAATTGATAAGTAGTATAAATTGATTGATTACGATGAAAAATAAGAACTGAGTGAAAATGAAATTACAAATGTAGTTAACTGCAGTTGCGATGAACCCATAATGTGTAGAATCACGAATAGGAAGAATCCCGATTGCGTTAAAATAACGGCTGTGTAGAATCACGAATGTAGTAAACTGCAGTTGTGTGGAATCCATATTGTATGGGAATCGCGTTTGTGTAATCGATCGCATAATCCATTTATGATACATGGTATCATCTCAGCATGTGTCATAGCACTTTAGTAATGCTACGACGCTGGTCTTCCGAAGATGCCCAGACTAAAACTAAGAATAGTAATAAAAATAAAACATAAAACACTGCTACTTTATGGATACTTTATCATCATTGACAGTGAGAATTTTGAGCCTTCCCTATGGATGGATAGGGAGTACTACCAGAAACCACCGCCCAGTGTGGATTGGTGGTCGTTAACGACTGCTTATGCAGCCGGGACCAACGGCTTTACGTGTCTTCGGAAGCACGGAGCAAGCAAGTTGCTTAACACCGGGCGCGTTACCCAAAGTGCCATCGACTCCTCTAGAGTCCGCCTTAGTCCAATGCCAATTTAAATGGTTCCTGTATTTTTTTTCTGAAATCCCAGAATAAAACCTCGATTCCCTGACTTTTTATAGCAAACGATGACATTTATGTTGTCCGCTCGCTCCTCATATTAACCCCACCTTGTTTGGCCAGGTTTCACCGCCGCATTGAATTTTAACTACGCTCCTACAAGGGCTCGGTATTCGATACGCATGCCACCGCTTCTAATTGGTCCAATACTCCCAGATTAGGGAGGCTGGAGCTACATCTTTATGACTGAACAATACCATTTGTAATTACTGAATTGCCTTAGGACATAGCCATTCCCTATTTGTATGACTTCTACAATAAGTAATTTTTTTTTTATATTGACAAGTCATAGTGACCATATCCTGCCTGATGGTAAGCAGCCGATGCAGTCCAAAATAATGCTGCTGCTGGGAGCTGGGACACATGCGCCGGCAAAGAATTCCAAAGCCAAATGGTCTTACAGAGGAACGACTACTTAATATTTTTATATTAAATAGTCTGCAAACGAGCAGTGCCTCGACTATAGAACTGAGGAGCTCGATGACGCAGTGAAAATGTATGATCTCGAGCTTCTCCGTGCTTTGGAAGGCACGTAAAGCCGTTGGTCCCGGTTGCATTAGCATTCGTTACAACCACCACTCCGCACCGGGCTTGCGTGGTGGTTTATGGCCCGTTCTCCATATCCATCCATAGGGCAGGCTCGTGCCCCAGCAGTGGAGACATAAAATGAGCTGGTGAAGTGAAACGAGCAGACGGGCAGCCTGATGGAGAGCGGTCATCGCCGCCCATGGACATCAGTTGCATCAAAGGTGATGCTTTTGTGTTGCCGACATGAGAAAAACGTCTTTACACCCGTTTTGAAAGAGTCCATGTCGCAGCTTAATGTGAAAACCTCGGATGGCAGCTTGATGAGTTTGATGGTGCATGGAATGAAGTTTTTCTGGAAACGAACTTCTCGAGAGATCAGTGGCTTCAGGATATGTGCGTGTGCTTTGTTCCCATGGCGAACGGTGCGATGGTAGAAGGATGTAATATGTTGATAACCCTTTTGTATACCTAACACCTTGGTAGCTGAATGGCAAAACGCTAATCCCGATACACGGAGGCCTTGGGTTCAATTCCCAGGCCAAAGTGTGTTTCGGTTTTTTTATGTATTAGGTCCTTACTTATGAAATTGACGTTTTGTATAAAGACTTTTTATAAAATTATATTTTTCATATTAACGTTTTTTCAATTTTCTTAGCATCTATTTATGTTAACACTTTGTAGGGCAGTGCTTTTTTTTTATTAGCCGATTTTCTAAATTCTAACTTGAATGCACTTCTCCCTTACATCCGCATCTTTTAACGCCATTACCATGACGATCGGTCAATAATCAAAGAAGCTACATCACTTTTTATATACGGAAATACCCGTTTTTCTACAATACCAAATCTAAAGGGTCACCTACAGGTGACAATTATTAACCGATTTTTAATTTTTTTCGCCATTTTGTAGCTAAAGTAATACCCTAGGACTTTTTAATTTTTTTAAAGTCGTTTTTTTTTAAATATTTACAATTTAGTATACAAACACCCCTTAAATACCCGATTTTTTTTACATTTTTCAAAATTCTAAAAAAAGTTTCCAGCCGATTTTCAAGAAATTCAAACGCTTCACACGTGTCTCGATAAATTCCTCAACTCTTGGTACTATTTCCATCTCAATTCTCTCAAAATCCTCGGAGCTATGGCCAAAAATTCATCTCAGATGGCAATTGTTTTAGGTGTTTAACAAAGTTACACTAGCTGCCGCACTCATCGACGTCAATTATCGTTAATGATTACTTAGCACCTACAATTATTCAGACTAAAATGTGCTTAAAACGTCACTGTTAGAGACTATTTAACAATAGACAATTTCAGGTGCCTTAGCACTTATACTTATATAAGTAATCATTATTGATAATTGACGTCTACGGGTGCGGCAGTAAGTCTTTTCAATGTTGTATCTGATGTTGCAAGTTGATAATGTATTTTATTTCTTGTGCTAATGACGTGTACAATATTTAGGTTAACTAATTTACAAAGAAACTCAATATCTAAAATTATGATCAACTGAATGTTACAGTTTGTTATCTGCTTTTGTACCTATCAAATTAATTAATAAATAAACTCAAAATCTGTTTTAATATTTAATGTGGTTGCTCATAAGCAGTGACCGGAATAGGTAGAGCTATTTTGGTTTATTGACCGTAAACGTTGATGTTAATATGGACATTACGCGAGATTCTAACTGAAACTTTTTTTTATAAACATGAAAAAAGAAGGCTTGTCTTACGTATTGGCAGTGGGCGCCACGATTGTCAAACTTACATTAGCGACGCGTTGCCAATTTCCATTGCGCACACGCGCAATGTTGCCGCACGATTTTGCCGCGCAACACGGCTTTTTCAAACAAACTCCGCCGCTAGAAGAACGCACTTGTTTTTGTCTCTTTCTACAGCATTCAAATTGTTTATCGACAGTATTTCGGGAATGTCCATATTAATACAACATATGGCAAGTACAATAAATTGCTCTACCTATTCCGATCACTGCTCATAAGCCACAATAATCTTCTTCTTCTCAATCCGGCACTCCAGGCAGAGTGGTCATGGCTGTCCATGGACAGGGTTGCGGCTCGCCGTCGCCACTCGCTTCCAGGGAGGCCGCACGACGCGTGATGTCTCTTCACCTCGATCGACTTATTGCGTTGCCACATTGTACCACAGAATACATAATATGACTATACTCAGTCGAGTCTTCCTAGTAAGGTCAATCCAACGAGTCGGAGAGAGGTCGTGGTCTCTTCCCTCCTGTGTGGCCTTGTACTACAAGCCTCTCCATCGAGTCTTCGTTTCTGAAGATATGCACAAAGACCTTCAGTATTCGTAACTGCACAATCGACGATAACCTATCTCGTATATGAAGCTCCTTAAGGATGGATAAATTGGTGCGGAACGCCGTCCAGAGTATTTTTAATAAACGTCTCCAACACAACATCTCCAGTGCGTCGATTTTGCAGCGGTCTTGAAGTCTTAGCGACCAGGTATCAACTCCATACAGAACGACTATATATACTAGGCTCTTCATTAGGCAATAATAATGATACATTTATCCAACATGCTACATACACTGCAGTGGCCCGCCCCCTAATCAATTGTCACGTCGTTGTGTCCCAAGCCCAAGCCCGCACGTTCGCCGGCTTAGTTGATAACCCAGCTTCGGGTCAGCTGCCTCAAACGCCTCTCAAATGGCAGGCTATGAGTACAGTCACACCCGGAATAGTGAGAGTGCACCGGAGTCGATATGTGATCAATATGATTGCGTGCGGTTTCGAACCCCGCATGTTGAAATTTTTTCAACACATTTAAATTGAAACATGATAATTTTCAAATTGAAACATGATAATTTTGAAATTGAAACATGATAATTTTCAAATTGAAACATGATAATTTTCATTGTTACGCTCATATCTAAGGAATCATACCATTAAGCCTAGAGGGGCATGGAATTTTAGTAGGTAGATTTATGTGCTTGTTGATTGGTGAATGAAAGTTAGGTTACTTATCTATATATTTTTTATATTTTTTTTTTATTTGTAAGAACACATCACAGGCAACAGTTAAAAAAAGTAGCACAATTTTTATGAAAAGCTTATACACTAAACTATCACCTAAAATCATGCATCCCTGACATGAGTATAATTTAATGGTTTTACATATTGATATTATTAGCTATATTGGTGCCTTAAGGCCGTGAATATTATAATTTTATTTGTTTATATTATTATTTTATTTTATTTTATTTTAGGTATTTTGTTCAATCAATTAGGGTCCTGAGGCTCTTCTTGAAGGCATTTGAACTAGAGGCAAAAATATTTATGTCATGCTCATGATTGCTTTGAGTCTACTCGTTGTATTGGCGACACATACGAACTATGGGGTTGTAAAATGAAGTGTTATTGCGGTATACCTGAAGAGAAAATAATTTATGATTACTATAAGTTAATGGCTGAAAGAAGTCGTGGAGAATTTATTTTCGAATTAATAATTTTGTGTAAATATATATATATATATATATATATATATATATCGCGTTATCTCTCATTTTTATCAAATACATGAGATAGGCACCAAAGGTTTATAACCTATAATATATAATAACGCGCGTAAAACCTAAATTAAATAAAATTGCTATTGCAAATGCATAATGATCGGTTGGAATAACAATTAGACTAAAAATAATAATAAAAAGGTAAAAAAGATATACTTATCTAAATTAATTTCGAAAACATACAATTTGTTAGCAAACTAGCGACCTCCCGAAACATCATTCTCACACAAGTATATCCGTAATCCCATGGTAATAGTATAATAGAGTATCCTTGCTATGCCCTTACGGGGCGCTACATTGTTTATTTTAACACCTTTTGTACCTATTTATTAAAGGGTATAATT
Source organism: Eudonia mercurella (assembly GCA_963082485.1). Lineage (NCBI taxonomy): Eukaryota > Metazoa > Arthropoda > Insecta > Lepidoptera > Crambidae > Eudonia > Eudonia mercurella. The sequence goes on from OY720046.1 coordinate 13,037,449, forward strand.
TAAACGCTCACCAGAAATATTTTTAGATACTAGAAGCCTAAGTACCAAATAAATTAACTGCCTCCAAAAAAAATAAAATACCCTTATTTAAAGGGTCCTAAAATATACTATATTATGGTCCAAAATAAATAAACACACATCACAATAATTGCATATATTGTACAAATATTATTTTTGCTTCCCAAAATGGATAAATTATCACCAAATTTTTACACTATTATTCAAATGATTGAGGATACTAGCTGCCCTACTCCTGTAGGTCACGTGATAGGTTAGAAATCATGAATTTCGAGGTTATTTTTTTTATTATAAAACAGAAAGCAAAAATTACCAAATTGAAACTCGAGGCATAAAATATTAGTGTTATTTATTTGGTGACAAAATAACATGTTTGGTCTGAAATGCAGTTAAAAGGTATTTTTAAGGCATTTAATAAAAATATAAATTGTATCCTTTTCATAATATTTTAGGAAACACAATCTGGTGATCATTTATCCGTTTTGGTAAGCGTTTCGAATTTTATTGGTAGTTTTGTTTTGTTTTTTGTTTTGTAAATTTCTTTATTTCATAAAATAAACAATACACTATGTAAAATATAGACACTTTTACACAAATAACCATACTAATCACCAAGAATACTTTATCAGGCTAGACTCACCTATAAAAGCTTATAAACAATATTTGATTAACTTATTACAACATGAGTATTAATAAAACAGTCTGTATTATGATAACAGTACTAATAAGCAATAACATGCGAACCATTAATTTATCCGTTTTGGTAAGCGTTACGAATTTTATTGGTAGTAAAATTGATACATTTTTGGTAGGCAACACAAGCCTTTATTTAATTACTATGTACACCAATGTGACATGAAATAAATAATTTTGAATTTGAATTTGTAGTTTCAGGAAACCTCAGCTATCTAGATCTTCGGTTTAGAGTTGTTCTGTCAGTGAGTGAGTCAAGACTTGTTTTTAGTGTTTGTGTGTTTCGATGTGGACTGTACTCAACCGAATCTGTCTAGATTACTCCGCACGGCCGGTCCCATCAGTCTGGATCTAGTTACCAACGGTGCCGCTCCACACTGCACCAGAACCACTCGATACGAAGGCTGTCGATCATTGGCATTGATGCTGCATGATCTGTCAATAAATCGCTTCTAAAATATCATTTATCATATTATCAACGTCACGTCGCGTCACGTTTTAAGCGCCTCTGTGGTCTAGTGGTCAAGACAACCGGTGTCAGATCCAGAGGTCCTAGGTTCAATTTTCAGCGGGGGTTTACATGTTTGTGTCTTCGGTCTTTTCTAAATGTGTTGCCATAACATTAATGTAAGTAGCATTGTTCGATTCCGGCAGCTAGAGATAAGTTAGCCAGAGCCGCATATACCCTATCGTTGGTCAATAGATCGCAGTAATGTGATCTATAAATAAACATTTAAACTACATTCTTGATGTTATTAAATTAATAAAATACATCCATTTAAAACGTAAATCGATCAATTAATTACGATCACATTTTAAGCGTTAACTTTTATAAAGGTAACAATCTTCTACATAACATCATTCGCCCTATCCGGGACCCCATCGTACAAAATATTAAATTCCATTCCCAGCGCCAGACTCTGCGGTGAGCTCGCTTTGCGTGAAACGGAACGCACGCGATTAAAAATAGTTGGCGGTGGCATGTTGCAAATTAATTTTAAGACGACCAACACCTCAGTCTCTTTGTTTACACGGACCCTTCAAAACGTTAGGATAAAATGATATTAATATATCAGAATCATTAAACTACATTACTAGCTCATTCAGGCGCAGTGGTTAGCGCGCCCGGTCTGCGAGTGCTGAGGTTAAGCAACTTTCGCAAAGGCCGGTCATGATGGTTGACCAAAAATTTATCATCTCGAGCTTCTCCGTGCTTCGGAAGGCACGTTAAGCCGTTGGTCCCGGCTGCATTAGCAGTCGTTAACAATCACCAATCCTCACTGGGCCCGCGTGGTGGTTCATGGCCCGTTCTCCCTATCCATCCAAAGGGAAGGCTCGTGCCCCAGCAGTGGGGACATAAATGAGCTGATGATGATGATGATGATGATGATGATGACTAGCTCATTATGGATGGATAGAAAGAGCGGGCTATAAACCAACACGCGGGCAACATGCGGGCGGTAGTTGTATGGTGCATCTGGTGTTTCTTTGAAATAAAGACACAGAAGCAAAACTTAATAGTAATTAATAATAAACCAAATACCTAGATTTTATTTACGTCACGATAACCATTAAAACCATTAAATCATTCAAAGTTTATTCGTTTGAAATAATCACACTAATATTATAAATGCGAAAGTTTGTGTGTATGTGTGTATATTTGTTGCTTCTTCACGCTGCAACGCATAGATGGATTTAAATGAAATTCGACATACAGATAGTTTATAACCTAGATTAACACAAAGGATCATTTTTATCCCGATATTCCCACGGGAACGGGAACCACGCGGGCGAAACTGCGGGTGGCCGCTAGTTATTTTATATTAAATACTTGACCGTTATTTGAAACTGTATGGTTAACGACTGCTAATGCAACCGGGATCAAGGGCTTTACGTGCCTTCCGAAGCGCGGAGTAATTAAACTATTGATTATTGAGTATTAACATGTCATTTTGCGCGGTTATTTCTGGCACGGGGACATGGAGGAGAGACGTACTGGTATCGTACACTAATCCGATCGGCGCGGCGGCGGCGTGCCGGTGAAATTGACTGGAAAAATAATGTTTTTCAGAGGTGTAGGTGTGCGTAGCGTTGGCAAAAACAATTGATATTTTAAAGGTTTTCATTAACTGTGCCTGTTATCTTGTTAACGCTTTACTAGGTTTGGGCTTTAGTAAGTTTAAATCAATGTTGGTAGACGTATTTGTATCAAAATCATAGTTTGATACGAATGCGTCTATTGTATTGTACGCTTTGAATGCTTTAAAAATAGGGTGTTTTTAGTTTCTCATCATCATCATCAGCCAATACTAGTCCACTGCTGGACAAAGGCCTCTCCAAGTGCACGCCACCGAGCACGATTCGCGGCTACTCTCATCCAGCTCTTGCCAGCCACCTTGCGAAGATCGTCGCTCCACCTAGTCTGAGGGCGTCCTACACTACGTTTGCCGATGCGCGGTCTCCACTCGAGAACTCGTTTACCCCAACGGCAACGGTTGTCGGTTCTGCGGTTTTTAGTTTGCTTTGTAATAATTTAACTTTGCACATGTCATGGCAACCTTTAAGTATGAAAGCGTTTTAAAATGTAACCAATGTGTACCTATCTATTGTAAATGGGAACAGCGTTTGTTATGTAAGTTGTCCTTAAATTAATTAATTAATAAGTTTTTTTTAGAGAGATTGCTGATTGCCTCAGACGGCATTTTCAGCTTCACCGGGCTTGTTTGGGGGCGGCGAGGAACGTAAAGGGTGTGAAAACTCAAGCCGTGTGAAACGAATCACCTTCGGAGGTTTTCTAGAGGGAACGGCATCGCGCACTAGTGCGCGTCTCCGTGCCCTACTAGATTCTCCGAAGGGTTCGGATCGGATCGGTAATGGTAAGTATCTACATAAATACTTAAAAAGAAAAGTTCTTGCCCTTTTTAAAGCACATTGCGTGCACGGAAAAGTGTGAGATTTGGTATAGTTAAAGTATAGAGGTACATCTCTATACTGCATATTCGTATAGACTACAGTATATACTAATATTATAAATAGGAAAGCTTTGTATTTTTATATGCATGTATGTTTGCAACGAATAAACTCAAAAACTACTGGGCCGATTTAAAAAATTCTTTCACCATTAGAATGCTACATTAGCGCTGAGTTAGATAGGCTATATAAAAAAAGAAAGTGAAAGATAAAATGTATGTTTAAGACAGTCGTTACGTTATGCGCTGTCGCTCCAACTCATCAACATTCCCGCCGGTGTCGAATATGATTTATTATCCCGCCGCTCATTACTCATAGGTAACGAAGCCTACCACCCACACACACACGCTTACACATACGCACACACGCACATGCATATAGCCTAAAGGCTCCTGCCCACGACCTGATTGATTTCTGATAATAATGTACAGAAAAAATCAACAGTAGAGACCCAACTAAAGTGTATGTCCCACCGCGGAGGTTACATCTTGTTAGCAGAAACTCATTTTGTATGGCTGTCAAAATTTATGATAAACTAGCTGTTCTCCGCGGTTTCACCCGCGTAAATTAAGTGCCTGTGATAAATAACTTATTTTTTTTGGTAAGGATTAATATCGTGTTTATTAAAACCCCTTCGCAAATAATGTATTATTTTAGAACTAATTTGATTACCATAAAAAAGGTTATAGTGAGTCAAACTTAAAAGCTAGACATATGCTGTTGCAGACTTTATTTTAGAACTTTTAAAGTGGAACAATTTTGTAATACATAATTTTTGCGTAACTTTCACCGTTTACGCAGCGCATGCAAGGAAAGCTCTCAAAAAATACAATTTCAAAAATTTCTACACTATTTTAGAACGGTAGGTAGATTTTTTTATATTAAAAGGAGGCAAACGAGCAAGCGGGTCACCTGATGGAAAGTAATCACCGCCGCCCATGGACAACCCACCCGCAAAACCAAAGAAATCGCAGATGCGTTGCCGGCCTACAAAAAGTAGTGCACAATTATTAAATCTAATATATAAAATTCTCGCGTCACAGTTTTCGTTGCCATACTCCTCCGAAACGGCTTGACCGATTTTGATGAAATTTTTTGTGCTTATCCGGTATCTATGAGAATCGGCCAACATCTATTTTTCATCCCCCTAAATGTTAGGGGTAGTCCACCCCTAAATATTTTTTTTATTTTTTATGGCAAAACAACGTTTGCCGGGTCATCCGGTATCTATGAGAATCGGCCAACATCTATTTTTCATCCCCCTAAATGTTAGGGGTAGTCCACCCCTAAATTTTTTTTTTATTTTTTATGGCAAAACAACGTTTGCCGGGTCATCCGGTATCTATGAGAATCGGCCAACATCTATTTTTCATCCCCCTAAATGTTAGGGGTAGTCCACCCCTAAATTTTTTTTTTATTTTTTATGGCAAAACAACGTTTGCCGGGTCAGCTAGTAAATACTATAGATGCTTTCCTGTTATCGAACGGTACGCAATGTTTACAAAAGATCCGGTCCGTTAGTAATTGTCAAATTATCAATTGGTGGCGCCAGTGTGCCTTACCCTTCGCCTTAAGATTTAGGAAAGAATAAGGATTACGGATTATCGGAATATAGGTGTTTACATAAAAACAATCAGGGCTGGTGTGTGTGTGACTGAAGATCAATCAACAACGCACAGCCCTAGAACTGGTCCTAGAACTAATCCTAGAAACGCTGGATCTAGAACGCTGAAATTATGCAGCAGTCCTTTTCATATTGTAGGCAATAGGCATTAGTAAAGGCGGGATTTTTTTTTAATCTCGCGGGATCACGGGATTTGGTTGTTTACACGGACTAAGATCGCCAATTGTCTAAATTATGAAGTGAGTGTTTATTTACTTTTTTTTTCATGTTTGTAAGTGCAGTCAACGTCAAAATCAACTTTATTTGAATAACAGTAAATAAACATAACTTATCTTACTACATTAAAGGAAAAGTAAAGCAAAAGAAACATAAGCTAATTAAAGACAAAATAAAAACATGAAAAAAAAACACAAATGTTGTAAAAGTTTTTTCACGAGCAGGATTTAAACCTGCACCCTTCTGACAGCCCGCCGTACTGGCTGGTTAGAACCACGATAGCTCAATTGGAAGAGCACCTGACCCGGAATATCAGAAGGGTGCAGGTTCAAATTCTGCTCGTGAAATTTTTTTCAACATTTGTGTTTTTGTAATTTGTTCGCAATCAAAATTTGCGTTAAAAAAAAATTATGAACATTTATAATAACATGAATAAAAAAATGAATTAATAGAAGATAAAAAAATGATAATGAAAAAACAAAATGTTAAAAAAATACAGAAAATGTATAAATAGTTATGATTCAAGTACCTAGACACAAATATTAAACTTGTCTAGTGTGTCTTACGCCTTGTGAGTTTTCAATATTTCGGAGCGGTGCCGGTGCATACTCGTAGCAATCAAATTATCGTTCCGTAGCAACCGTAACGCCATCGCAGCCAATCGACTCGTAGACGACTACGACGTAGCACGTGTAGTTTGGTTTTACGCTAAATTCTATTACACTACTATTTTTGGCAGGTGGACAGCCTAATTGTCTCATGTCTATTTGTAACAAGAGTTTCAATGTATGTGTTTTTTCTTACCTTTTGAGAGTTTTTAAGTTTTTTATTTTTATTACCTACCGGTGGAGGCTCTACTAGTTGATTCTTGGCATCATTTTATTTATATAAAAAAATAAAAGTAGGGGTGCAACTCCAACCCCCTAGCAATGGCAGCCATTTCAATATTTAATTAATATCCACCAGAACGTGTACCTTAAAATAGCTATAGCGTTGGATGTGAATGACCTATGCTCATAAAAATAGATTCATTTCATAGCTTTTTAAATTGTCTTATAAATGACATATTGTTAATTTAGACTTTTTCATGCAAACCTTTTTTTAAAGTACCTATAAATAATGTTAACTTAAAAGCCAAAATATTTTTAAAAAATCTGTCGTGCGAGGTACTAAAAAAACCAGCCCGTTTACCTACTTTTTTTTTTTTTTTAATTTTTTAATAAAAATAATGCCAAGAACATATGGCATGTAGTGTGTGTGACTATGACTATAGCTATATGCACTATCTCGTGCTCACAGTGTGGCGGGGCGCACGTCCTGACGGCGCGAGCCATTGGCGAGAGCGCATGCGTCGTCTACGTATATTGTGTGTTGTCAAGCCAGTGATACGTGCAACACTCTTTTTTGTTTTACAAATATATATAAGGTCACTTTTTATCAACTGCAAATATTTTTACAAAACATCTATCATCATCAGAGAAATACGGCCCTACATTAAAAAAATATCAGGCTAGTTTATTTTTACTTTTCCTGACACAAAAATTGTAATATTTTTAAGAGCGGGCGTCTCTGTCGGTTTTTTTTTAATGAAACTAGAGGGGCACGTGTAAGCGGTAAAGGCATTGCGGCCTCTCTGTTTCGGCTCCTTTGAATTGAAACTACCGAAAGTTATTTATTTTTCTTTTTAATCGAAATGTCTTTTGGCGTTTTTCTTGAAAACTAGCGTATAAAAATTTCATAAAAATAGTTTATATATGTTGTTGAATTTATCCTCAAAATATTTGCAGTTGATAAAATGTGACTTTATATATTCATAAGTTGTTGTTTATATAACCCCTTTTTATTATATTTTTTATAACTAGCGCCAAACTATTTCGACTACCTGTAGACAAATGCTTCCATGTAAATACAGGCTCTACATTGTCACTGAGGATGCATTCAGTAGTGTGATGTAACAGCTCATTATGCTCGCGGGAAATAAGGTCGAGAGCATTGTGTTCTATTAAGGAATGGGAGCAAAAACCTTCAAAATAAAAAAAAATGAGTTCAGTGAATAGCCTAATAATAATATATACTGTCCCACTCTAACATTGGAGTTTCATTCAAGTTCTTTCCGTAATAACACGTGTTGTGTGACTCCATTTTAAACTTAATCTACCATACAATTCTTAGTTTATAATATTAAAACTGCTAATGCAGCCGCGACCAACGGCTTCACGTGCCTTCCGAAGCACGGAGGAGCTCGAGATGATACATTTTTAGTCACCCATCCGATGACCGGCCTTTGCGAAAGTTGCTTAACCTCAGCACTCGCAGACCGGGCGCGTTAACCAATGCGCCACCGAGCTCCTCGATCATCGATCATCAATAATGATCAAAACATTTGACAGAGCATAGACCACAGCTTTAAACCACAGAGCTCGGTCGCCATGTTGAGCCAATTGATTTACACAGTTAACCGGCGGTGACGTTCATTTAACTAAATTCTCATTTAAACGTCGTTTAATATAATTAATTAAAACTAAGTTGACAGACAAGTCTTATTTGATTTTTTTTTTCAATTAAAAGTTTACGATGAGGAGTCTTTTGAAACTGAATAGCACTTAAAAGAGATGACTTGCCTCTGGTGGGATTCGAACCCACGATCGCGATCGATTAATGCGATCCGGGCAACTACCACAGATTAAGTTATAGTTACTGAGTAGATTTACGAACCGATGGCATAGTGACTTTCATAAGAGCTACTTGTTGCCTATACTGAATAAATGATTATGAGTTTAGATTTAAGATTTTGACATTCTGAATTTTATACTGCTCTTTGAACTAAGCTACCAAGTATAAGCTTCGGCTGCCCCGATCCGATCCGGACCCCTCGGGAATAAGGACACGCTTGCGTGATGCCATTCCCTTTAAAAACCTCTGCAGGTGTTTCGATCACACGGATGGAGGAACCCTATAAGTTTAAGCTAGAAATATGTAACTTCAGCGAATAATCTTAAATAATAATAGTAATAATAAGCATTTATTAGTTGTTAATTGTTAATAAAAAACTAAAACTAATGTTTAAACGCCTACCAAAAATGTATCAATTCTACTACCAATAAAATTCGAAACGCTTACCAAACGCTTACCAAACCAAATTGTGTTTCCTAAAGGATACAATTTATATTTTTATTAAATGCAATAAAGATATATGAATACCTTTTAACTGCATTTCAGACCATATGTTATTTTGTCACCAAATAGATAACATCAATATTTTATGCCTCGAGTTTCAATTTGGTATTTTTTGCTTTCTGTTGTCTAGTAAAAAAAATTAACCTCTAAATTCAAGACAAACGCTACGCTGCGCTTCGCGATTGTCTTAAATTTCTAACCTATCACGTGAACTACAGGAGTAGGGCAGCTAGTATCCTCAATCATTTGAATAATAGTGTAAAAATTTGGTGAGCACTTATCCATTTTGGGAAGCAAAATTAATATTTGTACAGTCATTTAATTTATTTGGTACTTAGGCTTAGGGTCTAAAAAATATTTCTGGTGAGCGTTTTAATTATACCCATTAAAATCTAAGTTTCTATACATGAAAACCATTATGTTATGTAGGATACCTTTTTTTGAGTGAATAGCTGATTGCCACTGTGCAATTAGGCTTTTTTGGGGGCGGCGAGAAACTTAAAGGGTTCCTCAAGGCGTGTGAAACGAAGCACCGTCAGAGGTTTTCTAGAAGGAACGGCATCACGCACTAGCGTGTGTCCCCCTGCCCCAACCGTTTCCCCGATGGGTTCAGATCGGATCGGTGTAGGATACCAACACGTGTATGCTCATAAAATTATAATCACGCTGTAACAAAATACTAAAACGTACACACACTCTCTCCGACATGACGTAATCAAGTCTTGAATCATCAAAGCGCCGCTTTATCGGAACTAAAAGCTTGGCAAGGCCCTCGATAGGGCGACGACACACTCCGGGCCCATTCAAGACTCTTTGTCCCATACTCGTGGCACGGACGCATTGTTACAGCGTGCTCGGAGAAATAGGGATCATTAAGTACAATATTATGGTAGTTTTAACGGCAATTTGTTAATATTGGAAGGTTTTTTTTTAATATATATCGTTACGGTAGAGTTAGTGTAGGTATTTGTATTTTTTTCCTTTTGAGAGTTTTAAGTTTTTTTTTATTACCTACCCATTAGCTACTAGTCGGCCGTCATCTCACCTGATGTTAAGTGATGATAAGGCTGAAGGTGGAGGCGCACTTCACTCCTTATTTTAAGTGGTCTAGTACTCATTTTACCTTAATCATATTTTATGATTACGTATGTATGATATGATAATAATGATTTTTAAGTAGATACGCGTGCAGATTAATTATCTTACCACTTCAAATTAGTAAAAACCTTGATTCAATATCGCATTAATTTAAACTGGCTGAAAGGTAACACGCTACAAAAATAACCAAAAAAAAAGATACTTTATAGTTTTATTACTTTGTTAGGTTAATAAACAGTTTCCTTCAATATCAGTACTAAGCTAAAATAACCTTTTTAGATAAGGAAATTAAAACCTTTTTACTAATCTCATACCAAATATATGGGAATGTTTAATGTCAAAATTTTGGATACTTCTTGTTTGATTAAAAAAGTTATTGATGTCATTTTACTCATTAAATAATGTACTTTCGATATCAGTTTAAAGTTTTTTAATATCTGTAATAGTTACGGAATAATCGCCTGGTCACACTTAACGATTACACCCTGAGTATTTATAGAAGCAAGTAACAAGTCGGCAAGGTGAGGACGTGCTCCACCAGCTGTCCTCGTATCTGGACTCTGCTTCTGCTTAACATCAGGCAGAGTTTTATCGCATCTGTGGTCTAGTGGTCAAGACCACCGGTTTACACCCAGAGGTCCCGGGTTCAATTCCCAGCGGCCATACATGTTTGTGTACTCGGTTTGATTGTTAAGCTTGTTTGCCCGCCTGGCTAGCTACCACTATCTTATCTAAATATTATATGTTGCCATAACATCAATGTTTGTAGCTTCCGTTCCGGCAGCTAGAGATAAGATAGCCAGTGCCTCAGTAGTTGAGGATTGGAATCCTTCACCTGGAGGTGAAGTACGCTTCCACCTTTGGCCTTACCATCACTTAACATCAGGTGAAATTAATGCCAAGTGCTTACCCATATAATTTTTTTTTAAGACTAGAGTAATTTGCCAAGTTTTCTATAAAAAATATGCTGCATCATTATAATAAACCAGTCAAAGCACAGATACTAAGGTATTATAAATTGAGAGAATGGATTCCCCGGAAGGTATTGTAAGGCATCGCAGATCGCACACTAGGACCTTATTCAGCTGTGCGCCTTTGCTGCCGTTCTGTATGTACCGACCACATAAAAATTATATTACAGCTACTTTTTTTCCCCTTAATTAGTGGCTTCGTGCGGTTAGCAGATTAGCCAGTGTCAAAGTTATCACGGTATTGTATCGCAGTGGCTCAATCTGATACCTAGGATTTATAACATGACAGCTAGGAAGCAGGTGGTCTGTTTTAAATCGTTGCTGAAGACTAAAATCAGTTGCTGACTCTATCTTTAATGATTAAAGGGGCAAAAATGTCGGTCACTGCTTTGTTTTTATGTTAAAAGGAGGCAAACGAGCAGGCGGGTCACCTGATGGAAAGTAATCACCGCCGCCCATGGACACCCGCAAAACCAAAGTAATCGCAGATGCGTTGCCGGCCTTGAGGAAGGAGTCTCCTGAAGATCCACTTGAGGAGGAAGAATTGGGAGGGTGAGACATGGGCCTCCGGTACTTTCACTACCTACATTTTTTCACGCCGATATTCTGTGATATGGGACTTTACTGAGATTTCATGAGATCCTCTTAAAAGAAACAGCCAGTTAGACCCTGAATTTTGTGAACCTAGAACTATTAAATATAACTTAACTTGAAAAAAAACAGAGATTAATAATTAGAAAATCAAAAACTAAAGACCTATAAATAAAAGTGTCCTCCAACTCATCTCAATGTAGGTAGTGAAAGTACCGGAGGCCCATGTCTCACCCTCCCAATTCCTTCTCCTCAAGTGGAAATTGAGGAGACTCCTTCCTCAAGAACGGTCCCAAGAATGCTGGCAACATGCCCCTCTGCATTGCCAAGCTAATACGCTGGCAGAGGTAGATGCGAGTCTTCTTGTCACCGGAGGCCTCAATATGGCGAGCACTTAACTCTTTAAAATAACGTATAAAATTAACCCATTGTTTCCACGTAAACGGAAAAAATAAATAATTTAACATTACAGATAATTTCTTTAACATAATTTTAGCCCGTAAGCACCCGCTTGGTATAGGCCTCCCCTTTAACCTGCCATCTTGCAAGCCGTGCCAGCCTCAGCCACTGCTACCTCACCCCGAGATATCGTCTGACCATCTGGCAGGTGGTCTGCTTCGAAGCCGTTTCCCATCTCTGGGCTGGTCACCGCCTTGGTCCATCGGTCGTGGCCCCGTCTAGCAACGTGTCCTGCCCACCTCCACTTAAGACATGCAATACGCTTACCTACCTCAGCGACTTTTGTGGGCCGTCGTATCTCCACGTTGGGTAGATTACTTAAGCCTGGCAAAATCAACCCTATAGGTAAGTTTATTGTAAATTTTTTTTTTAGTTATTAAAAAATCGTAGAGCGCTAGTGTTTTTTGCAGACGGTACTATAACAAGGACATCCATGGACATAGCAGCTCTCAATAAGCGTATTTAAGTAAAATCATAATATGTACGGACCGGAGTGGGTTATGGTCTCAGGTGAAAGAGGAAGCGTGTCTAGCATGTATTAACAATCGTATAAATTATTGGCTGTCGTAAACGCGCTCGATCCGTGATCGCAGAAGTTACAAAACTTTTGCAAAGGCCTGTCATCAGATGGGTGACCAAAAATGTATCATCATAGCTCCTCCGTGCTTCGGAAGGCACGTGAAGCCGTTAGTCTCTTCTGCATTATCAATCGTTAATAACCACCGCACCGCTCTGGGCCCGCGTGGTATTTCCATCCAGAGGGAAGGCTCGTGCCCCAGCAGTGGAGATATAAAATGAGCTGGTGATAATGGGTGCCCTTCGGTTCGCCTAAAATTGTTTGTCCTAATATGGTTTGGCCAAACCGTTTTGGCCTAAACTTAAAACGTACAATTATTGTTTCGCCTAAAAATTGTTTTGCCACCATTATAGTTTGGCCTAAGAATTGAAAGGCCTAATTTTAGAATGTCTAATGTAAAATAGCCTAAACTATATTGGCATAACTTTATTTTGGCATAACGATTATTTCGCAAAATTTATAAAAGCTCTAATTTTAGCATATCTAAAATTAAATGTGCCAATAATGTATTGGAATAAAAGCATAGAATTTTATTGAGAAAATAAATTGACAGTAGCGAATCACTGCAAACCCGACTCAACGTAGTCTTGTCTGCCCTACCCTAGAGTGCAATATAAGCCCGCGTAGCCGCGGAGGGGCGAGGCGGCCCGTGAGCTAAGGAGCAGGTGGGTCGAGCTCGCCGCCGGGGCTGAGGCTGAGCAAGCCGAAGCCTCGGTGGTGAGCGAAAACCATCTGCGACGAAAAGCTCCAAAACGAAAAGCACCAGGCTGAGGCTGAGCAAGCCGAAGCCTCGGTGGTGAGCGAAAACCATCTGCGACGAAAAGCTCGCGTGGGACCGCCGGAGCCCCGCAGCGCCGAAGCCGTGACGGAAACTATGCATGCTGCATGCCTACATGCATGCTGCATGCCTGCATGCATGCTGCATGCCTGCTTGCATGCTGAGTGCCTGCTTGCATGCTGCATGCCTGCTTGCATGCTGCATGCCTGCTTGCATGCTGCATGCCTGCTTGCACGCTTACATGCTGCATGCCTGCACGCATGCTGCATGCGTGCTTGCATGCTTTAATGCTGCATGCCTGCACGCATGCTGCATATCTGCATGCATGCTACACGCATGTTGTGTTTCTGCTTGCATGCTGCATGTCTGCATGCATGCTGCATGTTATGCTGCATGTCTGCATGCATGCTGCATGTTTGCTTGCTATGTTAAGATTAATAAATATTAATTTTGTGCGAATTAATATTTAGGAATTGTAAACTTTAGGGATTACGAATTGTTCTGCCAAATGACGCATTTGGTAAATGACAATGTGGCGATAAAAAGTTAGGCGAAGTGAAATTAGGGCAAACACGATTCTGAAGAGTGAAATTAGGCGAAAAAATTTTAGGCTTTTCGTTTGGGTGCCATTGCAAATTAGGCGTACAAAAAATTAGGCGATCCGATAGAGACCCGGTGATAATCGCTTATGCCCTGCAACCCGGCTGCCAAGCGGGCATACTCGATCCGAATGCACGCCGCATTTGCATTGGTTCGAGCGCGTTTCGTCATGGAACCGAATAATGGGCGCTCGTGAAACCACACTGTGCACCATTTTGATTTACTAAATCCATTTTGATTTACTAAATCAAAATGGCGCGCATCTCTAATTCTGTTCTGTTATTTCAAATTATGGTAGGTGATTTAATTTTGTTATAGAACTTAATAAACTGAACTGAACTTGAACCTCATGTATGCATCTGTAGCGCTATGGTGGAGAGCAACGGTCACCACGCCTTGAGCTGTTGTCGTTGTGCAGGGATATTTCCGTGCCATCATGCCCTGAATGATACCACGCGGAGGACGCTAGGTATGGCAAACATTCCCTGTGTGCTGGAGCCACCAGGCCTTAGTCGGTCAGATGGCAAAAGGCCTGATGTCTTAACCCTTGTGCCTTGGCAAAAAGGAAAGTGCTTATTCTGGGACACCACGTGTGTTAGCACTTCGCCGCTTCGCATGTTGGTCGCACCGTGAGGATAGCGGCAGCAGCTGCTGAGGTGGCAGCTCTAAGAAAGCACGAGAAGTATTCGGTACTTACAAACTATTTGTTTGTACCTCTTGCGGTAGAAACAACCGGTTATTGTGGTTCAGGCGCAAATTGTTTTTCAGGGAAGTGGGGCGCCGTCTACGAGAGAGTAGTCTTGACCCTCGCTCCGAGTCATTCCTGGTGCTGCTATCGCTGTTCAACGTGGAAACGCGCCAAGTGTGTTGAGCACCTTTGCGCCTGGAATGGTGCGGGAAGGATTATTTGATTGAGCAGTGGTTGTTTTTATTTCATCATCATCATCATCATCATCATCAGCCCATTTTATGTCCCCAATGCTGGGGTACGAGCCTTCCCTATGGATGGATAGGGAGAACGGGCCATAAACCACCACACGAGCCCAGTGCGGTGCGCTGGTTGTTAACGACTGCTAATGCAGCCGGGACTAACGGCTTTACGTGCCTTCCGAAGCACGGAGGAGCTCGAGATGATAACTTTTGGTCACCCAACCGATGACCGGCCCTTGCGAAAGTCGCTTAACCTCAGCACCCGCAGACCACTGCGCCATCGAGCTCCTCCTCGAGTGTTTCTATTTATTTTTGTTTTATTATTATTATCATTTTAAAACCAATAAAATAACTATTTTAAAACTTAATAAAGAAATGAAATGAAATGAAAATGGGCATATAAATTGCACTTATGAACGTCAAGTAGTTACATAAAAAAATTTAAAAAAAAAAAATAAAATAATATAAGTACAACAACACACAATAATACTTAAAATATATAATTTAATAAACAAAGTGAGATCTACAGTCTCTTCTCATATTTCGTGGTAGGTTCAGTTTTACTATAGGTAACTTCTGAAATCAGCTTTAGCTGTATTTACGATAGCGCTTAAATAAATAACTTTATACTATATTAGGTACTGTAATTCCCTTTCGATAAAACTAATTAGAAATAAAGCAAATTGTTTTCAATTGTCACGGCCGAGTTTCATTAACCGAAAGCGACCTTTGAAGAGCGTGTTTTTTTTCCAACATTCCCATTCCCGGTGTCCGCCCATCGCCCATCTGTCCGGCTGTCTGTCCGCCTGCCTGTCCGGGCGGGCTTTCAGATAGATTATTACTCAAATTGTTTGCAACTTCCCGGCTGCCATGACATGTTGTTGTTTGTGTGGATCGCCATTTTGACTACTGTTGATTGACGTACTTAAAATGGAGAGAAACTTTTATTATTTTTAATAACGCCTCGTTGGTCTAGTTGCGAATTGTCTGGCGTTACTTTTTGGAGAGCACGCGTTCCTGGTACTCTTGTGGCCATGTTTGGCACTTTCCATTTTGTCCAATGATGGAGGCAGCCCCAGCAGTGAGATAGTATAGGATATTTACTTTTATTTTCATTACTTTTTTGAATTTGTGGGTTCATTAAGAACAGCATTTCATTAATTTATACTTCTATACTATATATACAAATATTATAAAGCTGAAGATTTTTTTTGTTTTTTGTTTGGTTGAACGCGCTAATCTCAGGAACTACTGGTTCGAATTGAAAAATTATTTTTGTGTTGAATAGTCCATTTATTGAGGAAGGCTATAGGCTATATTACATCACGCTATGACTAATAGGAGTGGAGCAGCAATGAAAAATGTTGCAAAAACGGGAAAATATTATTTAACGCGGGTGAAACAGCACAACTAGTAGTATACAATACACACAAGCATTTCTAAAACAATATTTTTATAACCTATCTTCGTGCATTTAATGGTAAAGTAAGTGGTGATAAGACCGAAAGTGGAAGCGCATTTAAATTGGTATCATCAAGTTAACGGACTTAGATAAAATAATAAAATAATAGCTAGCCAGGCAAACTAATAATAAGCCATACCACCAACAAATCCGATTAATATAATGTATCCCTTGCGAATCGAGTATCTACTCGATACTTTGGATAGATTGCAACGTCGCGCAATCCACATTATTCGTGACAGAAGCCACCAACCTTGAACCTATTACAGTTACGTCTTAGTGTTGCGGCTCTCAGCGCCTTCTACCGTCTATAATCTGTACCATGGCGAGAACTCAGAAAAACTGTTTTCCTTAATCTAACCTCTATCTAACTGTTAACCCTCAATTATTGATGGATAGGGAGAACGGGCCATATACCACCACGCGGGCCCAGTGCGGATTGGTGGTTGTTAACGACTGCTAATGCAGCCGAGACCAACGGCTTTACGTGCCTTCCGAAGCATGGAGGAGCTCGAGATGATAAAGTCACCCATCCGATGACCGGCCTTTACGAAGTTGTTTAATCTCAGCAATCGCAGACCACAGCGCTATCAAATTCTCAAATATTCATATCAGAACTTATTTGTAAAACATTTGCACAGTAGGTAGTTGAAATACGTTAATAATAAATTATTTAACTATAATTATAATTATAGAAATATTAAAATGTAATTGCTACGTATCACAATTTGCGCTTTTGATGAAGTGTACTCGTCGCATTCGTTATTTAACGCGCAAATTAACGAGTGCGGTGTGAATGAAACATCTCGTTAATAATTTCGCCGATGATATAATATGTCCGCTGCACGCTCTTTACACTGAATGATTCCGTAAATCGTTACCAAATAAATTATTTTCATTAAAACATTGATCATGTTTACAGTAGCTTCATTGCATTGTTTTTACAATTATTTATTCGTTTGGATTCGGTGAACAAACGATGAGAAAATGATTCATCAAAACGTTATTTATTGATTGGGTTGAAACCTTCCGAAGAAAGAGATTCCGCTCAAAAAAGGTCACAGTTGGAAGAGTTTTTAAAAATTCTTTAATCTAACAAACAATCTGTAAGTTCGTTAGCTCCTTAGATTTTGTGATCTCACAGTTAGAGAATGGTATTTTTATATTAGCAACCCATACGCAATTGTTACCTGAGATAAAAATTACTTGGTCGAGGAAACCGGTTTAAGTGCGCTTCCCATCGTTGGCTTATCTTCACTCATCATAAAGTGAGAAAAAGGCAAAGTGCGCTATCGTTAGTGCAAAGCAATTCTACAAAACCAATTTTGTAAATCAATGACATCAATAACCCTCCTGACGCAGTCGGGTAAAAAAATTAAAAGAAAAAACATTTGATTTTTCTTAAGTCAGCCATCAAACGAACCGCTACACTCTAGGGTTGCTTATCTGGGATCTAAAACGTGACGTTTCGTGGTACCGACATCAGATAGCGAGCCTCTTTGGCTGATCTGATTGCTGGAGGATTGAGGAGATCAAGTCTTCACTGCATTACGTAAATTAATAATTACTAATTATACATAGAAAGATAGATAGATAGATAGATAGAAAGGTAGGTAGGTAGATAGATAGATAGAAAGATAGGTAGGTAGGTAGATAGATAGATAGATAGATAGATAGATAGATAGGTAGGTAGGTAGATAGATAGATAGAAAGATAGGTAGGTAGGTAGATAGATAGATAGATAGATAGATAGATAGATAGATAGATAGATAGATAGATAGATAGATAGATAGATAGATAGATAGATAGATAGATAGATAGATAGATAGATAGACAGATAGGTAGGTAGATAGATAGATAGAAAGATAGGTAGGTAGGTAGAAAGATAGATAGATAGATAGATAGATAGATAGATAGGTAGGTAGGTAGATAGATAGATAGAAAGAAAGGTAGGTAGATAGATAGATAGATAGATAGATAGATAGATAGATAGATAGATATATAGATAGATAGATAGATAGATAGAAAGATAGATAGATAGATAGATAGAAGGTAGGTAGGTAGATAGATAGATAGATAGATAGATAGATAGATAGATAGATAGATAGATAGATAGATAGAAAGACAGAGAAATAGATACATGGACAGATAGATAGATAGAGATATAGATAGATAGATAGAAAGATAGATAGATAGATAGATAGATAGATAGATAGATAGATAGATAGATAGATAGATAGATAGATAGATAGAAGGATAGAAGAAGGATAGATAGAAAGATAGATAGATAGAGAGATAGATAGAAAGATAGATAGATAGAAGGATAGAAGAAGGATAGATAGATAGATAGATAGAAGGATAGAAGAAGGATAGATAGATAGATAGATAGATATTAAATGAACTTACGCTATGGAGTTCAATTATAATTATATGAGTATCACGAAAAGATGTGAAAGAGTGTGCAAATAAACAATATTGTAATCATCTTTGTTTATGACTGGCTATAAGCCACTACAGATCGGCCGTTGTGCTTCGATGTGGACTGTATAAAAATTTGATTCTTGATTATTGATTCTTTATTCTTCTAGATGGGGTCCGGATTGCTAACAAAACTTCCTTCCTTCTTACTTCTTCTCTGACCGGCCGTGACTTATACACATATTAGGTCGGAAACTAGCGACGTTATAGTACAGCTGCCGGCCCATGTGGGTAGTTTTACATTTTACCCTTAACCAACTACCCACATGAACCGTCGTAATCTATACAGCTGTCCCTTTCGCTCGGACCTCTCTTTTCTTTATGAATTAACATGTACCCTACAGTATCTTTCGTAATCTAGATACCCTACATATTTATAATTTCTACTTACATTTGAAACTTAATGAACTATTTTAAATAACTTTACTATATTATTATTACATCTATGCCGTTTTACTTGCTAACTAAACGTATACAAATATACAATCGAGACTTCTGTCCGTAACAATCTTCGAAGAGACACAAAGTATAATCACACTAATATTATAAGAGCGAAAGTTTGGTGTATGTGTGTATATTTGTTACTTCTTCACGATGCAACGGATGGATGATTTGGATGGAATTCGGCATACAGATAGTTTATAACCTGGATTAACACATAGGATTTATTATTATACATTAATTATTATTACATTAGGACTTTTTATCCCGATATTTCCACGGGAACGGGGTACACAATACAAATATCAGAAAATTTTAAAATAAAAGTATCAAAGGCGGTCTTATCGCTTAAAGCGATCTCTTCCAGACAACCTTTGTGGCATAGGACAAATAAGGAGACACTGAGAAGTGTACCGGTAATATATATCAAACGTCTACTAATACATTTCTTACAAATAAACAAAGAATAAGCTCCGAATAGTTATTCCGTGTTTTGTTCCTGTCATGGAAACGTCAATTGGGCAGTTGGGCAGATGATACATTCTTTTCACATCCCAGACTACCATGGGACATAATTTTTATGAAATGAAATTAAATTAAATTAAAATGAAATGAAAAATTATTTATTTAGTGTCACATAGTAATAATACATGAAATAAAATAAAAATAAAATAGAATTATCGTAATAAAGCGTAGTTTAAAATGTGTCAACAGCATTGTCAATCGTAACGCTTTGCATAAAATCGCGTCTCCAGGCGTCAACTCTCAACTTTTAAAGTAAAACGTTTAGAAAGTTAATAGGAAAAGGAATTTAGTACTGGGGCCCACTCAATTACAATCGCTGCCAATTTGCCGAGGAAACAACACCTAACCCCATTGGGAATAGCGTCGGAGTTACATTGGGGAAAAGTTTAGGAAAGGTGAGACGATTTGCTTTATTATTTGGTAAGAAGTTGCCGATTTCAAAATAAAAACTTCGCGAAGTTGATTTGCATATTTAAATTTTCTTTTACAAATTCGTTCGGCGCCTGAATCAAGAGTCGCTGTTAAGCTATTGCTTCTCTTTTTATTAATGCTTAATAAGATTTTTAATTGGAAGAGCTCGATGGCGCATTGGTTAACGCGCCCGGTCTGCGAGTGCTGAGGTTAAGCAAATTTCGCAAAGGCCGTTCCTCGGATGGGTGACCAAAAATGTATCATCTCTAGCTCCTCCGTGCTTCGGAAGGCACGTAAAGCCGTTGGTCCCGGCTGCATTAGCAGTCGTTAACAACCACCAATCCGCACTGGACCCGCGTGGTGGTTTATGCCCCGTTCTCCCTATCCATCCATAGGGAAGCCTCGTGCCCAGTGGGGACAAAAATGAGCTGATGATGATGATGATGATGATGATGAAGATTTCTAATTTACTTCAGTTAGTTGGTTCCAAGATTTTCCGCGGTACTTGTAGGTATACTATATCTTCTTTATTCTTCAGTCTTTTTATAATCCTATTGTAAGAATGTGCCGTACCTATAACGAATTAATTAGTGTTCATGACGATAAAGATGTATTTAACAATAAATTCTCACAGTACAAGAAGGTAATTTCAGCCATATTTAATAACGAAACATCCTCAACCCCACTTATTACATAAATATTCGTATAAATAAAAATAAAAATTGTTAATATATATTGTATAAGTTAAGTCATAAACAAAAGTGTTCTGTAAGTTTAATTGATTGCATGCTATGTACACTAAATTTAGATTATTGTCTTGTCTTAATAAGTGGAATATGTTTGTATGTTTTTGTAATGACATTAATCTGTCAGTGTACCGTTCATAAATAAATAAATAAATTCTATCGATACTAGTACCTACTAGATTCTGATACTGAAATTCTGCCTTCGAGGATTAGCCGTAGGAACTCGTAAAAGAATCCCCTTTGCATGTGTCCGAAAATGGCAACTATTGAAAAACAAAAGGTGACTTTTATCTAACGGACTAAAAACTTTGATAGCCCGATCTAGTTTGAGTGGTGGCGCCATCTAGTTTAAAATTACCGAACTACTTAATTGATCGTAAACTCGACATTTTAAATTCAGGCTAAACATTTCACTTTTTCAAAGTTCGTTAGACTTTAAATTAAATTATAATTAAAAGAGGTCTTTTAAAACAGTTGCGTCTCATGGCTGTAGGTATCAGATCTCTTCTGCAGATGACAAAATTGCTAAGGTAAAATTCAGTAGTACGCCCGTAGATGACAAAACGCCCCAATAATTACTTTATTACTAATAAGCTTCAGTGCACTACACGCGCACGTTTAAACTATAAATTAGTAGTGGCAATTTACTAATAGCGTTGTGTTATCAAAGTGGTATTTCATCTGTAAAGATGAATCTGCATAGCCATCGGTTGCAATAACCGTTGGATAGATGGCGCTGAGCCGCTAAAAGCACTCAAAAATTAAAAAGCAATGTAAAAATTCAGTGCTTACGTCAGCCTTCCCGGTAGCATAACGGTCAGTGCAGCTGCCCGGATTGCGGAAGACCCAGGATCGATTGCTGGCTGGGTCAGATAGGCATTTAATTTTTTTACTGTATTTTATTAATATTTAAAGTGTAAGTGTAAACTGGAGCCAGTTTAGTGTGTTTTACAATGTAAACGTGCGCGTCTAAGGAGGAGCTCGATGGTACAGTGGAAAACACGCTCGGTCTACGATTGCTGTAGTTAAGCAACTTTGGCAAAGGCCGGTCATCGGATGGGTGACCATGAAGATGTCATGAGCTCCTCTGTGCTTTGGAGGCACGTAATGCTGTCGTTGGTCCCGGCTGCATTACCGGTCATTACCAAACCGCATTGCACTGGGCCCGTGTGTGGGTTTATGGGCCGTTCTTTGCCCCAGCAGTGGGGACACAAAATGCACGCCACTGAGCTACTAGATACTTTTATCCATTTTTTTTCGCGTCTTTTTATTTGAAATAATTTGCTTGGCACTTGGCATTTC
This sequence comes from Eudonia mercurella, assembly GCA_963082485.1. Classification (NCBI taxonomy): domain Eukaryota; kingdom Metazoa; phylum Arthropoda; class Insecta; order Lepidoptera; family Crambidae; genus Eudonia; species Eudonia mercurella. The sequence goes on from OY720046.1 coordinate 13,059,516, forward strand.
AGCTTCACCGAGCTATTTGGGGGCGGCGAGAAACTTAAAGTGTTCGTCAAGCTCCGTCAGAGGTTTTCTAGAGGAAACGGCATCACGCATTAGTGCGTGTCCCCGTGCCCTAGATTCTCCGAGGGATTTGGATCGGATCGGGACCACTCTCATCCAGCTGTTGCCAACCACCTTGGAGAAGTTGGGGTAAACGAGTTCTTGAGTGGATACCGCGTATTGGCAAACGTAATGTAGGACGCCCTCAGACTAGGAAAAGCAACAATCTTCGCAACAAGCCTTCAATTGTTAACATTTCAAATCGTTACGGAGCTCGTAGTCGTCCCTCAAACGGCCCGCTTACCCGTCGGGTAAATGACGGCGTTCCGGTCCTTCGCCACACCCGCGAGACGCAAATTGAAGTGATTGCGAAAGAGGCGCGTCCGGAGAGTACGTAGTACGGAAAGTCGCGCGTTGTCGCGTCGTCGCGTCGTCGTCGCGCCGCTTAAACGAAGCCAACTACACGTAGGGTTAGCAGAATTAACTTTTAAATAGGTTTGCATTTACTTTAAAAAAAAACGAATGGATATTTATATAAAATATAAAATATAGTGAAAAATTAAACGCCCATCCGACCCAGACAGGAATCGAACCTGGGTCTTCTGCAATCCGGGCGGCACTGACCGTTATGCTACCGGAAAGGCTGACGTAAGCGCTGAATTTTGTCACTGTCTTTTGATTTTTTTTAAATGCTTTAGAGCGACATTAGTGCCATCTATCCAAAGGTGATTGCAACCGATGGACATGCAGATTCATCTTTGCAGATGAATACCACAAATTGATAACACAACGCTATAGTAATTTTTTTACTAAATATTTATATAAAATATAAAATACAGTGAAAAAATTAAATTCTAAAAAAGCTTGTACTCACTCTTAGTGAATTGAACAAAGATAAGATAATTTTATTGCTGTGTAAAACTTAGCCCAAATTCAAAAAATTTAAGCTATGTAATTAATGTTAAGGTATACAATAAAATAAAATATGTACTAAGTTAAGCAAAAAGGTTGCCTGTGTCTATTTCGTTATTAACTTATATACTACTAGCGGCCCGAACGGCTTCGCACGGGGGTACTGTTATTTTTCAACATTTCTCCTTTTTTTATTTTAATATAGCCTATGTTACTCAGCGTTAAAGTAGCATTCTAATGGTGAAAGAATTTTTGAAATCGGTCCAGTAGTTTTTGAGTTTACTCGTTGCAAACATAAATACATACAAAAACACAAAGCTTTCCTCTTTATAATATTAGTATAGATATATATTATACTAAGCCGGGAAATCCGCCTAAAGGAAAGCGGCTACTGTAAACAAAAAAGTAAGTTGGTAAAAGTAAGATTAAGTCAAAATAAATAGTTTAAGTAGCAATTTCTGAATAGTTTTTTTTTTTGAGAGAGATTGCTGATTGCCTCAGACGGCATTTTCAGCTTCACCGGGCTTGTTTGGGGGCGGCGAGGAACGTAAAGGGTCCCTCAAGCCGTGTGAAACGAATCACCTTCGGAGGTTTTCTAGTGGGAACGGCATCGCGCACTAGTGCTCGTTTCCGTGCCCTACCAGATTCTCCGAAGGGTTCTGATCGGATCGGTTCTGAATAGTGATTGTCACACCAGTTTCTAGGACTCAGCCATCTATCGAGAAGAGCCCGGCAAAAACTTCAATACTTTACTCTCCTAAAAGCAATTTAGTTTTTCCTTCCTTCATAGCACCACACGGGTTGGTCTCCGTCGCGAACGAGGAAATTAAGTGATTCATATCTTTGTCGCACCACCAAACAATGGACTGCTCTCCCAACACACGTATTTATATATTCCTTTCTACAACAACCGCCTCTAACCGCCTCTGTGGTCTAGTGGTTAAGACCGACCACCGGTTTAGACCCATAGGTTTCGATTCCCTTGTTTGTCCGCCTGGCTAGCTACCACCATCTTATCTAAATATGTCAGTGCAGTTGAGGATCCGGGTGAAGTGCGCTTCCATCATTGGCCTTATCATCACTTAACATCAGGTGAGATCAAGGCTCTGTGCTTACCCGTAAAATATAAAATGAAAAAAAAAACATAAGGTCCTTTAAAAAAGGTGTGAAAAAGCAACTTGCGGGTCAATCCCGCTCCACTTGCTGTCCTCGCATCAGGACTCCGGTTTTGCTTACCTAACATCAGGATATAAAGCATGATTTAAAAATATATCATTTATTTTGTCGTTGACAGCCCTGAAAGTAAATCATTAGCGTGTTGAAAGCGGCGACGCGTCGATATTTAACCGCAACCCTCTGAAGGCAGCCCTAACTGGCTGTTTAATGGTTTAGTTTGCTCTCTGTCTGGCGTCCGAGCACGCGAACTAATATCACTTGACCAGCCCCCCAACCGCCTAACTCTCTCGCTTAGCCTGTAGCCTATAGCTTTCGATATTGCTTTCATATTCCTTTCGAAATGACCGACTGAAACCGACTTAAAAAATGTGAATGACCGATTTAAAAAATTCTTTCACCATTAAAATGCTATGCTATGCTAAAATGCTATGCTAAATATTATGTAAATAACTAAGAGTTTCAACCTAACCTTAAGTTTTTAATATCACATGTGATTTGTTACATTTTATGATTGTCACCTGTTTTGTGTACAGAATAAATAAATATAAATATTTACTAACTAATAGGTGATTGCAAGAATGTGTAAGACATTCAACAGAAAGTAAACCAACAAACTTGACATACGACACTGCATTCTCCAATGATTCATTAAAACAATGAAATCGAAATGCAAACAAACTTAATTCAATATTTGCAATCACATTTCTACAATTGAGCCGAACGAACGCGAGCACGAATCGCTGCGGTAAATAATTCATTGTCAATTTTGCCTCGAAATAAAATAAAAAATAATATAGAACTATAATAACTAAAACAAAATTTAATATTTACACACATACAAATTAATCAAGTACCAATTGATAATTCTATCAGTATTTAATAAAGTACAAAACTATAGTAAAGGAATGTTTGGAGTGTCATGAAAATTAATAAATACATAATTATTATCTTTGTGATAACATGTGTGAAGAAAGGTGAGTGAAAAACAATTTTGTAGTTTTTTGTTTAAATGAGGGCACCGCTGTCGATGCCCACACAGGAATGGTAATGGCGGAATTTATCCATTACTAAGTATATGTTAGGGGTGCGGGTTCGAATTCCGTCGTGGAATTTTTTCAACACTTTCTCTTTTTTTCAAATTGTATTTTTAATTTGTCCGCAACAATATTTGCGTGAAATTATATGTAAATAATCATAAATATAGCTTGCCTAATTCTTAACTGATCAATATTTGTAAAAATATTAAGACCGGATGTTGATGACCTAGTTGTCGACATTGAATTGGGTTCCTTTGGCTTATAAAGTAAAAATAGATAGTGTTGATTAATTTCGATTGAGCCACGATAGCATAGTTGGCAGCGCACCTGACCCGGCATGTCATGGGTGTGGGTTCGAATCCCGCTCATGTAATTTTTTCAACTTTACACGAGCGGTCTTTTTTTCAAATTACTATATGTTAAATTAACAAACAATTGTTTTTCCAAATAGTAGAAATTTTTATTGGCAATTAGGGATTGCAAATGTAAGGAATGTACTACAAGTGTGTGTGTGTGTGGGGTGTGTGGGGGTGTGTGTGTGTGTGAGGGTGTGTAGGGGTGTGTGTGTGTGTGTGTGTGTGTGTGTGTCTCATGTCATATCATCGTATATCTGCTCTGCCGGATGTTAAGCAAAAGCAGAAGCAGAGTCCAGATACGAGGACAGTTACTGGAGCAGAATTCTCAAGTAGCCGTATTCTCTTTGCCCACCCGCAAATTTGACTGAGGCACTGGCAGTCTTATCAACATAACAGATATATTTATAAGCATAGCAACTACAACTAGCAACTCAACAAAACTATTACGTAAAAGGCTACAGTGATCTGTCTGATGTGGAACGTTCCAGGTGCCAATTCCTTCGAAGTCCAGAACCTCACTTGTGGCAGGGACAACTCTTTAATCTCTGTGGTGTTCGAAGGCGTCGCGACGATCGAGACCTACCCCTGGATGGGGTTCCTCTTCTACTATAACGGTGAGAATATTTTTTATTAATTAAATAGTTATTTATTTAATTTATTTATTTTGTTAAGGACTTCCAACAAAACTTGTATCAATACATTAAATAAGAAAAAATAACAATCAAAACTTATCACCATCATCATCATCAGCTCATTTATGTCCCCACTGCTGAGGCACGAGCCTTCCCTATGGATGGATAGGGAGAACGGGCCATGAAGCACCACGCGGGCCCAGTGCGGATTAGTGGTTATTAACGACTAATGCAGCGGGACCAACGGCTTAACGTGCCTTCCGAAGCACGGAGGAGCTCGAGATGATAAATTTTTGGTCACCCATCCGATGACCGGCCTTTGCGAAAGTTGCTTAATCTCAGCACTCGCAGACCGGGCGCGTTAACCACTGCGCCATCGAGCTCCTCTTAACCACTACGCCATCGAACTCCTCAAAACTTATACCTAAACACAAATCTTACTTAAAGGTAGCCACAGCATGTACCAATCTAAATATGAAAACAAATAATTAAATTTAAATACAGAAAAACAAAAAATGAAAACTAAAAGATTTATTAATAGCAAAACATACTATACAATTAAGGAATTCATTACGGATAAATCATAAATTATATAATACTAGTGGCCCGCCTCGCGACTTCGTCCGTTTGAGTAGAACCGCGTCACCTATCGGATGCAATTGTGAATCGAAACCATCCAGAGACCTACTTAAACACACACAGAAAAAATTCAGAGTTCAGTGACATACACACGTATTAAAGAAGTACTAGTGGTCGCCCAGCCCTAACTGCAAGGATCTTTATGGTATAGTGGAAGAATTGTTTACAGATTATAAAACAGAGTTAAAAGAGCGTGTAGGGAAGCCCGGTGGTAGGATGAATGCCACATTGAGGAAGGCCAAAGGGAAGATCTTCCTCCGAGCTGGGTGGTACAGCTCGAGGACCGAGGTCCAACGGATATTAGTTGGTGGTGCTATATATAGCGAAGGAGATGGTGAAACTTCGCTACCGCGATGCAGGCTTCCCATACTATTTTATCGTCGTAGTATGGCGACGTCGTTGGTATGCGTTTGTGGCGCCATCTGTTGACACGGTTGAGAAGGTATTAGCTTCGTGTCGAAATAATGTGCGGCGTATGCGGTAGGTGGCGCCGCCACAAGCGTTTAAAAAAACATTGTCGTACAAAAACAAGATTCTCTAAAATCACACAATGATATTGATTATATGGAACCGATTGGTGTAACGTTGCCCAGAATTGCTATATATATATTTTTTTTTCTGGAATGTATTCGGAATGGACAACTTTCCGGGACCTCTATTTATCGCTCATTCATAATAATAAAACTTTACAAGATGTGCAAAAGCTTCATTACTTAAAGAGCTACTTAACGGGTGAATCAGAACTTTTAAGACATCTACCGATATCAAGCGAACATTATTCCGTTTGCTGGAACTGTTGGAGCATAATTCAATAATAAGAAATATGTATTTTTAGTCTAAAAAATATTGCTTACGAAACGTCAAGTGCTCTAAAAGAACTTTTTGATAATACAAACGAATTTTTAGCCTTAATAGAAGTAGTAGTCTTAATGCTTTAAAAAATGTAGGTGTAAATGTAGAGCATTGGGATGTCATAGTTATATATATTCTTTCTTTTAAATTAGACACTAAATCTCACAAACAATGAGAGGCAAAATTTGCGATTTTACTAATGAATTAACAACTTTAAAACTGTTTTTAGAATTTTTAGAGCACAGGTTCAGGTCACTGGAGTTTTTAAATCCTAAAAGTACAATAATTACGCAATTGCATCATTACACAAATAATATGAATGATAATAATGTTATTTCTTGTTCTTTTTGTTCTGACTGTAATCACTAATCACAAGTTAGGAAATTGTAAAGAATTCGCAAAAGAAAGTTTATCAGCCCGATGCAATTTTGTTCAAACCTCAAATCTGTGTTATAACTGCTTAGGCGCAAACCATTCTATAGTATCTTGTCGCTTGCCCACTAGATGCAGAACCTCGCAAGAGAAAACACCATTCCCTCTTACATAAATATGTAAGTAATACCAACACATCACTGGACAATCCAAAAGTTACCTCGCATGTAGGAGAGGACAATGTTGTTGCGGCAACAGCGACAACATCAGGCGAGATCGTAGAAAGTCAGTTAACCACTTGTTTCTCTTACAACAATATTCAAGTGCTATTAGCTACAGCTTTGGTAAAGGCTGACACGAACAACAGATATCGTATAACAATAAGATCTTTACTGGATCAAGGATCACAAGCATCCTTTAACACAGAAGCTGCAGTTCAACTCCTTGGACTGAAGAAAACACAAAACAATAGTATTATTACAGGGGTAGGAGGTGACTGTAATACATCTCTAAATTCCAAACATGAAGTATTTATTAAACTGCAATCCATTCAAGATCCAACGTTTACTATTCCAGTCAATGGACTTAACAAACTGACGTCATTCCTTCCTGAAAGAAAGTTTATTACTAATTGTTGGCCAAACATACCAAGAATGACGTTAGCAGATCCAAACTTTGCATACCGAACCAAATTGACCTATTGTTGGGAGTAGAGGTATATTGTAAAATACTTACTGAAGGTTTAGTGAGCGGTCAACGTGGGACACCCATTGCACAAAACACAAAAATCGGTTGGATTCTGTCTGGCGAAATTAACAGCAGCGATGAAGAAAATACTACAGGTTGCAACACTATAGTCACTCTTCACACTGATGTTAGAAACGATGATCTAAAAAGGTTCTGCGATGTTCAAATAATTTTTAACGCAAATTTTGTTGCGAACAAATTACAAGTTAGTTAGTGATGGTCGTTGTTGACATTGAATGGCCTTTGGCTTTCAAAGTAAAAAGTGTTGAATAATTTCGGCGGGCTGGTTAAAACCACGATAGCTCAATTTGAAAAGAGCACCTGACCCGGTCAGAAGAGGGCAGGTTTAAATCCTGCTCGTGGAAATTTTTTCATCATTTGTGTTTAAGGTTCTGGGAGTTGGAGTCAGAACATTTTTCTCTAAAAAACGCTGTGAAGATTGGTTTAAGCAAACTACTGTGAGGGATTCTTTTGGTCGTTATGTTGTTAGACTACCATTTAGAAATGTCGATCAGAAATTCACAAATTCAAATTCACGGGAAATAGCTATCAGAAGATTTTTGTCGTTAGAAAAACGTTTATTAATGTCACCAGAAATAAAAAATCAATACTCAGATGTTATCTTGGAATCTTTGAAGCTCGGCTATATGGAAACAGTACCGACAGAAGAGATTAGTAGGTCAGATAGCGTTTATTAACCTCACCAAGCTGTGATCAGAGCCAACAAAAGTACCACAAAACTAAGGGTTGTCTTCGACGCTTCGTGTCGAGACAAAAATAGCGTATCTTTAAACAGTGAACTGCTGATAGGTCCTACTTTGCAGGCAGATCTACGTCATATTGTGATGAGGTGGAGACTTCACCCAATTTGCTTGGTTGCCGACATAATTAAAATGTAACTTCAAATTAAGGTGGCAAACAGTGATGTTAACTGTCAACGATTGATTTGGCGAACTAAGTTAAAGGAAGACTTTTAATATTTGCGTCTGTTGAGGGTGACTTTTGATACCGCGTCTGCTCCTTATTAAATCCTTTTCTGGATAACGAAGATATCTTGAGAGTTGGAGGTCGGCTTGATAGAGCTGAGATCGGAATATAGATAAAAAGCATCCGGTGATCCGGCATTTTATTGATTTGATCTCTAACTTCATCTCGATGTACATATGGATACCGGTAGCTTTTGGTATACAACTGGGGCCTCGTAAGTAGTCCTAATATGATGTTTGATCTTATTAGTGAATATTAAACATTCACCAGCGAGATAAAATACGTCTGCATATTTCTCACATAAAGTCTCTAAGTTAATGCGCTCTTCGGGGTTAAGATGATTTGTACGTAATCGCGAGATAACCTCTTGCGCTCGTGAATTAGGCTGTTTATTACGCGTGCACTCGATATTATAAGACTCTGCTTGAACCGCTCTATCCATACTAAATATTAAATAATGTAGTGTAGGGTTAGATATTTCTAAAAATCCGCGGTTATCTTTAACAGTAATCAGTAACAGTAGACACTCTTTAATAACGAAATTAGATATACTTTGCTCATCAACAAAGACGTCGCCATCATGTAAATTGATGGGTAACCTAACTTACTTAGTCGTATTAGCAGGTATTACGTCTTCATACAAATTAACATTACGCTAATTGTACATATGAATATTATTAGTAGAGTTAAGTGTATCTTTAAGGTCTATTTTAGCTTCCCATTTTTCTAGCAAACCTAATCCAATCAACCCATTGAAAAAAATATGAAATCTATAAACAAATAACTTAGATGGTTCATGTTCCTGAAATTCCTGAAAGCAAGGTATAGTTATAGAATAATCACATCGAAAGGATCACAGTTCAGTGGCACGTGGCTGTAAAATTTATCTACAACTTCAGGGCTAAGAAATTATTGATTCGCAACCGTGTCGATCAAAAACCTTAACGGTGATTCAGATATTTGTATATAAGGAAGCTGGGCAGGCCTCCAACAAGGTGGACCGACGATCTGGTGAAAGTCGCGGGAAGCCGCTGGATGCGAGCAGCACAAAACCGGTCGTTGTGGAGATCCTTGGGGGAGGCCTTTGTCCAGCAGTAGACGTCTTTTGGCTGAGATGATGATGATAATGATGAAGGAAGCTGTCTTTGGCACTGTAAATTTTATTACATTTTGATCTGTCTAATTTCCCGCGCTTCTGAAAACCCTGATCACTAGCTCCGCTAGTACAAGGTTTGGCATCATCTGATTCATTTGCCGAGACGTCGTTACATCCATCATACTCGTTACCTGGCTCGCTACAGTACTCGAATAAGGTTCAACGTTATAAAAATCGTTATTTCCTGGGTAATAATATTTATCCGGATCATCATAATAGTTATAAAAATCAGGGTAATAAAAATCATTGTGTGTTTGTTGGCAGCCATATTGGATTATTTTTATTTTCATAAAGAACTATTTTACTAATCAAGCCCTTTCATTTGATACCCATATTGAGGTAATAGTGATAAAATATATGTAACCCGCCATTATGTAGCGGCAGCCATATTGGATTTACAATGATACCGAATGCGTTGAATTATATTGTTGTCAGAACTAAAGGTGTGTACCAAATTTCAGATAAATCCGTCAACAGGAAGGGGGTCAAATTTCAATTACTAGATTTGACCCAAACAAATAAACAAATAAATAAACAAGGCAAGCTAAATAAAACCGTTTAAAATATATGTTATTTTGGGCTTAACACAAAGTCAATCAAACGTCATTTATACGATTCTGAAATGAAATGAAAATCCTCTATGCAATTTAAGCCTTAGAGCCAATGCTCTAAGATTTAGGCATATAAATTACACTTATGAACGTCAAGTAGTTACATAAAAAAAAAAAATATTAAAAAATAATATAAGTACACACAATAATACTTAAAATATATAATTTAATAAATAATACATCATCATCAGCTCATTTTATGTCCCCACTGCTGGGGCACGAGCCTTCCCTTTGGATGGATAGGGAGAACGGGCCATAAACCACCACGCGAGCCCAGTGCGGTGCGGTGGTTGTTAACGACTGCCAATGCAGCCGGGACCAACGGCTTTACGTGCCTTCCGAAGCACGGAGGAGCTCGAGATGAAGCATTTTCACCCATCCAATGACCGGCCTTTGCGAAAGTTGCTTAATCTCAGCATTCGCAGACCGGGCGCGTTAACCACTGCGCCATCGAGCTCTTCCTCCATATAACACATAATATACATAATATATAATGCGATTCTACTGCTATCGTTGACCTTTGTCAATCCCAAACGATAATCATTATATTCCATTTCTATTTTACTAGCGGTGCACTTGACTAGAACCTCTATTGTTTTTCCAGGGAATAAGAGATACACGACCTCATTGATTTTGGTGACGAAGCAGATTGCTTTGGGCTCGGCGTCGGAAATAGACAAACTACCAAAATACGATTTCAGGTAATAAAAATCTTAATTGGTTGCCCAGCATTGGGATTTGAGACCGAAAGTACGGTTACCATGTGTATTTGAGGCCATTTAAGGCCAACGGTACTCTCTCCAAAAGGAAGCATTGGGACTTTTTATTTTTTAAATTACCTTAACATTATATTACATTTAATTGGATTCAATGTAGATATCACAGTGCAAATATAGTAAATATTAAGAAACGGATATACATATAATAGACACAGGAACTTAACCTTTATCCATAAAAAAAAATTCTGACGCTTCTAATTGCTTAAGCATTGAGTTATTTAGTTATTTTGAATCAAGATTATTTGACTTTAACTTTGACTTAATAATGAATAACTATTAAATGAGCTGAATGGGTAGTAGGTAAAAAAATATTGGGACGGTTCAAAAGCACTTTAATGACTTTGACTTTATACTTTGACTTTGATTAGTTTGGCCATATCTTTGAGGGCGAAGAGTCTGAAGTCTTACGTCTGTATACATATAGATATAACAGTATACCTACCCACCTAGTTAGGTAAACGCCGTCAAATGAGTTAATCCATCATCAATTAGTCGGAATGATTGTGTTAAAGTTACAATTCCATGTTGTTACTCAATCATGACGTAACTGCAAATCAGATTTGAATGAATTTCAGTGTTAGAATTGATGAATGCAGAAACCTTTTAAGCCTCCTCTTTACATCGGAGGCCTCTACTGGATCTCATTGGGAATGCCATGAATTCGCTTTGATAGCATAAATTAAGGCCGACCGAACGAGTAGATCCTCGGCTCAATCTAAGTAATATGGTGATTGTGCCTTATTTGTGAAAGCGTTTTCGAATAAATATAATTGATTGAGTATCTTTGTTTAGGGTGTGCATTGGTTTCTGTTAGGTGACACGCTCGTTTGATTGCCAACGTTTACAAAAAAAATCTATCGGTGAGGCATTTGTCCAGCAGTGGACGTCTTTGGGCTGAGATGATGTTGATGATGAACACACTATCGACTCATGCCGTGGTCATGCCGTGGCCTTGAGAGGAACCCTTGTGTTTGCACTATCGCCAATCCGACTCGGATACCTCAGAGAATCTGGAGAAATGGAGGTTTTTGTTTAACATCATCATCATCAAAACAACGCAGCATCAGTTACCCTCACTCTGCGGGCCCACAAGGTGCCTCTTCACGCTTCGTTTGAAGGACCCCATATCATAGGAAGGACGGAAAACGTGTGTATGATGATGGTGACCATGATATAAACATATCGCTTCCAGGGCCAAAGCGTTGGCAGTGTTCGGCCACGACTGCTCCGGACCAAGTGTGCCCGTGCGCGAATACAACTACCACCCTGACTACGCTGCCAACACCTACAGCGCACTCGCCCTGGTACAACTGGAGACGGACGACATCAGGATCGGTAATTGGTAGCTCGATGAATTACAAAACTTGTGGGTCAGCAAGGGTGGCTATTAAGCACAATCCTGCTATAGTTGGAAGGCAATTAGAACAAATACCTATCTATTATATAAAAATGCATAAATATAATAGCCCACTCACTATGGGTTTTATCAGAAGGCTCAAGGTCACTCAAAGAGCAATGGAGAGGGCTATACTCGGGGTTTCTCTGCGAGATCGAATCGGAAATGAGCCCGAAGAGTTCCTGAGCTCAAGTGGCAGTGGGCAAGGCATTTATATGTGCAATAAAAGATTAATATTATGATACACCGCAGTCCCCTGCTTCTTAAGGGAGGCCGCACACACACGGTTTCCTGATTAGGTTGCCGCATCAGGAATTCAGATTCGGAGAGCTGAATGCACGCGTTACCTACAAAATATACACCAGGGCTCAAAAGTTCGTATATTTTCCATCAGGAAAAAAAACCTGACGTTTGTTCCGGGCTCCAAACCGCCGTTCAGGGGGTCGACCGCCTAACACTCTCGCTTTCAATCGCTTTGAAGGCGAGGCGAGGAGGAGGCGTCATCTTGTCATTTCGAAAGCAATATGAAAGCAATATCGAAAGCTATAGGCTGTAGCTTTCGATATTATTCGATATTATATTTCGATATTATATTAGAAAGCGAGGCGAGGGCTTCGCCTACGGGGCGGTTGAAGGCGAGAGTGTTACGCGGTTGGGGGGCTGGTTTGATAAAAGGAAAAAGCCGAATGACGTCATTCCGAACGCAGCGCTCGCGTAGTTTTTGGTTTACCGGCCGCACACGAACGGACAGAACGGAATTTTCCATTCAGAAGCCGCATCAGCGCTTTATTGAGTGGACGTGTGCTACTGATATTTTTAGAACATTAATTTTTTTACGTTTATCATTTCTCTGTTTATATTTGTCTAACAAGATGTGTGTAGAATAATATCCATGCTTATGGGACATTAATAATAACGACTATCACAATAGAGATGTAAAAGACTTGGCGCGGGAGTAGATTTTAATGACAATGACAACTTTGAATGACAATTTAGCTCCAAGAAACAACAAGCTCGCCAGTAATGCTTTCCAGTATTGCACAAGGAAACTCCAATAGCATTTATCAATACTGATTGTTTACAATTACAATTTTCAAACAAACAATGACAACAATGCAAGTGTTTACTTGCCAACAATACTTAACAAAACTCTTATGCCTACAAATAACAACAAATTAACTACAAGATATTGGAACTCTTTGTTTAGTTACACTTATATATCTGTGTTATATACTTTAGCCTAGTACTCTCAAAGTATGTTATAAATAAACAATACAAGTTACAATTGGTTAGCAAAGTGCTATCAACCTAGAATGTTGTGGTTTGTCTTACCACCGTAGACAACCCAATCAACAACAACAACAATCAATTAAAATTATGTTATAAATAACAATCAATCAACAAGGATTTTAACCTACGCTTTTTGCTACCAAAATGTTAAGTAGACCACCAGCTGGCTATTGGTTTGCGGGGCCCATAGCGCAAACGCCAAGCTGTCAATGTGGAGTACCCGTCTATTCAGGCGATACATCGAGATAGACTTTTCTGACTCACCTGTTCCTTAGCTAGCCGCTCCTCTGAGCTATATTGGCTAAAATGTCAGAGATGGAGATGGTGGCGAGGAAGGATTAAGGACGGAAGGGTTCTTCAACCAAATGCTTGCGTCTAAATTCGTTACCATCCGGCTCTAGCCAGGTGTTTGGTGCATCCAATCGGCACGCAAGACCTGTAGGCGTGCCCAGGACGCCGATTCAGCGTATATTCTTGTGCGCCTGCGCCCACAGTCAGCCAAACCACGCTCTGCTACCAAAATGTTAAGTAGACCACCAGCTGGCTATTGGTTTGCGGGGCCCATAGCGCAAACGCCAAGCTGTCAATGTGGAGAACCCGTCTATTCAGGCGATACACCGAGATAGACTTTTCTGACTCACCTGTTCCTTAGCTGGCCGCTCCTCTGAGCTATATTGGCTAAAATGTCAGAGATGGAGATGGTGGCGAGGAAGGATTAAGGACGGAAGGATTCTTCAACTAAATGCTTGCGTCTAAATCCGTTACCATCCGGCTTCAGCCAGCTGTTTGGTGCCTCCAATTGGCACGCAAGACCTGTAGGCGTCCCCAGGACGCCAATTCAGCAAATATTCTTGTGCGCCTCCGCCCACAGTCAGCCAAACCACGTTTTGCACAAGTGCTCAAACACTGAGCCACCCAAGTTTTTACTAGCACAACAACACTAGACCTGTCCTCGGCATTACATTACACTCCAAAAAAGCAAAAATGTACAATTCTCTCTCGCCAGAGGTTAATCTTCACAAGTTATCAAATGGGAATGCGCAAGCGCCAGCGCCATATATTTTCAACAATACAACACCGTGACAACACAACACAACAGACTCATTCTAGTATATCTATCAATTTAACAATTTAGCTGTGGAGGTATTGATATTTATATTTATATTTATTTGTATTTGTATAATTTATAAGACATATATTTGAAATAGTTTGCCATGTAACAATAAATAATTAAGAAAATGTATGAACTATTCAATTAGGTCGTAGCAGTGTTTTATTTTTGTTTTTATTTCTATTCTTAGTTTTAGTTAAGTTTAGTTTTAGTCTGGGCATCTTCGGAAGACCAGCGTCGTAGCATTACTAAAGTGCCATGACACTTACTGAGAAGATGCCTTTTCAGTATCATATTATACCATGTATTAATGTTTTACTTGTATGAATGTTATTTTGTGATATTGAATAAATGTTTTTCTATTTCTATTTATTTCTATTTGCCGAGCTAGGTTTAAAAAAACCTATATATTATTATTTATAATACTGGAGTTTTGAATTGTAGATCTAAAGCCGATATGTCCTCCGCCGCTGCATTTCGTCGATCCCGAGTTGTACGCCTTGGCTGTCGTTGGCAGTAAGAAATATTGATTATAATATTTATATTTTGATGAAAGTTTACAAGTATTTAAAAAAAAAACAAAGTGTTTAACAAATTCCTCAAGCGGTATTCGAACTCGTCCCTCATGACATGCCGGGTCAGATGCACTACCAACTATGCTATCGTGGCTCAGTTTCATCGTAAAATTATATATAACCATATTTACCAATAAAAATTTGAAACGAAGCAAGAACCAAATTAACTTACCTAATGGAGGAAGCTACTTTTTCACTTTAGAATTACCATACATAGATTATTGATTTGAAATGAAACAACAATTCTAATAGCGGTTTCTTCGCAGCTTGCACGAAACCCGTTGTGAAGGTGTACGAAATGATGTATGTGGACCCAGCTGACTGCAAAACGTACTACAGAAAATCGGGAGTAAGTAAAACTTTGTGCATAAAATGAAATAAATTTTTATCTATATATTAATACGTGAAGCAAAAACTTTGTACCCCTTTTTACGAAAATTGCGCAGACGGAGGAGTATGAAATTTCGCACACTTTTAGTTTATATCGAGAAGGATTGCAGATTGTAATATTTTTTTTAATTATGCATAAAAACCACATTAAATCAATAAAACAAACATTACAATCACTACCATGTATTTGACACACACGTATATAAACTCTTTTCAAAAATTTCAAAAATGGAAGAGGAGCGGTCGAAATATATCAATGCCAATCCAAACTCACATTCAATCTTTTTTCATTTTTCATTACTTAGGATACAATCCGTGCAGCCTTAATAAAATGACAGTCGACTTTCGGCCACTGGGCGACCACTAGTTTAAATAAACTTACTAAATAAGCAGGTTTGAATAGTCACAAAAATATTTTACCAGCCACACAAACAGGACGGTCGGGTGGCTGTTGAAAATAACGGGCGCGGGCACAAGAAGCAACGACATTTACAAAATTTTATATATGTTGGCGGCGAAGTTGGTTTGTAGGTAGGACGGTCGAGCTAACTCGGATTCGTCGATAACACAGTTCATCTTAGATCTTCAAAATAAAAGCGCAGTCGTATTCCTTACAGTCACTTTAATCTTATTTTAACATCACAATTAAATTATTTAGAAACAGTTGCCCGATGCAAATGAATTTTAGAAACGAAATGAGTTCTGCGCGTGCGTACTCTCCGACCGCTCCCGTTCAAATGTCCTCAGTCCGTTGTCGCGCCAACTGACGTTGACGTTTCGCGTACCAGAGCATAGGCTGCGCAGACCACACTAAGTATAGACTATACTTGTCGTTTCTAAGCGATGCTAGCGCCACGTCTCCGACATATAATTTAACGGGTTCGTGGGTTAGGCCCCAGTGTGTATTTCAGTTAAGTTATAACAGCCGATGTTGTCGTAATAATAGTAGATTGTTAACCAAGGGCTGTATGACATCAATTGCATACGAGGTTTTTGGCGCCCGAGCGCAGCGAGGGCGCTAATTAGCCCGAGTATGCAATTGATGCTTACACCCGAGATAAACACTCTGCTTTACATATTGATTGTGAGGTAAGAAAAAAACAAGAAAGCAGGTTTCTATGAACATTTATTAAAGAGAAACATGTGTATTTAATTAAAAGTAATAGTAAAATTAGAACAATCTGTAAAAGATATGGTCAAGTTCTTTTTAGGAATATTTACAGTTTGAGTATGAGTTTGTGATGATAAGACTTGAGTTTGAGTGACTTGAGGTTCTTGCATCGTAAATGGCGGCAGTTAACTGGTACAATTTTCTTCAGTAAAAAATGGCTCAGATGATGTGCTTTGACGTGGCGATTTCAAGTTTATATTTTCTGTTATTTTAGAAGTAATTTTGCTTTTGTTTTCCACCGAATCTTCGATATAACCTTCGGCCACTTTGCTGGACTTCCAGCCGCCGTGCCTTTTTAACAGAGTGAGGTTGGCGCCAGAATCAGCCAATAGAGTCGCTGATGTTCTGCGAAAGCTATGCCCGGTGTATAACTCTACGTTACTCAGTTTTAAATATGTTGCTATTTGCTTTGGCATGCCTGCAAATTTGTTTTTTCCTATTACTTGTCTGTGGCATTTTCCTTTACTGTAATTAAGAAAAAAACGATTTGTATCCATGTTTTCAGGCCGAAGAGCTTGAAATTTTTCAACATAATTTGCAAATTCTTCATGCACAACAAATGACCGGTCAATTTTAGTTTTCGTGTTAGGCAGTTTTATGAGTAGTAATTTGTTATGTTTTTCTACATTTTCTATTGTCAAGTTTGTCATTTCCACGGTTCTGCAGGCACCCGATATCCCAAAAATTAGAACAACCTGTAAAAAAAAACATAAGTTGTATTATATGCACCAAATCCGCATAATATTTTTATGAAATATTTTGGTAACTTATTAAAAAGGGCAAGTAAATACGTACCTTTATTGCTAAATAAATTTCATCCGGAGCTTCATTTAAGAATTTTTGTACTTCTTCTGCAGTAAATACCTTCGATTTCTTGCTTTTAAAGCCGTCAGACTGCCTTTTCAAGAAAGCAGTAAGTTTAGAAAAATCTTTCAAATTCACGTCATGTTTTGTCATCATTGTAGCTTTTAGCATGGAATAAAAGCACCATAAACTGGAAGGTTGTAGCTTCTTAGATAATTCATTAAAATATGATATAAAAACACTTTCAGAAAGAGATTTAACTTTTTTTTCTGACCGCCACTTCATAAATTCGCCGTATGCCTTTACATATCTTTCTTTCGAGTTCGGTGGTAATAGATTTTCTAAAACTGTTTTTGCTTGTTCTTTTATAAAATCGGGGGTTAGATCCATGTCTTCGTCACTTGACATTTTTCAAAACTTTTGAGAAAGAACTCCAAAACACGAAAAAAAATTACTTTCGCGCTTATCTAGTCGACTGCCTTTTTTACTCTTCACGATTTTATGGCACGCAAGCGCGTCAAATCGTGCTGGCCAGTTTGATTTTTAAATCGATTTCAACTAACATACGATGTGACTGCGAAACAAATAGTTCGATTTTTAAAATAAAATCTTCATAAATTCTAATATAAATTGTCTCGATTCCGATTCGAGTAAATAATCGATACCGAGAAAAAAAAAAAACTTTTAAAAATATTTTTCTGAGTATGACAGTTCTTTTTTCAAATTCCAAAACCTATGCTGTAATGTTAACATTACATGGTAGGTTTTGAAACCTATGCTGTAATGATATCCATACACCCCGGCATTCAGGGAAGTAAGTGGCTACTTACAGAGCAAGAGATATGTAAAAGTTATTTGTACCAGATACAGTCAGCGACATAGTGTTTCTGAACTAAATAAGTAATTTAATTTCACTGTGAAATTTAATGTTTATGATTAATATGAGTATAATGCGTTACAAGTATAATTATTTGATTATGTAGGTATGATTATGTAAATCATCCTAATATTTAACTGTGATTTTTCTTTTAGGATCTGTATTTTACACGTTAATGTTGCAATATTTTAATATTTAATTATTTTGATAGCAATGATGGCCGAGTGGCAGAGCGCTCGGCCCAATACCCGAAGGTCCCGAGGTGTTTTTTATTGTTTTCAAAAATGAAAGACAATCTCGCTATTATAGATTACTGGTAAACGAACGGCATTGTTCCACTTAAAAAATAAGTTTAATTTAATATATAACGACGAGATTATCTTGTATTTTGGAAAACAATAAAAAACGTGTCTACTTATTTTCGGCAATTCCGGGATACAAAATAATTAATAAAATCAATTACTGTATTGATAATATTATTTTTTAATATTCTCAAGTGATTGACTTGTTTCAATTTATATCCTAGAAGCCTGTAAGTTCGTGCGAAAAAATACTAAGTTGTACACAAAAAGCGCCGTTTTCCAACAAGAGACCAAAACAAACTCATAGTCCCATCATCAAAATTAGAAATGCTAAGTTCAGGCCCCTTGGCAATGTCAACAATAAAATCCCAAACAGCGTTAAATCCGAGGAGAACTAGCCGGTTTTTATAAAAAATCTAAAACACTTTTTAATCAGCAGAAGCTATTACTCATTAACGAATTTATGATGGATAAAACTATACAAGACAACTATAATCTCTCTTTTTGGTTTTGTTTTTTATTATTATTTTACTATGAAGAAAACATTAGTATATTTTAAAATGGAAATAATTTTAAAATTAAAATTAAAAATATGTGAGTACTTTCATCTATCAAACCTACCACTAAAATAATCATGAAGTTAACACTTCTTGACTATACTATAACAAAAAAGCATAAGGGACCATCTCCAGCTATGTAGATGGTCCTTTGTGCTTGCGCAAGGATGTCTGACAC
The DNA here is from genome assembly GCA_963082485.1 of Eudonia mercurella. Taxonomy (NCBI): domain Eukaryota; kingdom Metazoa; phylum Arthropoda; class Insecta; order Lepidoptera; family Crambidae; genus Eudonia; species Eudonia mercurella. The sequence continues at coordinate 13,078,459 of OY720046.1, forward strand.
CTTTAGCTTTATAACCTTATGGTTGGTAGGGGGTGTCAGGATAAACTTTAAAGTTGGGTAGATGAAGTTACTGAAGGTAACTGAAACTTTTAGTAATTCCATCAGGATGGAATTTGGTGTGGACAAATATGCAGTCATGCATGTAAAGCGAGGCGAGATTGTAGAATCTGAGGGATTACAACTCTCAGATTCTATAAACCTGATATCGCTCTCCGCAAATGATACCTATAAGTACCTGGGTATGTCAGAGGAGCTAGGAATAAGTGTGACTGACATGAAGCAATCGTTGCAGGAACGTTTCTTTGGTCGCCTGAAAAAGGCGCTCATAAGCTCCTTATCAGGTGTCGACAAGGTGCGCGCTTTCAACGGTTAGGTTATGCCAGTCCTGATGTACTCCTTTGGCATACTCTAGTGGACTTAGACAGAACTGGACGCCCTGGACACGGACTCGCCCGTACATTGCTGACCACAAATCGGATGCATCACCCACTATCGTCGGTAATGAGGCTGTACATCCCACGGAAGTGCGGGGGTCGAGGTTTTTTAAATGCTAAGACCCTCGCAACCGTGAAGTGTGCAGTCTTAGGGAATATTTCCGCCTCACCCTGCTGTCCTTAGCTAAAGAGAACTGGCACAAACCCGTAGTACTTAGTGCCAATGACCGCAGGGAGGTATGGCAAGGCCAGGAGCTCCACGGGCGCTTTTATCGGGCCCTCCATGGACCCGATGTAGACCTTTTAGCGTCCGTATCCTGGCTGCGTTTCGGTGACCTCTTCGGGGAAACTGAAGGTTTTGTCTGTGCATTTATGAACGAAGTTATGCTGACGAATAACTACCGGAAATATATTATGAAGGACGGGACGGTTGACAAAATAATATGTCGGGCATGCCACCGTCTGGGTGAGTCTATCAGACATATTATTTCTGGCTGTTGTCGTCTGGCTAAACGGCGAGTACTTACACAGGCAAATTACACATGTTGGCACTACGGAGACCGCTGAATCCGGGATACCTAAATGAGACCATTAAATACTGTTGACCTGACCTGTTGACCTGACCTGTTGACCTGACCATGTAATACTGTAATATGGAAGACACGCCGAGTCTGCAACTACGTGACCTGCTGCGCATGCAACATCGAGCCCCCCACACGACGCCGTCGCCGCGTGCCTGCCATCGACCGACACTTTTGAATCTTACATCGATCGGATCATTAGATTTTAGCAATTAGAATTAAATTGTATTTTTATATTTTAATTATATTCTTTAAAATCATTTTTCGTTTTTTTATGACATACGGCTGTAGGCTTCGTAATTGGCGCAGTCGGTAGGATATTCGCGGTCGGTTTCGCGATTCATTCAGGAAGATTTCCGTAATCGCACGAGCCGCCCGAGTCGCGCTTCGAATATCCGCACTTGAAAGAGCAGCCAAGAAGTCCAGTATCCAGACATCGATACGCCGAAAATGTTTATGTGAGTACACTTGAATCGTTTTCATATTGCCTCCTATCCTATCCTTAAGTCATTAAATTTTATTCACCATTTTTCACCTGAAGAACTCCGGGTCCAGCGTTTCTGCTTCATGTCAGCAGTCTCGCAGGAGAGAATTAGTAGATACAAATAGGTTGATTAGTCTAGATAGTATTTCTAGAAAAAATGGAAAGTAACACGGACACGATCCATAAGGCCTTACGCCTTGTTCCCGATTTCGGCGGGAACGCGAATGTCTTAACGAGGTTCATAAAAAATTGTGTTCAATTATGTCATGAATTTCTGAGTGATGATCCAAGTAGCCAGTTAAGTAACTTATTCTTATTAAATGGAATCCTAAACAAAACTACCGGACCTGCCGCCACCATTATAAATTCGAATGGAATCCCTGATAGTTGGATCGGCATAAGAAACACTTTAGTAAATAATTTCACGGATCAAAGAGACGAAACCGCGTTGTACAATGACCTTTCTTTAGCTAGGCAAGGCAATAGTAGCCCTCAGGGTTTAAATTTGAGTCAAAATTAAATAATCATATTACTTTAAATAAAGAATGGTTTTCTCAGAGCTCAAAAACGTTAGATAACATAGTTAAAAATCAGAATAGTATCAGTACAGTTATTAAAGTAATAATGGAAAGTGATAGTCAGAGGGAAAATGACCTAATTAAGTATGCCCATCTGGCACAGCATCTAATTATCCTAGGAGATAACATCGAAGATTTATCTCAGGATTTAGTCAAGCTAGGGAATACTCTAGCATTTATTCATGCATCAAGCACCCCACATACTGTAGTTAATTTAGATAATGTTAAGAAAATGATAGCTAAGATAAGAATTTTTCACTTAGCTCAAACATGTAGGTTTTGCTGCCTGAAATCAGAGTGCAAAATGCGATTTTGCTCACTGAGTGAGACCAAGTAACTTTTTAATTATTTTTTTTCAGAAAGCCGCGAATATCTTATTCAGCCTTGGGCTAATCATACAATTCGAAACATTCACACTCTATCTCTTTCCCGCCATTAGAAAGAGAGAGAGAGAGACAAAGACCAGCCCTTTCGAAGTTCCAATTTTGTATTCGACCTCAAAGACAAACACGTTCGGAATCTCGTACTAACTAAATAAATTTTGCAAAAAGATAATTATGTCTTTTAACGTAATCTATTGAATGTTTAACTTATTATAATATTTTGTACTTTTAATTATAATTATATCATAAATTAAGTAACTTATATAATATAATTACATTATTATTAATCTAAAAAAACTTAAATACAGAACTTAACTTTAAAAAAACAGAGAAAAAATAATTAGAAATTAAAAATTAAAGACTTATAAATAAAAGATGTCCTCCAACTGTGGGCTCATGGGAACGGTCCCAAGAATGCTGGCAACATTGCCCCTTTGGATTGCCAAACTAATACGCTGGCAAAGGTAGCTGCCAGCCTTCCTGTCACCGGAGGCCTCAATAAGGCGAGCACTTAACTCTTTGACCAGCTGCTTTGCCTCCGGCCCCCATGGACCCATTGTTTCCACCGCAAACGGAACAAATAAATAATTTCGACCTAGGTTTGCGTATTTGTGCCGTTTGCTATTTTCAGCGCTTACCGCAGCAGCCCCCACATGAAGTGAAGTGGCGCGAACATGCGAGGGAGCCACGGTGTCAGCACAGGTTGCATCCCACACCAACGGCCTGCCAAGCTTTCAGGGCCCGATGGTCATTCCGTCAGGTCTCTTGCCATCGCTGCGAGAGATACCAGCTGGCTCTAAGACAGCTGGAAAACCAATGGTGGCAAAAGCACTGCGGATGATGCTGTTAAGTGTCGAGTGACGCATCATACGGCCAGCACTACGAGCGCAAGAGAGGCCGTGATGGCCAAGCTCGTCAACAGCCTCCCCACATACACAGCGGTGTGGGTGGACTAATCTGGCGCCTAAACGGAGGCAGACCGCTAGAGTAAGAGACGGCCCGTCTAACAAGGTACCGACATTGGCAGATGGCAAAGCCTGGAGCCAGTGGCCTGACTCTCTCTCTCGGAAACGGCAGTGAGACGAGCGAGATCGGCCGTGTCAGCCGATGTGGACATAAGCCCCTCCAATATTTGCTTGCATAAGGGCTCGTCCCATTGCTTCTGCGATTGTGGTAGTAAGGGTAGGCTAGAATTTTGACAGGCGGATAACCAAGCGTTACTAGCATCTGCCTTGCCCGACAACTCTACGGAACCCAATGATGGGTTGATAATCTTCCTGTAAAGATTGTACGTGCTATGGGCAGAAGACAAAAACGCTGGCAGGGCCACACTGGATAAATTCCTAACTCCTAGGCCTCCGAAGCGTACAGGAAGCGAAGCCTGTAACCAAACTTATTGTTGTATTTAAACGAAAATAAGTATATACTGCAAATAAAACTGATATTTAACCTGTAAATATTTATTTCTAGTTTCAATAATGTTACGTAATATATTTTATCTCCTAAAGTGTTCTCGCTGCTGAAGTGAAAAGTTATGTGTGTTACACGAGAGCAAAGTTTTTTGCATCTCGTGCATTTAAATCCCTCAGGACTCAACTTTAGAATCACTCGCTACGCTCGTGATTCAATCTTTGAATCCTTTGCTTGCTCAGGATTCAAAATCAGCACTCGCAGCAAAAAACGACTTTGCTCTCTTGTTGCACAAATAACTATTATATTTAAAAGATGAAATTCTAGACGTAGATTATAGAGATTTCTATGATATAATTAAGTTAGGATATTTTTACATTAATAATAAGATTACAATAGTTATCAAAGTACCGATTGCCTATCCCTTAATTTATGACCTTTATAAACTGTCTATCATCCCGAACAAATACCATAAAATCCTAATACCTACCTTACCGTATATAGCACTCTCTGGAAAAGATTATACGTACATAGCGACAGAATGTCCGAAGTTCAACTCATGGTTTCTATGTCAAACTACACCCAACTACGCGATCCGAGACGAACCTGACTGTATCCAGCAGCTGATCATCAAACAGCATCTTCATTCATCATGTACCCAGACTCCAGTCATCCTGACCAAAGAAGCCCTGGAACAACTGGACGACCGACACTATACGATGTCTTTTCCCACGCCAACTAAAGTCAAGATATCCTGCGTACAAGAACAATACAGGACACTACAAGGAAGTTTCGTGGCAGTCATCCCGTTCAACTGCCATCTTAAAACGTCGGAGTTCACCATAGCCAATATGAACGAGCAGATAAAAGGTCACGTCGTGAAGATCATGGAAATGCCTCTGTATAACGAGTCGGGGTCCGTAGAACATCCATCAGTCGTTCTTAATTCTATCAACCTGGAAAATCTGCACGCTGTAAATACTAAAATATTGCTACAGACTCTAGTTCATTTGGATGACGCCGCCAAGCAGTAATTGTACCGGGAAACCGTCACTTTATCGCAATTAATTAGATCGAATTTCATTTCTCATATAACACTATTCACCGATGTTTTTATTCATTAATAAACAATTCCGCGAATCTCATTACATCGCATATTTATTTTCTCGAATAGTTTTTATCACTAAACTCACTTCATCGTATTTTTTTTTCGTTTTTTTTTATTTTATCGATATATTGTTAGATCGATGTTTCGTTTCTTATAATTTTGTTTCCACGTAAGTTTCAGTTCGCAAAATAATTGGTTACATCAAATTTCACTTCACTTAAGTCATTGTACATCGAAAATACAAAATACTAACAAAGTTCACATATTTAAACGGGTTTTAATGCAAAACTTCTTCATCATCTCATCTCAGCCAATAGACGTCCACTACTGGACAAAGGCCTCCCTCAAGATTGAGGGGAATTTGCCATAATCGCCACGCTTGGCAGGCGGGTTGGCGATCGCAGTATGGTTAGAATTATCACAAAGAGACGCTGCTGCCCATCCTCTGAAATGGTCCCTAAGTCGCGTTCTACGACACCCACGGGAAGAGATGGGGTGTGCAAAACTTCTTAGTATAGGCATTTCTTTCATTCAGACATACCTTTTAAACCCGACGTTTTTCATTTTCCTTGTCCTTTACTTAATACTTATCATCATCAATGTGAGTAATTAATTTTAAATTATTAATAATGTTTAAAAAAGTTAACACGTTTTGATTTCTGTAATATTGCGCTACTAAAGTCAAATCATTGACAGAAACGAATTGCTGCAAAACCGACTCCACGAAGTCTTGTCTGCCCTACGCTAGAGTGCAATATAAAAGCGCGCAGGCGCGGAGGGGCGAGGCAGCCCGCGAGCTGAGGAGCAGGTGCATATTGTAGCATATTGTAATATATTTTTACGAATAGTTTCATCGATAACTTAATACTTTTATGAAATGTAAGTTTGATATACCGTTTTTCTGGTAATCAAAACCACTTTAAAAGATTTTTTTAAGAAACGTTTTTCGATTATATAAAACAGCGATGATTAACTATTTGATGAATTGAAAAAAAATTATTAAAAATCGTGGAATAGTTTTCGGTAAAATGAAATTCGATATCAAAAAAATCTGTATTCTAATAGACACCCCATTGTATGTACCACACTACGATCCCAGTATACGTAGCACTGTCGATTGTCGTAGCAGTACTCATTGTCGTAGCAGCCCGACGACTACAAACACGTCACATACTACGGATGAAAGACGTCACCGAGCCAGTCTACGCCGTTCCTGCAACAAGCCACATCAATCCTAGTGAAATCAAAGTGGACCACAGAAAGATCTCAGCAACTATCTCCAGCAGAGCTCTCCCATAGTTGCTGAACTGCGAGGGGAGGCGTTACGTATAGCTCCAGCACCAATATCGCCGATCTGCAATAACCTCATTATAGCGGCGCATGGAAATTACCAGAATGTAGGTGCCGAGTCAGCGACACGTGTGACAGCCGACGACCGATGGAGCCACAGCGAATTTCGTCACTTTTGGATCTACCATCGACCATTAGGCATTGTACTTAGCTATAATTAAATCAATGTAATTTCTTTTTATTATATTTTATTAAATCAATTTGATTTATTTTCCATTCTTCGGCTGTAGCCTTCGTAATTAGTTCACAAACAAATATCTATATTGTTTAAAAAATTCTTAAGGTTGTCCACAAACACGTCAAAATTCGGGTAAGCCACAAGGAGTGCGTTAAGTGCCTGATGCATGCGACACAGCGGTGATTTCGCACGCGCCACTGTGCGACACGGCGGAGGCGCAAACAGTCGATGCCTACGACCGGATCGAATACGCAGATAATTATCAGACACAAACAGGCGAGACAACTGCTCAACACATTCGGGCAAGTCTACACCCCCACGCAAAATCGCCACAGCAGTTGACAACTCCATTCGAGCTCTGCTACCCTCTAGCGAGTTCATCCCCAACATTCCCAGCAAGAACTTCGTTGGGTACATGAAGGGATAGTAACCATATACCCGCTTATAATAGCAGCGAAGAAAAGCTTTCTGGACCTTCTCTAACATAAGTATATATTTGGCCTCGTGCGTATTCCAAATACATGCACTAGATTCTAATGAGCTTCGCACCACCATTCCCCATGACGAGAATCTCGTGAAAGCTGAGAAAGAGAAACAAAGCTTGAACCCTGATCCCGATGCTGGCGGACCCCTACTTTTTTATTTTTTTAAATGTTTCATTTATTTTGTTTTTAAAAAATATTTAATAATGTAAATTTATATGAGAAAAAATTACTAAAGATATAATAATAATAAAAAATAAAAAACACACTTACAAACAGTAATAATAATAACTATAATATAATTAAGACGATTTTTTCAGATTCAGATCAATAAACTATAATTAATTACCTATTAAAATCTGCCTGTCGTTTCAAATTGTCATACCCAACAGGGTTCATATGTACTAGCTAGACCCACCTGTAACACCTTATTCACTCAAAAAGTATAGTATTGTACTCAAAACATATTTTAAATTAGAAATACCTGTTTTAATGGTTGGAGCATTTCAAACCCAAGCTGTTTTTTATTCTGTGTAATCAGACAATTTTTATAAAGCTTTTTAAGTGTCTTGTGTTTCCCACAGCTGGACCTCAACAGCATGTGGCCCACTCACACAGCCTGCGCAAAGGCAAAATCTGGTGGTGAATGCGTGTGGACCAGTGGGGCTGCCTTGGTAATGCGTCAGGGAGGAAGGTGGATGCTGGTTAGTTCTGATCAGGCTCGTGGTGACTAGTCTTACAAGTATGTGTTTTTTAATATCTTAAGGGTAAGCACAGTGCCTTCATCTCACCTGATGTTAAATGATGATAAAAGTCAATGAAGGAAGCGCACTTCACTCGGGATCCTCAACTATTAAGGCACTGGCTATCTTATCTCTAGCTGTCGGAACACAACAATGCTGCAAACATTGATGTTATGACAACATAATTATTTAGATAAGATGGTGGTAGCTAGCCAGGTGGACTAAAAAGTCATACCACCAACTAAACCGAGAACACAGACATGTGCCCTTCGCAGGGAATCGAACCCGGGACCTCTGGGTCTAAACCGGTGGTCTTAGCGGAGGAGATGAAGAAGGGGGCATAGCTATGGTCGCCTAACGTATATTAAAAGTTGTTAATTAATGATGGTTTTGCTCGTTAATTAAGGAATCATAATTATAATTGTGAACAGCTTGGCTTCGGGGTGTACGGGCCAGGGTGTGGAGCCCCAGCTCGCTTCCTGGACTACGGCGTGTTGCAGCAGTGGGTAAGAAGGAGCGTCGTGAACATCGGCAAGCCCACCATCACGCGATTGGGCAAAAACGAGGTGGTGTTGAGGAGGAGTGAGTAGCCTTTGTCATTGGACTAAAGAGAATCTTGTCTAGTACTTTGGTTCGCTTTCTGGACTACGGCATCTTCCAATAGTGGGAGCAGCAGAGACTTGTCAACATCGACAAGCTTACCACCACGCGGTTGGCCCAGAACGAAGTGGTGATGAGGAGGAGTGAGTAGCTTTTGTCATTGGACTAAAGAGAATCTTGTCTACTACTTTGGATCGCTTTCTGGACTACGGCATCTTCCAACAGTGGATGGGGATGCTCGTCGTTTACGTTCAAGCCCGCCGTCATGCAGGTGCCCCAGAACGAGGTGGTGATTAGGAGATGTAGGTAGTCTTTGTCATCCGACTCAAGAGAATCTTGTCTAGTACTTTGACTTGCTTTCTGGACAACGGTATCTTCCAGCAGTGGATGAAGAGAAGCGCCGTAATTATCGGACAGTTTACCATCGCGCGGGTGGCCCAGAACGAAGTGGTGATAAAGAAGAGTGAGTATACCATTGTCTTCCGGCTCAAGAGAATCTGGTCTAGTAAATTGGCACGCTTTCTGGGCTAAGCCATGTTCCAGCAGTCGGTGAGAAAGAGCGCGTCACGCCTTTGATATCGCAAGCGTGTATGGGCTGCGCTGTGCTGGCAGCTTTTATTAAGTGTACCTTAATTTGCATTATTAACGATAAATTGCACCAATACTTTTATTTATACACCTTAGTGACCAAGTGGAATAACGACCAGCTCAGCATCTGAAGGCCCTGGATTGAATTCCCAAGTCAGGCCAAGTTTTTTTATCACCAAACAACAATTTGCAACCGTACTGGTTAAGCCAATACCCATCAATTGTAGTAATGACTTGATTTCAATGATGGAGGCCTTTGCCTAGGCAGTGGCACAGATTCGATTTCGATTCCCAGAGGGGATTTCATTTTTGTGTACTCATTTTGGTTGCTAGCATAGCTTGTTTGTCTACCTGGCTTGCTATCACCACCTTATGTATTAAATATGTTGCCATAACATCATTGTTTGTAACATTTTTGTGTTCCGGCAGCTAGAGATAGATAGGGTAGCCAGTGCCTCAGTAGTTGAGAATTATGGGTGAAGTGCGCTTCACTAGCCTTATCATCACTTAACATCAGATGAGATGAAGATACAGTGCTAACCCATAATTATTAACCCCACGACCAGGTCAACCCGAGCCGAAGCCCTAGCCTTTAGAGGCGCCGCGCAGTCGGGTAGAGAATCTAGTAAGGCACGCGGACCCACACTAGTGCGTGATGCCGTTCCCTCTAGAAAACCTTTGACGGTGCTTACTACTTAATCTGTGACGGTGCATCGTTTCACACGGCTTGGGGAACCCTTTTATTTTCTCGCTGCCCCTAAAAAAGCCCAGTGAAGCTGAAAATGCCGTCTGAGGTAATCAGCAAACTATTTTTAAAAAAAAGTAACAACAACTAAAAAAATGTCTGCCGCTACTACTGCTGTTTGTCCTCAGCTCTTTCGGGCCTCCAACGCTACGGCCCATGCGACCCTGAGGAGATGTCAGACCAGATTTACACCGATCACACGGAAATCACCAACAATGAGAGTCCCAAAGCTTTCACTTCAGGCACGATAAGATACAACGTGAGCAGTTTGGTATTCGTCCTCATTTTTTTTCAACCATTTAGCACCTTTGTCCGACTGGAACCAGTGATCGTTATTTTTTTTCTTGAATCCGTCTGTTGAAAACCAATATGCAAAACGGAACGCAATTTTAATGTCAGAATGAAATGTCAATGTCTTTTTTGACATTCGCATACGGGCTAGCACACGGTTTTGTGATTTTTGTAAGGAATAGTTTAATTCCGGTTTTATAAAAGCCATCGTGGCCAATTTGCAGATAATTATACGGTGCTAAGGCTGATCGGCGGCCTAGCTACCAAACATCCCTCGAGTTTGTAACCTTGTAAGGTTCGGGAGAAAATGTGGTCTGTTCTCGGTGCGTTTGGTCGGATTCCCACTTTAAGTATTAAGATAATTAGGTTAATAAGTTTAACGCTGCGTATCGCAGCAGCTTCAGCCCTCTGATCGAGGACCTACCGGGGGTCCAGAGGGTCTGAAACATTTTGGTAGCAGTAGCGTAAGTTATGTCCACCTATAAGGTTATAGTTAGTTGTAGTTAAGTGCACTCTTAATAAATTTGGTGGCTTATTTGTTAATTAAGAAATAAATTATCTAAATTGTTAATGCAACAACCAGTTGACTATTGTAATTGTATGGGTTATTATTGTTGGAACAATACACAGGAATAAAACAATGCAAATGCTTTGTAGCAGAATAAGTCTACCACACCTTTATGTTTGATTAATATTTGGATATTCTTATAGCACTAAGGTTGCTTAAGAACTTGTATTATTGTTGTTTATGAGTGAGTATACATAACAAATGCGGAGTTAGTTATTTCCTTGCCTCGGATAGGCTTGCTTATTGCGGTAATTTAATAATTAGTTTATTTTTTTTGTGAAGTTGTTACATTAAAATGTTCAAATAATTTTTAGCGCAAATTTTGTTGCGAACAAATTACAAAAACACAAATGTTGAATTAATTTCCACGAGCAGGATTAGAACCTGCACCCTTCTGACATACCGGGTGAGGTGCTCTTCCAATTGAGCTATCGTGGTTCTTACCAGCCCGCCGAAGTTATTCAACACTTTTTACTTTGAAAGCCAAAGGCGCCCATTCAATGTCAACAACTACCGTCACTAACATCCGATCATAATATTTTATATACAATTTCGGCGGGCTAGTTAGAACCACGATAGCTCAATTGGAAGAGCACCTGACCCGGTATGTCAGAAGGGTACAGGTTCAAATCCTGCTCGTGGAAATTTTTTCAACATTTGTGTTTTTGTAATTTGTTCGCAACAAAATTTGCGTTAAAAATGATTTGATCATTTTATAAATAGCTTGCTTACTTCTTAAATGATCTTTAATATTTGTAAAAATATTATGATCGGATGTTAGTGACGGTAGTTGTTGACATTGAATGGGCGCCTTTGGCTTTCAAAGTAAAAAGTAAATAGTGTTGAATAATTTCGGCGGGCTGTTTAGAACCACGATAGCTCAATTGAAAGAGCACCTGACCCGGTATGTCAGAAGGGTGCAGGATCAAATCCTGCTCGTGGAAATTTTTTCAACATTTGTGTTTTTGAGAAATTAATTACTTAATTTGAGCATTTTTTTTATTTCTAAAAATCGATGCAACACTTTGAAAGCTTCGTAAAAAATATTTTTCCTCGGGATTAGGCGTGTTTTATATCAATATTGCTTAATAATATGTTCACAATGCGTTTAAAAATATTAAATACATAGGTCATCGCTTTAAATTTTGAAATACAAGTATTTTAATGAAGCAAAGTGTCAAAAAAAAATAAAAAAAGTGCTGTTATTTATTATAAGGATCTATAAACCCAAACATATAAAACAACAGTTGTAAAGTTCAATTCATCCACTTCAATAAAAACACCACTTAAACGCCATTCCCGCCGACACATTGTCATAAATAACGTTTTTTTGTAAACAATACCCCAGAGATGGCCGTCAAAGGAGCTCCCTAGGGTTGGGGGTGGCCGCTTCAGCGGCTACAGCTACAGCAACGGTGAACTTTCGAGCCCGGTTTTTGCTACCAGTCGTGACGTCGACCTCGCCATTACCACATACTCACAATGGCCCTACCACATACCACTGGCATCAGGAGCAACCAACCACACACCAGTGGATCAGGTGGAAATACCTTTTCGTCTGAGGTGGTAGCCGTAACCGTGAACGAGCGAATTCCTGATTTTTGGACGCACTCACCACGGTTATGGTTTACGCAATTCGAAGCAGTCGTCGCACCACAGAAGCAGGACGACGATTATAAGTACAATTTAGTCATCGCGAAGCTTGGGAAGAGGGAAATCCAGCAGATCAGCGACTTATTAGTTAACCCGCCAGAGGCCGACAAATATGAAAAAGTCAAACAGCGACTAATTGACTGTTACGAAGAGTCGGAACAAAGACAATTTTAGAAATTACTCTCTGAAATGGACCTCGGCGACCAACGGCCAACCCAGTTACTCCGCTAGATGAAGCAAGTCAGCTATGGAAAGATAAACGATGATAATCTACGATTATTTTGGCTACGTCAATTGCCTACATATTTCTGTCACTAAAGTTTTGGCCGTCACAAAAAACCTTACCTTGGACAAAATGAGTGAGGTAGCGGACAAAATCTTCGAAAATGCACAGATAAGATCAAGTCCAAGTTCGGCTGATAGATGGAGATAAATTTAGTCACGCATTTGACTGCACAGATTGCAAAAATGCAATTACAAATAGCGACATTGTGCGGCGAACAACAAAATCGTCAACGCAGCAAGTTCCGACGCTCGCATTGCGATTATTCTAGATCAAGGTCACGATATCGTCCATATTCACGGCCAAGAACGAGCGTAAATAATAACGAAATATGTTATTATCATAAGCGTTTTAAGAATAAAACTTACAAATGCACTCAGCCGTGTTCCTAGAAGACTAATAGTACCGCCCAGTCGGAAAACTAAGCCTGGTACAGAAGACGGCAGAACTCATCTTCATCCTTCGAACCGCCTTACCGTCAGAGATACAAAAAATTACATAAGGTTTTTGGTCGACACAGGAGCAAACAGTGGTGACCTCGACGGAGCACAGAAGCACCTTCAACATCGTAGCAGCAGCGCCCATCCATCATCCATCATCTCATCCACCATCTACCTTCGCCAGCAGTCACAGCAAGCCAGTAATCGAGCCACAAGGTTCCAGCATCTTGAACGACGCTTCCTGGACCTCCGGCACACTCGACGGCATCATCCCGGCCTGGTCTCCGCAGCCCACGACCGATGCATCAATGTCGGCCGCATCACTCCGGCGTGGCAGCCCTGCACACCAGCAGGTCGAACCCACCGTCATCATTACCTGTCTCGACTCACCGCAGACAGGAGCAGCACACTGCATCACTGGCAACGCGCTTTCACCCCACCCGTCTCGACTCACCGTAGACTGGGGCATCCTGCAGCAGCACTCCCCACTGGCACTTGCAAGTTCTGACGCAATTAGTTAGGTCTGCATTTTATAATAATAATAATAAAAAAAAATCAAATCAAAACATCAATTTTGAGAGAAAAAATCAATTCGCACATTGTTGCAAATAACATCTTGGCTCCTTCTCAAAATGGTTGTAGGGTTGGGTCCCGTGGTACTAAAGAGCTCCTCCTCATGGACATGACCATGTGCAAGCAAGTTCAGCGGAACAAGGCAGCCCTCTCTACTGCCTGGATTGACTATAAGAAGGCCTATGATTCAGTGCCACACTCATGGTTGGAAAGGATCTTAGAGTTGTATAAAGTCAATACAACTTTGAGATCCTTTCTTGGTGGGTGTATGAGGCAGTGGACCACAGTCCTTCGTCAATCGGGTGGTGAAGATAGCCCCTCGAATCCGATGGACTTGATAAGGATTGAGCGAGGCATTTTCCAAGGCGACAGTTTGAGTCCATTGTGGTTTTGCCTGGCCCTGAACCCTCTCAGCAACCTACTGAAGGATTCAGGGCTGGGCTACCGTCTTCGAGTTGACGGAGAAATCATTTCTCATCTGTTATACATGGATGACCTGAAATTATTTGCACCGAAATGCCCTGACCTGGTGAAACTACTAAAAATCACAGAAGATTTCAGTAGTTCTATCAGGATGGAGTTTGGTGTAGACAAATGTGCGGTTATGCATGTATATCGGGGGAAAGTTGTAAATTCAACTAATTTACAACTTTCTGAGACAATGGCTCTCAGGTCTCTCTCGGAGGCGGAAACTTACAAATATCTTGGTATGTCACAGTCTCTGAGTATTACAGATGGGGACATTAAGCAGGCGGTGAAGGAGCGCTTCTTCTGTCGTCTGACAAAAGTACTTAAAAGCCTTTTGTCGGGGGGCAATAAGATGCGCGCCTTCAACGCTTGGGTGATGCCCCTACTCACGTATTCCTTTGGCATACTAAGATGGACTCAGACTGAATTAGACGCTCTGGATAGGAGAGTCCGTCAACAGCTCACAGCTCATCGCATGCTTCACCCACGCTCATCTGTTATGAGACTGTACATCCCGCGTAAATGTGGAGGTCGTGGCTTTTTAAACGCCAAGACTCTACATAACCGCGAGGTGTGTAGTCTGAGAGATTACTTCCTTAACAATGAGTGTGGGATGCACCGCGACGTTGTAGCAGTAGATAGGAGCCTCACGCCGCTCTCCTTGGCAAGTGAGAACTGGCGCAGACCAACGGTGCTGAGCACTGAAGACCGCAGGAACATATGGAAGAGTAAGGAGCTCCACGGGCGGTACTACCGGGCCTTAACAGGGCCCGATGTGGATCTGCTCGCGTCGGTAAACTGGCTACGATTCGGTGATCTTTTTGGGGAAACCGAGGGGTTTGTCTGTGCAATTGCAGACGAAGTCATGATGACGAATAATTATCGGAAGTATATCCTGAGGGACGGTACGGCCGACATCTGTCGGGCATGCCGCCGTCCCGGTGAGTCACTCAGGCATATTATTTCCGGTTGTTCTCATCTGGCTAACGGTGAGTACTTGCACAGACATAACCTTGTAGCCAGGATTATCCATCAGCAACTTGCTCTTCGATATGGTCTTGTAGAATCTGAGGTGCCGTACTATAAGTACACGCCGGTGCCAGTTCTCGAAAATGGTTATGCAACGCTCTACTGGGATCGATCTGTCATCACGGACAGGACTGTTTTTGCAAATAAGCCTGATATTGTGTTGACAGATCGATTGACGCGCCAGGCAATGCTTATCGATATCACCATTCCGCATGACGAGAACCTTGTGAAAGCCGAGAAGGGAAAGCTTACTAAGTACCTTGACCTGGCTCACGAGGTGACCGCTATGTGGGATGTGGATTCGACGATCATTGTCCCCATAGTCGTATCTGCAAACGGCCTTATAGCGAAGAGTCTCGACCAACATCTCAAGAGACTTTCGCTGGATGGCTGGATTAAGGGTCAGATACAGAAGGCAACACTCCTGGACACGGCACGTATTGTCAGGAGGTTTCTCACTCTGCAGCCCTGACCACCGGTAGCTTGGGCCCTGCCCCGCTGTTGGTGGTACTCTAGGATTAGGTTTTTATAATGTTTTATTGCTTTTATATTAAAATATTGTAAAAATCTAGTTTTAAGAAAGAAAATAAATAAAGAGAATAATAATAATAATAGTTTATTGCGGATAAACAATCCATAACCAATATTACAATAATCAATAAAATTAAATTAAAAACAAAATACAATTATTAAAAACAAAATACAAATTAAAAAACAAAATAATTATAAAATTAAAATTAAAATTAAATAAAATTAAAGTAAAATTTAAATTATAAAATTAAAACTTCGGATTAATAAATAGATATAAAATTAAATGGACAATATTACATAGACATAATTACAATATTAAAATAAAATTTCTTAAATTTTTTGATTTATTCTAGTTTGGATTTGGTAGATAATAACGCGAACCCGGTGGCCTAGAACTACGAGTACACAAGTGAATGTGCACCCAATGCTTGACAAACGGATTATCCATTTTACAGATTAATGCCTTCAGAATACCGTTGGAGCTCCCACGCATCCTGTTCATCATTGATGAGGTTCTTTTTCTCATGATGGCATAAAAATCGTCAACATGAGCCTCCGCAAACATTTGTGATGCGCTATAGTATCGTGGGCGCCCCATCAACACTCTGAAGGCATTATTATATTGTACGCGTAGATCGTTGTAGGCTCGCTGCGTATACTCAATCCACAGGCTGCACGTGTAGAAGCTTTGGCAGTAAGCCTTAAAAATAGTGACCTTCACTTCTTTTGTACAGCGTGCAAACCTACGGGCCAGCATATTGCAGCGAACCGCCAACGCTCTGCGCTCTCGTTCCACATCCTTATTATCAGATAAGTCCTCTGTGACCAGGTGCCCTAAATATTTAAATTCTTCCACCATTTTAAGGGGAGTTCCATTTAAGTTCACAGGAGGGACATAATCTAATAATATTCCCTTGGCTTTAAAAACTAGCAACTCACTTTTTTTACATTATAAGTGAGCCCATGCAGGGCAGCGTATGACTCACACATTCCCATCAGCTTTCGAAGCGCACTGATCGAGGGACTCAGCAAAACCATATCGTCTGCGTAACTTAGGTTATTTATAAAAGTTCCATCTATTGAGCAGCCGACATTAGCCCCGCCGAGCTCATCAATCAGCTGGTCAAGGTATAGGTTAAAAAGGAGTGGAGATGTTAAGCCACCCTGTCTCACCCCACTCTCCAACCTGTAGGCGTCAGAGAATGTATCAGCCCATCTGACACGGTTTTGCTGTGAGCTGTACCAAAACCTCAGCATGTCGACTATCTCTCCTGGTACATTACGGCTGTATAATTTAGTCCACAGCTTTTCGTAGCAAACAAGGTCGAAAGCCTTAGAGATCGAGAAAAGCTGCATAGACCGGTGTCTTCCTATCCGTGTAGTTCTTGACCGTCTGCTTGAGCGCCAGAATAGCGCTCTCAGTCGACAATCCGCTTCTAAAACCGAATTGAGCGTCGTTTAACTTTATATGGCTCTTAAGCTGGCGCTCAAGCAGCCCGTCAAGTACCTTGCCAATTATAGTTGCAAGAGAAATTGGTCTGTAGTTGTTTACATCCGCTATATCGCCAGTTTTATTTTTAATTACAGGTACAACTACACTATTCATTAGATCCATAGGCAAATATGTATGTTTTACACAGAATGTGTACAGCATCGCAAGAACACGGTAAATATGCGGGCCCGCATGCAGAAGATGCTCGACAGTGAGACCATCGTGTCCCGGAGATTTACCACCTGACAATCCCTTTACCGCTTTCTTTACCTCTTTAGCGGTAAAGCCAAGAGGCGAACCCGAAAAAGTAGTCGCACCCCCTAGCACCTCCTGCCCCTGACTAACAAGAGATTGTACCCTAAAGTGGTTTTTAAAAACATTTGCTATTCTCTTTGTATTTGTCTCTCCACTAACACTTAGAGGCAGCCCCTCCTTAGGATTTAACTTATTTGTCTGTTTCCAAAATTTAATAAAAATCTTTCTTTTGTGTTGTTCAGTTATTACGTCCATGCGTATTTGATCCTTGTGATTTTGACTCAATTTATTTTTAAATATATTTTTACTTTCTCTCATCTTATTGTAAATTGGCCCTGAGGTAGGCATGTTATGGCTTTTCCATTTAATAAAGTTATCGCGGGCCTCCCTGTGAGCTTGCTTAACATATTTATTCCACCCCACTACGTGCAGACCCCTTCTCGATCCTCCAGACTCACGGCTCCCGCATGCTGATTCTTGTAACACTCTGATAATGTTTTGGTACAGCCCATCAATCACTGGCCTATGAGTCAAATCGGTACACATATTATCACAGCATTGGCCTAGTTTGGTAGGAAAATCTATACATTTCAAAGACGACGAGCATAATTTCATGTATTCATTTATCTGATTTTTATTTCTCTCATCCCAAATTATTTTATTATTAGTCGACATATAATAACATTTAGATTTAATTCGAGCCACATTAATATTACATTTTATTTCTAACGGGAAGTGGTCAGACCAGTATACATCATGGTGTACTTTAACATCAGCGACTGAAAGCCATGCCGCTTCAGTAACCAAACAATGGTCGAGCCAGCGTTTACACCCATGTGCATCACTAATAAATGTATAATTATCGCTTTGTTGACCAAGTTTGGCAACATCAGCACATAACCATTTCAAATCTGAACAAAAATTTAACAATTCTCTACCAAATAACTCACCCGGGTGCGCATTAAAATCTCCCAATATATACACTGATGCAATATCACAGGTTTCAATCGTAGCAGCAATCTCACTTAAGCAATTATTAAATTCTACAAGGTTATCAACCGAGTCATTAGGCATATACACACTAAACACTAACAACTCGCGATTAGATATAATTGTCTTAACAGCCTTACGGCTGAAGAATACGATTACTACTACACGGCACTACAGTCACTGAATCGAATGCACTTTTACGCCACAGAAGTGATACCCCTCCAAAGGGCCTACCACGTAGTATACCCGCCGATAAATCAACAGCTGATTTTCCAGTATACATGAACTCATGATGAATGTCCGCCAATATAGGTATTTCATACGGCAACAACCAAGTTTCCTGTAGCGCAATGACATCCGCATTGTGACATAATGATTTTACACATTCAAATGACCTCTTGATACCCTTACAATTAAAGCTAATTAATTTCAAACTTAGATCTTCTTTATTCATTATTGTTGTTTATACAGTTAGCTTCAACCGCAGTCTGAGCAGTGTCTTTGTTTTTATAATATTTAAAATTAATGTATCGCCTGAAAGCCACTCCCTCTGGCCACATATTTTCGTCCATAAATAACGTTAATTTGCTATATGGGATATCAAATTTATAAGCTACATACTGTTTTGGTTGTTTCATTCTAATTTGGGCTGGAACTACCTTCACGCCCGTTTTACTGTAGATGTGTTTGACAATATCTTCTGTCGAGGCGCCTTTATCTACATTATAAATAATGTAGTAAGGTATTTTTATTTCCGCGGCTTTTAAAGTTCAGGTCTGATCCGTTTTGGCTGTGCCTTTGTTACTAATAAATCGGTATTTCGTCGTCGTTTTTTTCTATAGGATATACCATTAACCCATCCATCATTGTCTTTGTTGGTTTTTAATTAAACATCGCGAGTCTATCATTTCATCCGTTAATGTTTGTTTACATTCTATAGGCATTGAGATCGTTGCGCCGTTCGTTATAACCCGTCCATTCGAGAGCGTCACTGATTCCTTCTCGTGTACTGTAGTGAGAGCGAGACCGTTATTTGTGATGGCGCTTTGTTGATACGAGATAGCTTCATGCGCCTGCGGTGGGGATGTTACATTACAAGCAGGTTGGGCTATACTGTTTGAATTTATCGCACACGGAGTATTATTTGCCGGTCGAGAGTGAGAAGGAACGCTATTTGTTACAGCGGTTGGTTGGTGTGAGATAGATTGATGTACCTTGTTCTGCGCGTCCTTGAGCTCTGTGTCACTGCTTACCCGTGGCATTGAAACCGTTAACAGCTGATTGTATTTGTTTTGATCGGTTCTTTCAGGTAACGTTTTATCATTATGAGTTAGACCCATAGGCCCGCTGTCACAGTCAAAGCCACTCATTAAGCAGGCTCCTCTTTTCTTATTTATGTTGAAAGGGTCTGTTATGGGTCGTGTTTTGATTGTGTCCATTTCTACCTTCAAGTTTTCCAGTTGTTCCTTTGTGGCGTAGTTTTGTTTAACATAATCTAATTCTTGCCGTAAAACTAATAGATCCTTTAAGAGCCGGGTCACGTCGATGTGGTCAAAACTTATAGGAGGCAGATTTTGGATCTCACGGGCCACAAATATAGGTACTGTGTCTGGGTCGGTAACCTTAAAAAGATTAATGATATCCTCGACATCACGCGCAGCTTTTCCTTTGCTTTTTCTTTGTATCATTCTTCTGTTAGAGTTAGGTATAGCTTGAAATAAAAGCTGCTTGGCTTGCTGCAAATCACCTTCCTTAAAACCTCCAACACATAACTGCACCAGACTCACTGTATCCATTACATTCAGTTTATTTTGAATGTAGCACAAAACTTCAGAGATAACTAGATTGCAAGAATTGCATTTTACAATGTCCGAAGCCATCGTAACAACAAGGTCAATGACCTTACGCACGTAATTGACACGTCCGCTCGCAATCGCCCGCGGGCTGTCACTCCTCCACTCTCCTCCACTTATAGGTCGCGCACGGTCAAGGTAATTCTTGCTACTAAATAATGTATCGAAATATTAATCGTATTTTGTAATGTATTAACTAGTTTTTTTTTGTCTCTTAGCTATATAATTGGTGATATACTGTATCATACTTTATTATTATTGTTACGTTTTTACGTTTTTAAATTATTTTTTCTCTCAAGGGATCCCCCCTTGGGATGCCGAGGGCACAACATAGTATCACGTAGGTAACGTACCACTCGTACGGAACATTGGGAATCATCAGAACGTGATGTAATTGCTGTGTAAACAATTTCTGATCGATTTCCTAATCCGTGACATTTCCAAAAATATAGCATTCACTCCCGCCACTATTTTTGTATTATATAAACTTTGTTATTTAATTTATTAAGATTTCGAAAGTAAGAGTTAAATATATATCTACCTATCACCGCTGTTTATTTCCTCTGAAGTTCGCAATATGCCTCATATAAGGTTTTACTTTGGGTCAATTTAATTAATTTTTTATTATCTTTTTTTATATTGTGTTGTTTGTAACTTGGAAGTAACATGCCGCCACCCACTATCACGGGGATTAGGGCCAGGATAGGAAGTGAGCTGCGATGGTTTGCGTCAGCTCGTGCCTTGATGGATAGGCCAGATAGACAAGAGGCTTTCTTAGCACGGGCTTCGGATGTTGACGCACGCATGGAGTTTGTGTACCGGTGTGTCACTGATCTCACTGAGATGGTGGCTGATGGGGACAGTGATGCGGTACTGTCTTCGGAGAAGGACCTGGACCAGTGTCATCGGTATGCTGATGACATTTCAGAAGAAGATGGAGATTTTGATGGCTCGCTCTACCAGTGGAGACAAGGGAGAGCCCCCATCTTCATCAGGCATTGTATCCCGCCTACCTAGCACCAAGCCGGTGTTTGATGGTGACCTGAACCAATGGGACAGGTTCATAAATTTATTTGACAGCCTGGTCCATGATAGAAAGGACCTAACCGCATCATATCAGATGGCACAGCTGCGGAAGGCCCTCAGGGGTGAACCTGAGAAGTTGGTGACCCACCTGCCAGTAACGGAGGACAGTTATCACACAGCTCGGCAGATACTGTTCGATAGGTATCAAAACGAACAGTGGTTGGTAGATTCCCAACTGACACGGATTTTTGCTATGCCTTATGTGGCTCGGGCCCCTGACATTAGAACAGACATTTTGAACCCGATGACGACAGCCACTAAGGCCTTAGCTAATTTGGGCCGGCCTATTGACCAGTGGTCATACATTTTATTTTATATCGTGTTTGGTCGGCTTCCAGTAGACCTACAGACCAGATTTGAACAGCAGCGTACCGGAGCCAAGAATGGCCTCCCTACGCTGGCTGAGTTGTTGTCGTTTCTAGAGGAAGAGTGTAGACGAGCTGACAACGTGACAGTAGGACCACGTCCCTCGGGGCCACGTGACTCTCGGAGGGGTCACGTGATGTCGGGTGCCTCAAGGGGGGATGGGCGTACGGGAACTACTCAGCGCTTGCATGCGCTAGCGACGCAGGCGGAGCTTGACCGGTGCTGCTCGTATTGTCGAAAGCCTGGACACGACGTCACTCGGTGCGACGGGTTCGGTACACAGCGGGTGCAAGGACGTCGGACCATAGTACGGCAAAGGGGCTGGTGCTTCATGTGCTTAGGCCCACATATGGCCCAGCAGTGCTCACGACCTAGGGCGTTTAACGTTTGTGGTGGTCGGCATCATGACATCCTCTGCTTTAATAGGCCCGGGATGTCCCAACACCAGCAGGGACTTAGGAGCCCTGTACGGGAGCAACCGCAGGCTGTCGGCAGGAGATCCCCACCAGGGGGGGTCTGCGCGGCGCGCACCTTCGGATGGGCGCCGGGGTCAGGGACCCTCGCAAGGACGGTTGGAGAAGAGGCCCCATCGAGGGGCCCCCTCTCATATTGGGCCTGGGGGGTTGACCTCAGGAGATTTGGGACCCAACCAAACTCATTATGATAAGGGGCCCCAATCATAAGGGCAACAAACATGGTTGTCAAAAACTGATTGGGATTCTCCCCTCCCAAGTAAGCTTAACATAGAATTTAAGTCATTTGTTCATAATTTATCAAAAATGAGTACAATAAAAGTGAATAGAAATATCAATACATTAAATGCAAAATGCATTGAATTAATTGGATTTGCTTGATGTCTCTATCAAGGCTTTTGGCTGTTGTTTATATTTGAGAGTCATTGACAATCAAGGTAATATAAGGGTCAATTGATTGTGCTCAAAGTCTAGAATTAATCCAATTAAACCTTTAAGCATTCCTCGTTTAGAGTTAAAATCATCATCATCATCAGCCATATGACGCCCACTGCTAGGCATAGGCCTCCCCCAAGGATCGCCACACCGATCGGTCCTGCGCTGCCCGCATCCAGCGGCTTCCCGCGACCTTGACCAGATCGTCGGTCCACCTTGTAGGGGGCCTGCCTACGGAACGTCGTCCGGTGCGTGGTCGCCAATCGAGAACCTTTCCGCCCCAACGGCCATCGGTTCTCCGCGCTATGTGTCCCGCCCACTGCCACTTCAGCTGAGCAATCCTCCGAGCGATGTCAGTTGTTTTAGTTCTCCTGCGGATTTCATCATTTCTGATTCTATCGCGCAGGGAAATACCGAGCATCGCTCTCTCCATTGCTCGCTGGGTGACCTTGAGCCTTCTTATGAGACCCATAGTAAAGGACCACGTCTCACTCCCGTATGTAATCACTGGCAACACACACTGGTCAAAGACTTTTGTCTTGAGACATTGAGGAATTTTGGATGCGAATACATCACGTAACTTCCCGAATGCAGCCCATCCGAGCTGGATTCGTCGAGAGATCTCTTTCTCGAAGTTGGACTTACCTAACTGGACCGTCTGTCCCAGGTAAACGTAATGGTCAACAACATCGAGTGTAATGTTCCCAACATTAACTGGAGCGGGTACAACATGGGCATTGGACATGATTTTCGTCTTGTCCATGTTCATCTTAAGACCCACTCTTTGAGAAGCATTACTGAGATCTTCGAGCATTGTGTTCAGGTCTTCCAAGGTCTCAGCTATGAGAACTACATCATCGGCAAACCGAAGGTTTGTAAGATACTCGCCATTAATGTTGATGCCGTATCCTTTCCAGTCTAGAAGCTTGAAGATATCCTCCAACGCAGCTGTGAACAGTTTCGGAGAAATAACGTCTCCCTGTCTCACACCTCGCTGTAGTTGGATAGGATTAGAGCTTTGGTTCTGTAATCGGACCGACATAGTGGCGTTTTGGTATAAGTACCTCAGCACTTCGATGTACCTGTAGTCTACTTGACACCTCTGGAGAGACTGCAGCACTGCCCAGGTCTCGATCGAATCGAAGGCTTTCTCATAGTCCACGAACGCCAAGCAAAGTGGCAAGTTATACTCTTCTGTCTTCTGTATAACTTGACGCAGCGTATGGATGTGGTCTATGGTACTGTAGCCTTTTCGGAACCCGGCTTGTTCGGGAGGTTGGAAGTCGTCGAACCTGCGCGCGAGACGATTCGTAATGACTCTCGAAAACAGCTTGTAGATATGGCTCAGAAGCGAGATGAGTCTATAGTTTTTCAGGAGCGTCTTATCACCCTTCTTGAAAAACAACATCACATCGCCTCTGCTCCATGCCTTTGGCGTTCTGCCCTCGAGGATAACGGAATTGAATAGCTTCTGGAGGACCTTAAGTATCGGTTTATCACCCGCTTTCAGAAGCTCTGTTGTGATTCCGTCATCACCCGCCGCCTTGTTGTTCTTAAGCTGCTTGAGAGCCATTCTAATCTCATACAGGCTGACGTCCGGGATATCTTCAGTATAGTGTCGGGTCAGCTTGGCTCTAGGATCTTTAGCCTTGCTTTCTACAGGTGTTTTTGTGGAGTAAAGCTGGCCATAAAAACTCTCGATCTCTCTCAGAATTTCAGGTGTTGATGAAATGATGTCACCTACCTCAGTTTTCAGCCTCGTCATTTGACTTTGCCCAATAGACAGATCTCTTGCGAACACTTTGGAGCCTTTATTGCGCTCAATCGCCGACTTAATACTTTCGGTATTAAATCGGCGAAGGTCACTCGTCAGGGACTTAGAGATCTGCCTATTTAGCCGACGATAGCGAAGGGCATCCGCATAGAGTTAAAATAGTGCATTGTTATTATCAAAATTAACTAAAAGGGTTTATGACCAATTGTGCATTACGGGTTTTCAAGTTAGTGTCTATTCATACATTAATTCACAGGTAGTCTTGGCATGGTTAAAAACAAAACCCACCAAATTGCCAGCTTATGTTGCAAACAGGGTCAAGTCCAGTAGTGAAATAACAAATAATAAATATAGCCACGACATGGTCGCCACATACTACGTTTGGAACACGACTCGCGCAGCTTGCAGGTAATCCCGTGTTAATCGGCGTCGACAGCAACGCGCACTCTCCAATGACACAGAGTACAGAAGGAACCACATGGAAGGTTTTATACTTGGCTGGAACCTTATGATACACAATGCTCCCAACCAACCTCCCACATTTAGCGGACCAAATGGCAAGTCCAATGTCGATTTGACGCTTACAACCAGAGGGTTTAACGTACGCGACTGGACGGTGCATGAGGGTGCCAGCCTCAGTGACCATCAGCTGATTACCTTCACAGTTGCTTCTCAGTGTCAGCCATCGCAGTTAGTGGAGAAGGAGGACAAGCTGCCGGCACCGCACCGTTTAGAGTGAAAGGTGTGGACTGGGCTAGGTTCTGCTCTGTGCTGCATGTCCGCGTAAGAAAGTTGAGCTCCAGCCTTTCAGCCCCATCGTACTGTGAGGAATTTACTAGAGTCTTGTTGCGTACTGCAGAGAAGTTATTGGCCAACTTGCGTATAAAGACGAAGATAGATACGAGTGGTGGTCACCGGAACTAGATCAGTTACGCAATAAAGTCAGCAGGACTCGTCGCGATTGGCAGCGATCACGTCGTGCAGGCGGAATCCAGGTAGAGCTTCTTCATGAGTTACTACGCTCCATTAGACTATCATACAAGGAGGCCATGAAGAAGGCAGAGTTCCTGCATGAGCACAGCATTCGCATCCTCTGCGAAAGCAGTGCCTCTCAGTTTCTGCAGGTGAACGCTGTAGTGCCGCAGGGTTCTATAATATCGCCCACGCTGTTCCTTCTGCATATCATCATCATCATCATCATCAGCCCATTTTATGTCCCCACTGCTGGGGCACGAGCCTTCCCTATGGATGGATAGGGAGAACGGACCATAAACCACCACGCAGGCCCAGTGCGGGTTGGTGGTTGTTAAAGACTGCTAATGCAGCCGAGATCAACGGCTTTACGTGCCTTCCGAAGCACGGAGGAGCTCGAGATGATTCATTTTTGGTCACCCATCTGATGACCGGCCATTGCGAAAGTTGCTTAACCTCAACACTCGCAGACCGGGTGCGTTAACCACTTCGCCTTCGAGCTCCTCTTCTTCTTCTTCTGCATATCAATGACATTTGGGTAACATTAATTGCTATGCAGACGACAGTACAGTACATCGGCGTTATTTGGGTCACCCTGCGGCAAAGCGAGCCGATGTAGCGGAGTCGAGACGGAAGATTGTCATTGAGCTGGACGAGGAAACTTGGTCCAGTTCAATGCCAAAAAAACACAGGTCTGCGCTGTCACTACTAAATAGTCCGCATTTCTCCCCCAACCCTCATTCCAGAGCAACCTATTACCCATCCAGACTGGTCTCAGTCTCTTAGGTATGGACATCCACAGCGACCTCAACCTGAAGAGCTATATTGAGAGCATCATAACCACAACCTCACGTAAACTCGGAATCCTGAACAAAGTGAAGCGGTTCTTCACGCCGGAGCAACGTTGTCTTTTGTATAAGACTCATGTGCGCTCCTGCGTGGAATATTGCTCTCATCTTTGGGACGGATCCGCCAAGTACTTGCTCGAAGCTCTTGACAGGTTGCAGAGACGTGCTGTCCGTGCTATCGGTAACGATCACGTTACGACCATCTGGAGCCGTTACAGCTACGTAGGGACATTGCTTCCCTAAGTGCTTTCTACCGCTTGTACCACGGTGAATGCTCTGAGAAGCTCCTTGACCTCATTCCTCCCTCTCCATTTCTTTCCAAATCGACGTGTGCAAGTCTGAGAAGCCACCCTCATACACGTATTAAAAAGTTTGGACAATCGTTCTTTGCCGAACTGCCCGTATGTGGAATACGCTTCCCGCACACGTATTTCCCTCCTCTTTCTCTCCCGGGTTATTTAAGCGGGGTGTGAAAAAGCATTTATGCAGGCCGCCATAGTGTGAGCGTTCGGCATAGCGTGGTTGCGCTGTGATGAACGCTTTCACTTCTTAGGCTTCACTGGCTACTTTTCATCAGGCAGGGTGAGGCCATTTTAGCGTGCCACAAAAAAAAAGAGTTGGATTTCTACCGCAAAATCGTTGAGTCAGGTAACGACGACCCTTGGGGTGCAGCTTACCGTGTTGCAAGTGGGCGCTTGCGTCCCCCGCCGAACGCCATCAACGGTATGAAACTCCTACAGGGATACACGGCAGCTTCCGGTAACACTATGGACGCATTGCTCGCCTCACTGCACCCAGACGACACACCAGAGACGGATACATCCTACCACCGGGTCATGCGTATAACCGCCGCCTTTGCGCCATCCGGGCGCGACTCTGAGGAACCGAGCAAACTCTCGCTCGAGAACATCATCAGTGCGCTTCCTAACACGGCCGCCGGTGCGGATGGTATCACTGCTAGGATCGTCAAGTGGGCTTGGAAGGCCGCGTCCAACGAGATGTGGCACATGTACAGGTTATGCATCACTCAGGGTATTTTTCCAGACATTTGGAAGACCGGAAAGCTGCTCGTTCTGCCGAAGGGAAACGGTAAGCCTCTCTCTGACCCTAAGGCCTACAGACCGATAACTCTACTACCGATTTTAGGTAAGATACTGGAACGCGTCATAATTTCCTGCGCCCCCTGTCTGCACTGTCACATTTCGGAGTCTCAGCACGGGTTTTCCCGTGGCCGCTCTTGGTCACGGCGCTACAGCGTATTAACGCTCTTACAGACTGCAGTGAGCTCCATACGTGCAGCTGATCCTTTTGGATATCTCAGGTGCTTTTGACAACGCGTGGTTTTTTTTTTTTTTGAGAGAGTTTGCTGATTGCCTCAGACGGCATTTTCAGCTTCACCGGGCTTTTTTGGGGGATGGTCAACGCGTGGTGGCCGATGGTTCTTGTAAAGGCCAAACAGGCCGGCATTCCGCCGAACCTGTACAGAATCTTGGTCAGTCACTTCACGAACCGGCGTGTGGGTCTCTTTGTTGGGAACCAAACGTCGTGGAAGCAGTGTACCATGGGACATCCACAGGGATCAGTACTGGGCCCGACACTTTGGAACCGCCTCCTAATTGACCTCCTGCTGCTGCCGAGACCTGACGGTGTCCACTCGTATGCCGACGATGTGACGATCGTTATTGAGACCACATCGCGTGCTGAAATCGAGCGCAACTCCGCGTCCATGCTAAGATCCATATCCGATTAGGGAAACCGGAATCGACTTGGTTTTTCCCCTGGAAAATGACCTATAAAGGGAAATTTAAGCGCCCTCCGACCATCAGACTCGAGGGGGCCTCGATACCGTCCGTCACTCAGGCCAAGGTATTGGGTGTGACCCTAGATGATGCGAGGTCCTACGCGCCACATGCGAGACTTATCGGTGAGAACGCCTCCAACTGCTTCGGCAAAGTCGCACGTGTTTCCGCATTGACATGGGGTATGAAGTACCGGGCCCTTAGGTTCCTGTTTACAGGGACCTATGTGGCTGTTTTGACGTACGCAGCGGCAGTATGGTACCGACGTCCATCTTACTTCGTCGTAAGAAGAGCGCTACTTAGTACGCAGAGACCGGCGCTAATTTTGCTAACGAAAGCCTACAGAACATGCAGTACCGCAGCGTTACCCGTGCTTGCTGGTGTTCCCCCTGCCGATCTGGAGGTTGTTCGTGCAGGAAGATTTGCGGAGGAGGGAGTCCAACTGGCGCCTGAAAGCGCTGGAAACTGCGGCCATCATTAGTGAGGACATCGTTACCATTTGGCAGGAGCGCTGGAAAACGAGTGAGGACGGCCGCGAACTTTACAGTTTCTTTCCCGACGTAGCTGTGAGGCTCTTACAGGACTGGGTAGAATCCGATTATGTAGTTTCCCAGATGCTCACAGGACACGGTTGCTTTAGGCAGCGTCTACACCGACTTACGTTTTGCGAGACCGCACTGTACCCCTGTGGAGCTGGCGTTGAAGAGAGCCGAGATCACGTGCTTTGGGAATGTGAATTGTACGCGGTCGCCAGAGACACAATGCTGGACCAAATACACAGGACAGAACCCGGCCCGACGTATCACAAGGACCTCACAAGTTGCCGAAGTAACTTCAAAGCGCTGCGCGACTTCGCGCACTCCTGGCACACTATTCGACGAACGTTTGAGTGAGGACAAGGTATAAGCACGTAGAGCAGCCCGACGCGAAGTCATGTACTATGGTATCCACGCCCCAGAAGGGGGAGAGTTGGCAACAGAAAGGATGGAATTAGAAAATTTGTAGGGAGCGAAGTGAAAGCGCAGACGGGGAAAGAGCCAATGCAAGTACCCTCGCGCTCTCCCGAGATTCGGTCCGTATGCCGCAAGGTAGGCATGACCATAGGTTGCTCATCACCACCACCGGTTTTGGTCATATGTAAACACTAATGAAAATCTTGCAGACCGAGAAGGTCAAGAGGGATAGATGCTCATCTGCTACAAAAAAATGAAAAATGAAAAAAATTAAAAATTGTTTATTGTGTCTAAAGGGTACATTAAGTTTTAACCGTATCTGGAGCACCCGTTTAAGCAAAGATGTGCTTGTTTTGGGATACTCCGCTCTTCCATAATAATAACAAATAGTACCTAGTTAAGTTTATTTCCTATTACTTATAAAATATTTTACATTAATATTTTACAGAAATAATTATAATATTTTAAGCCAAGAGAAATATATGCCCATGTTTACGTATATAAATATGTGTTAGTGTGTGTTGGTGTACCATTATACAATAATATTATAATATATATACCTATATTTTATACTTACATTTTGTGCTAATTAATATCTAGATTAATATCTAGTGTATGACAGACTTGTCATAATTATGATTTGTGTAATCTTATTTAGTCATGAACCAAGCACTCAATTTCATTATAATTTTTGGTCTTAAGCCAGTCGGTGAGAACCTTATTGCATTCATGGTATGTGAGCGGATAGATATTTAAGTGTTTGTTAACCAGATTGTATAAGTGTGCTGATTCTCTGGGGTACTGCCTCTTAGCAAATGATGTATGTACTTTAATAGCCTTAGCAACACTGTGACTTCTTCTTTTATTGCAGAGACTAGGGTCATAAGGCAGTGACTTGTGCTTATTAAGTACGATGCTTAATATATATAGTTTTCTTACAGTTAGAAGGTACACTTATATACAGACACTCAGTCGGAAATCTGTAAGGTTTTAAGTCCATAATATGTTATATGTTATATGTATTATGTATTAATTTTGTATTGTAATAAACTAACCCTAATCATAAGAGATTGTTACTAACACCATTATGGGCCCTGCCTGAAATAAATCATTATTATTATTATTATTATTATAATCTTTAATAGGTATCTTTGAGCTCTTTCCAAATTAATAAATTTAGTTTTTGTGGCGCCACCCCATACTGGTAGGCAGTAGGCAATCACCGATTGGGCCAGTGATCGCAAGAGATTTTTATTAGCAATATAGGATCTTAAAGGTCCAAATTAGTTTGCGGATTCTGTTCTATCTTGGTATGCACATTCTGAGCTCATTATCTCAGAATGTGCATACCAAGATAGTCGTTGGTCCAACATTATGCCGAGGTATTTTGTGGATTCAACTTTGCTTATGGGAGTGCAAGAGCAGTTTGACAATATTTGGGTTTGCACATTTGTGGATTTTAATACGAAAATCCTCCGAAGGTTGAGTGCGTTTATACATCGAAAAGCACATATAGTTAGTCTTTTGAGTGTTCAGAGTTAGCAAATTCGAATCAAGCCAGGCAGCTGTTTGAGCTAAACCCTTTTCGGCGAATATACGAACACTGTCCCAGGTTTTGCCAGCAAATACTATTTCAGTATCGTCTGCGTAAAAAAAAATATGTGTTTCGTCAATCGGTATTCGTAAGAGGCTGTTAATGTAAACGAGGAACAGTGTTGGACCCAGGACACTCCCCTGCTGGACTCCATAGGACACGTTTGCGTCAGAGCTAACAATTTCGCCAATTTTTACTCTTTGTTGGGCTTGACCTCTTACGCCTATGTTCTCTAGCCTATGTATAAGAATGGAGACTGGAACTGTATCAAACGCCTTTTTTAAATCAAGAAAAACCGCCAAACATTTTTCTCTTTTCTCTACTTTGTCGATGATAATAGATGTGAGGGCCTGTATGGTATCTTCGGTTGACATTCCTTTGCGAAAGCCGAATTGTGAAGGTGACAGAATTTTGAATTAAGTTTAAAATTATTTAAAGCGCTCGCTTTGAATAATTTTAAACTTTTTTTTACAAGCGTAAGGCTTGTAAAGTACAAAATTATAATAGAAGAACATGCATCATTACGCTGAGAAAAGTACAAAACTATATTTGAGAAGCATGCAACATTACTCTGACCTAGTCACGTAGTTTCCAGAAGTCGGGTTATCTGTGCTTCATTTCTAATTATAATAATGGGAGAGTTCTCATCTTTTCTTAAATAGACGCGTCCATAAGCAGTCCAGCAGAACTTGTATCCTTTGCTTTTGACAATATCGCGTGCAAGAAAGTGCAAACAGGCAGCCTTTGCTGTCAGCTGTTCAGAAGTATAGATCAGTACATTTTCGTTGACAGTATGGCCAAGGTGCTTAACGCATAGTTTTTCTTTGTGTCATACGAGTATGTTGTAGGATTTAGCCATTTTCAAGAACTCCGTTTTTGTATTGTAGAAGACAGTTCCACTATTATTGGTGAGTTTGTAATAGAATTATTTTTCTTATTCTTTGTTTGGACGCGGTAGATATCTTTGATGTCATTTACCGCAATCGGACAACCTATAGTTTCGGACAGCTTGACCACCATTTTAACCAGATCATGTTTGTCTTCTTGTAGGTTTTTAGGCACGTTTTTAAGCTCAATGTTTGATTTCCGACTTCCACGCTGTAGGTCTTCAATCTTGTCTTTCAATTGAGTAATATAATCTTTTTCCCGTCTTATTTGGACTTCCAGCCGTTCTATTTTATTTTTTAATTCGTTATTCTGTTCTGTTAGAAAATTTATCGAGCTCTCTATATTACTGTTCGTTGTCTTAATTTCAGTTATAACAGGAAAAATCTTTTTTAAGTCATTATATTGTTCAGCCATCAGGGATGCTATCATGCTTTTAATATCTTCCCTAAAAGCATTGAAATCAGCCTCGTAATCAGACTCCCTTCTCCTTTATTGGCGTTGAGGGTTATTGTATCCATTAGGTGAAGTTTCATCTTTAAGGTCAAAAAGGTTTGATTCCGATGATGACTTGTTCATAGCGCTTTCTGTACCAGGATATAATAAAACCGAAGAGTCTCAGGACCAGAACTCTAGGCCAGGCTTCATAATCTCTTCCAACTCTGGCATTGAAGTCCCCTTGTAAGAGAATCTGCTCTGTGGGGCGCATGGCTTCGATGCATTGTGTCAATTCCTCATAAAACTTCTCCTTGACGTCATCAGACTTGTCCAGTGTTGGAGCATAGACACTGATGACATTAAGGTAGTTGTCATTTTCCAGGTGGAGGCGCAGTGTGGTAACGCGATCTGATACATGTACCGGACACTCTTGGAGACGCTGTACTATTTGGTTTTTAATTGCGAATCCTCCACCTAACCGTCTTGGTTCTGAGGTTGGGAGCCCTTTCCAAAAGAAAGTGTACCCGCCGCCCTGTTCCACCAACTCACCTTCATTGGCAAGATGTGTTTCGCTGAGTGCAGCCACATCCACGTTATAGCGATGAAGCTCTCGAGCTATAATGGCAATTTTCCGTTCGGGACAGGCATTATTATCTCGATCCAGGAGCGTCCGGACGTTCCACGCGCCAAATGTCATGTCAGATGTTACATACTTATTTTTTTCCTTGTGATGTCGACCACGAATTAAGAGATGCGGAGGCAGCCGCGGTTACTACCATCCTTAAGATTGGGGTAAGCATTTTTTGGGGCACCTTTTCTAGCCCCCTCCTCGGCTGAGTGAGGAAAGCAGTGCCTCCCTGAAAAGGGCTGATTTGTCACTCCAGGTGCTGCCGAATCCCCTCTGTTACTCCATAGTTGCAGAGTGAAAACGACCACGGCGTAATACAACACCTCCAGTGCCGCCCATGTGCAGGCCTTAGACAAAGCCCGACTTGCATCTAGCCAGACCTTTCTACCTCAGCCCATCGCCACAAAACTTTTAACAACTCGGAATCAATTTTCAGAAGCCAGTCAAGTGCGCAGGAGATATTTTGGTGCCCAAACGTACGCGCCAACGCAAGTGCACACACCCGTCTTTCCTCTTCTTAACCCGGTGGAACGAAAGACCGCTACGACCAGAGAAGAGGTCAGATGAAGCTTGGAGTTATATTTCGACAGGTCGCCAACCCATCGCCCAGACAGAAACAAAAGTTTACGGTCCTTTTCCATTTGTCGCCTCTTACGACATCCATTGGATATATGGAATGGAGTGGTACTATTCTAATCTGCCGGAAACCACACGGCAATGTACCGCCGAACTAAAGATTTTGCGAACCGGTCGCCTCAAGTTGCGTGGAGCGATTGCGCGCCTGAGCCCGTTCATAGACGGACGAGGTTTGCTCAGAGTAGGAGGAAGATTACGGAACTCAAGTTTGAACTATTCGGCGCGTCACCCTCTGTTGCTTCCCAAGAAGGGACATCTAGTGGAATTGCTGGTGATGGATCGGCACATTAGAAATTCCCATGCTGGCTGCAACGCCTTGCTAGCCTCGCTTCAGAGGGAATTCTGGATATTATCGGGACGTCGTACGGTCCGGAGCGTCGTGTTTTGGTGCTTGCCTTGTTTTTGGCTCAAGGCAGTCACGATGCAACCCCAAATGGGGGACCTACCACCTGATCGGATGAATGGGGACAGGCCGTTTTCCGGAGTCGGCGCTGACTTTGCTGGCCCATTCATGATTAAAGCTTCGCGATAGCGGAATACGAAGCTCATTAAGGCGCCTTGGTGGATAGACAGACAAAGACGCACAAGTAATTGTGCGTCTTTGTCTGTCTATCAAGTCACCAAGGCGGTATATCTCGGGGTGGTTGCTGATCTGACGACGAAAGCTTTCATTGCTAGCTTGGACAGATTTCTTTCCCGTAGGGGACTGCCGTCGCTGATCCGTTCCGATAACGGAACCAATTATGTGGGTGCGGAACGTTATTTAAGAGAAGTAGTTGAGTTTCTAAATGTAAATCAGGTGGACATCGGAACAGCACTCTCCCGTCGGGGCATCAACTGGACCTTCAGTTCTCCGGGATGTCCCCACTGGGGTGGGATTTTTGAAGCAGTTGTTAAGTCGGTAAAGACACATTTAGCTCGCGTGATCGGACAAACTGCGCTAATGTTTGAGGAACTAACTACAGTATTTTGTAAAATTGAGTCGGCGCTCAATTCGCGTCCGTTGTGCCCGCTCAGTTCGGATCCCAATGACCTGGAGGCCTTAACTCCTGGTAATTTCTTGATAGGTCAGCCACATAACGCGTTGCCAGAGTACCCGTTTTCGGAAGGCACTCGGTTGAGGTTGTCTCGGTGCAGCAGATGACTCAGAATTTTTAGAGGCGCTGGTCGCTCGAGTATCTGCTCATCCTGCAGCAGCGCCTTAAGTGGACTGATAGAACCAGTCCC
Organism: Eudonia mercurella; assembly: GCA_963082485.1. Lineage (NCBI taxonomy): Eukaryota > Metazoa > Arthropoda > Insecta > Lepidoptera > Crambidae > Eudonia > Eudonia mercurella. The sequence goes on from OY720046.1 coordinate 13,112,663, forward strand.
CCCAGTATTACATACATATTACATACAGTAAGATGCTAACTTGCCGCCACTGCGCTGGCGAAGGGGGCGTATTTTTAACCTGTTCCCTGGTAAGGATGAGACGCCCCGGTCTGCAGAGGTCCTGCGGTTGGGGATTCGGTACTTAAGCGAGTGGTAGCAAATTTGTCAGGACTGCCTGTTGAGACCCCCAAGACCCCCTTTTTTATAATTTTTATATTTATTAGGACAACCAACAGTTTAAACATATAAAATATTATAATATTCTTAGGTGTCAATATTCGCAAACGTCGACTACTCGTGCGTGGTGTTCCGCGCGCGCTACCGCACTCTCTTGGTGAAGAAGCCGCTGCTGCGCCTGCAGCGGTGGTGCGCGGGCGCAGTCGCCATGTGCGGCGACTTCCAGTTCATTCAGATCGACTTCTTCATCGAGATCATCTATGCAGGTAGTATTCTTTTATTGTTTTCTAAAGTTTACCAAACACTACTCATTACGGATCTACTCGCGTTTATTTTACACATTACTTTTATGCATTGCATTTTTCAGGATAAACATTAAACCAAATTATTATTATTAGCCCTTAATTTCTCACTGCTGGGCAAAGGCCTCCCTCCATTTCTTCCACCCATTGCGGTCCTTAGCTAATTGATTCCAATTTTGGTTAAATATATCCAGTTCGTCCCGCCATCTTCTTCTCGGTCTACCGCGGCGCCTCCGTGTTGTGTTTGGCTTCCAATATGTTGCTAACTTGGCCCATGACACTTTTGGCATGCGGCAGAAGACGTGACCAATAGCTTTACGTGCCTTCCGAAGCTCGAGAAGATAAATCGTCGTGTACGCGATGCGGATCGGTGCAGACGCATCATATTAAAATAAATAATATTACGCGTAGCGCGGCACAAGCCGCTGCTCGATTAGCGTCATGAGTGACAAACTCGTGGCAAATGAACTCCTGGCGTTTCTACAACAAAAGCTGGACGTCATGGACGAGGTGAGCGCAGTGCAAATTTGCAAGTCCAGCTTCAGTGAAGATGAGGTGGCTGCTGCGAAGAAGCTGCTCTACGAGTCTGTCGGCAAGAGCGACCAGATGGTGTCTCGGAGACGAGATGGGACGCAGAAGAGCCTACAGGAGATCATAACACTGATCAAAGGAACCGATCCAGATGACATGCCGACGTTTGTGGCGAGAGACCTCAACAAGTTGCCTCCCGTCACCTTCGATCATGTCGACGTCACCTGCCTCCTGAAGGACATCGTGTCTCTGAAGGCGAGTATGGCTGAAGTGATGCAGAAATTTCAGGCATCCGAAAATACCGTGAGTGAGTTGCGCAAGGAAGTTGATTGTCTACGCGAATCACTCGCGGTAAGTAGGTCATCGATCGCAGGCTCATATGTCAACACTCGACGAGGGGCCTGCCTCGATACGTCTATGTCGAGCTGCAAGTCAGCAGTTTCGGCGCCGTCTCCGATACGACCCGAGCCGAGCCGAGCGCCGCCGTCGCAGTTGTCAGCCGCGAGCGCAGTCCCTATGCCCCGCGCGCCTGCCCCCGCCGCCGCCGCCGCCTCGCTGCCTGCATCGCCGGCCGTGACGACGCATGCGCCTATCACGTGTGCGCCCGTCAACTGTCGACGCCGCGATTTCGCAGCTGTTGTTGCCGCCAATACAAAAATACGGTCGCAGCGACCAGTCGCCGAAACAAAGGCCGCTTCACGAAACATCGCTCACCCGGATCAAAACGAGGATGGCTTCGTCGTGGTTCGAAACAAGAAGCGATGTCGTCAGCGAGCAAGCCAGAACCGTTGCGGTACCGCACCGACAGGGCCCAACTTCCTGCTGCGTGCTGCAACACCGACCACGACCATGTACCTGTCCCGACTGCATCACACCACCACATCGCAGGAGGTAGCAGAGTTCATACGAATGAAGTCTAACTTTAATTTGAGGATTGGACCGCTGGAGTCGCGCCATAATGCGAGCTTCAAAGCGTTTGTGGTGCGAGTCCCAACATCAAAGCTGGACATCTTCATGAAGGAAGACTTCTGACCGAAGGGTGTAGTCTACAGGCGCTTCCATGGAAAGTTGCCTGTTGCTACCAAGTTGGCACAGTAGATGCCAATCAAATAATACTAACATAGTTATTAAGTTATTTTATATACTAACAAAAAAATTGTTTTTTAATTTTTTATGTATGTTTGTCTGTAAGGTATTTATTATATGGGCCGCTCTGTATTTTTACCATCTTTTACATTGTTTGTTGCCTGAAATAAAGATTTATTATTATTATTATTATTATTCTCTTTATTTATTTTCTTTCTTAAAACTAGATTTTTACAATATTTTAATATAAAAGCAATAAAACATTATAAAAACCTAATCCTAGAGTACCACCAACAGCGGGGCAGGGCCCAAGCTACCGGTGGTCAGGGCTGCAGAGTGAGAAACCTCCTGACAATACGTGCCATAATATTATTATTATTATTATTATAAACTTTTGGTCACCCATCCGATGACCATTGACCATTAATAATATCAACCGATATTATTAATCATCAAATATCGATATATAATAAAGAGATATATTCAATCAAATATCGACCAAAATTTAATCTATGGTTCACGTTGCAAGCGGGAGATGGCCGACACAAATACTGAACTTACAATATTAACAAGTTCTTATCCTTCCTTATATAATTTGGTACTGAATAAGTAAAAACAACTTATATACGATAATATATTTAAATTATCGATATTTATGTATGTTTTTGATTGATATATGGTAAAATATCGATATATTTCTTACATGAACATCGCTAAAGTAACCCCATTCTACTGCAATTGTTTTCAGACTCGTTGACATACGACATGTGGGCGTACGGACGGGATCCGCGGTCGTTCGACGCGCGCAGAACCATGTGGTACGTCAACGAAAAGCGGGGGCGGCCCGAAATCGACAATTCTACAAACCGTTTCGAGAACAGGTGGATAGTGGAGTGAGCAAATAAATAATGTAAAAAAACTTTTAATTTCAGACAACATCAGTCCATAGTGTTAATAACAATGATCTTAGAGCTATGTTAGTAATACAAAAAATATAAAATATCGTTGGGTATATATAAGTAAAGAAATAGGTTGAAATAAAACTACTTTTACGGATCTACTTACGTTTATTTATACTTTTATTTTATTTATGTTTATCCTGACGTTCGAACCCTTTGCAGAGTCTGTGGTCACAGGGAGACTGAGGTGTTGGTCGTCTCATAATTAGTTGGCAGCTTGTATACCAATGATTGATTAAATTATACCCTACTAGCATATTGCAGAATATAAAACATTGTCGGGTATAAGTAAAGAAACAGTTTGAAATAAAACTACTTTATTTAAACGCGTTTATTTTATACATTAATTTAATTTTTGCGTAAAACGGAACTCACGTGATTAAATAATAAAAAACTCTAAAAACTAACAAATAATATTTAAACCTATTATAATTATTATCATCACATATATTATGTAAGTTCAAATATTTTTATTTTCCAAGCGGCGTCGCGTCGGGGGACCGTTAAAATTTATAAAGTATTTTTTTAAGAACAGCTAATTCATTATTACGAATTACATTTAGGGTGCGTTCCGAGTCACGATTATATCGATTACAGCGCTACGAACGCTCACAGCCGTTCCGATTCCGAGTGGGATATCACGCTAAAACTTTGCTAAAGCCGACAAATGACAGATGTTGATTCGGAACGCTCGTTACCTAGCTTACATTTTTTTTATCATCACAGAATGGATAATAGTACTATTATTCATAACCTCGAACTTTGTTTGTTTGTTTGTTGTTTTGAGTTTTGATTGTGATTTACTTCAGTGCCATCTGAGTGCCATGGATCACTGGCTTGAAATTATTTTTGCTCTCGATAGCGATGATAGTGACGAAGAGCGTTTGATTATTGAGTCGTCTTCGTCCTCGGATGAGGATGTAGCTATGATGTTCATGACCAAGAAAAGAAGACATAATCTGCACCGAGTACCACGCATACAAAATTATATTGAACGAACAGTGTCAAACTTTTGACATTGACAGCTAACTGACAGGACGCTCACAGTAATTTCGCTCCGAGGCATGGTCGTTGTGAGCGCCAGATGGCGCAGACAATGACGTCATGAATGACGTTACGCTAGATTTCGTAGACGCGCTCACGGCGATTCGGAACGACTGTTATCGCGCTAATATCGATATTATTGTGACTCGGAACGCACCCTTCTTAAGTTTCATGCATAGTCTACGCTCTACGTACACAATGCATAATGGGCCTGCGATCTGACTGTGCAGTGGGTTCCGACGGTATTTCTGGATCATTTCTAAAAAGATTTGTTAAAGTTTTGGTCTCCCCCATTGCATTCCTTTCCAACCTAGCCTTTGAAACGGGAGTATTCCCTGATGCGTATAAGGTGGCAGTTGTTCACCCTATCTACAAGGGTGGGGATAGAAACAGTGTGAATAACTATAGACCTATTTCTATTCTGCCAAATCTATCGAAAATTTTGGAGAAACTATTGAATAAAAGACTTGTTACCTTTCTAAATTCACAAAATATCTTATTATCAAATCAATACGGATTTCGATCAGGTTTTTCAACAAACGACGCGGTCTTAGACCTAACAAATAGGGTGGTGACTGAATTGGACGGCAAAAACAAAGTAATTGGAATTTTTTTGGACCTTGCTAAGGCGTTCGACACGGTCTCTGTCCCCATTTTTCTCACAAAGCTCGAAAACATGGGCATTAGGGGCACTCAGTTGGCCCTCTTCCAAAGCTATCTAACAGGACGGCGACAATGTGTTAAGATTGGTGATTGGGTCAGCGGTGAGCTTTCACTTACTTACGGAGTTCCTCAGGGTAGTGTCATCGGCCCTACGCTATTTCTGTCATATATAAATGACCTTTGTAAGTACGCCCTTCAAAATGGAGAAATTTTCACTTACGCCGATGACACTGCCCTCATTTTTCGCGGGAGGACATGGTCAGAAGCCTTCGGTCATGCGCAGTCGGGCTTTGAACAGATCTCGAAATGGCTAGTTAAAAACTTACTAACATTAAATGTAAATAAAACAAAGTATATAACTTTTTTTCTTAATAGCTCTGGCCAACCACCGTCCGGATCTTTTACTATTAAGGCACACAACTGCAAGTCTAGAGGGGACCCTTGCAGTTGTCCTAGTCTCACTAGCACGGACTCCATTAAGTATCTTGACGTACAAATTGACTATAGACTAAAGTTCCACCATCATATTGACGCACTCTCATCCAGAATTCGTAAATTAGTTTTCATTTTTAAGAACTTGCGCCATATTGCGGACAAATCAGTGATAAAACTGGTGTACCAGGCTCTTTGTACATCGATAACATCTTACTGCATCATCTCCTGGGGTGGTGCTGCTAAAACCTCACTTTTGAAATTAGAACGGGCGCAACGCGCAGTACTGAAAGTAGGTTGGGGTCTCCCCTTCCTATATCCGACTACTGACCTTTATTCTACTTGCAGAGTACTAACAGTCCGACAACAATTCATTTTAAATATAATTATGAAAACACATTCGCTCACCCCTTATGACCCACATAAATTGGCAGGCAAGCGACGAAAACACGCTGTCTGTCCCTCTGGTTCCCTTACTACTCGTCTCGCGCGCGAAAGTTTTTTGCATCTTGGTGGTTTCGTTTACAATAAACTAAATAAGATCCTTAATTTATACCCTAAATCCCGAAATGAATGTAAAACTATAGTTACCAATTGGCTCCTTCAACAAGATTATGATAGCACGGAAAGTGTAATAACTTTATAACACTCAGTCTTAATTGGGACACATACAATCACTCACACACACACCCTCACACACACACGCTTTCACACACACAACACACACACATATTTAGGGTAGTCTTCTCTACTATGTAGTTAGCACTTAATCATAAGACTATAAGTATCGTACACTAGTCCACTCCGAGGTGGCAGAGAGCCTGGTGATCTGTAACACAGGTTTTGTAAGAAACCAGGTATAGACTCCAGCTCTCACAAAGGTTATGTGAACTATACTTAACTTTACTTTAATTGTAACTACCTTTGTGGAGAAAATAAACTTTTTATTATTATTATTATTATTGGTAAAATACCTCTCGCCTATGGCGGTTAAGTCCGGCAATAGCACAGTCAGCCGGCGTCAGGGCACGAGGGAGAGAAATCGGCGGACAATGCGTGCGGTATCAAGTACCACCGCTTTTTGCATTTTTGCTGTAAGCGAACCGCCGCCAAATCCCAGCCTTTTCAGATGTTTACCCAACGTGGCTGGGATTAGCCCGTTCGCTGATATGACAATCGGGATGATTTCGGCGGACGCCACCTCCCACATTTCGGTCACCTCGTGTAATAGGTCCAAGTACTTCCTTTGTTTTTCAGTCTCGGCCTTCACGAGGTTCTCGTCATGAGGGATAGTGATGTCCACCAAAAACACCTTCGATTGCGCCCGGTCCATCAGCACTATATCGGGCTTATTGGCAAGAACAGTCCTGTCAGTTATGATGGGCCGGTCCCAGTAGAGCCGGATACTGTCATTCTCTAGTACTGGCTCCGGCGTGTATTTATAGTAGGGAAGGCTACGATCGATAAGACTGTACTTCAGTGCAAGCTCTTGGTGGAGGATTTTGGCTGCTTGATTATGCCTGTGCAGATACTCGGTGTTAGCAAGAGCCGAACAACCCGAAACCACATGGCGAAGTGATTCTCCAGGACGGCGACAGGCCCGACAAATGTCCACTGTACCGTCCTTTATGATGTACTTTCGGTAGTTGTTCGTCCTGATAACCTGGTCTTGTATCGCACAGATAAATCCGTGCAGCTCTTTTCCCTTCCATACGGTCTCCCGATCGGATACACTCAATACTGCTCGTGACTGCCATGTCTCGTTGCCCAGATCAAGTGGAGTGAGTCGTTTATCACACGCTATGACATCTCGGTGCATCTTCACATCAGTCTTCGTCATAAAATAGGCTCTAAGGCTGGATATCTCGCGGTCGTGCATGGTTTTAGCGCTTAAAAGGCCTCTACCACCACGTTTCCTCGAGATATACATCCTCATAACCGACGACCTGGGGTGATGCATTCTATGGAGTGTCATAGTAGTGCGGACTTTTCGATCCAGGGCGTTTAATTCGGTCTCAGTCCATCTAAGTATGCCAAAGGTGTATAGAAGAATCGGCATAACCCAGCCGTTATAGGCTTTGACCTTATTGACGCCAGACAAAGAACTGTTAAGTACCTTTGTGAGGCGTTCAAAAAAGGCTTTGCCGACGGACTGTTTTACGTCCGGTTCTTATTATTATTATTATTATTATTAATGCCGCGCGCGGCGAGCTCGGTGTGCGGTAGGAGGCGCGGGGATGGGCGTCACCAAGTGCGGTAGGTAGTGCAACAGACACGTGAGGGCAGACGACGTTGACGGTTGTGTCAATTTTGCGAATTTTTCGGAGTAAATTCTTTTGTTATAATCTGCGACTACACATGTTTTTCTCACTTAGCGGTCCCCCAACGCGACGACGGACGCTTGGAAAATAAAAATATTTGAACTTACATAATACATGTGACGATAATAATTATAATATATTTAAAATATTATTTGTTAGTTTTTAGAGTTTATTTTTAGTGTTTTTAAATTTTTAATTTTACTTTTATTTTGTTTTTTTAAAGTAGGTATAAATATTAGAAATAGAAACAAAAAAAAAACTAAACGCAAATCGGTTCATCCGTTCGGGAGCTACGATACCACAGACAGATACACAGATACACAGACAGACACGTTAAACTTATAACACCCCTCTCTTTTTGCGTCGGGGGTTAAAAATGAGGGTATACAAGCTACCAACTAATTATGATATATGACCAACACCTCAGTCTTCCTGTGACCACAGACTCTGCAAAGAGTTCGAAACTTAGGATAAACATTAAAAAAATTAAATGTATAAAATAAATGCGAGTAGATCCGTAAAAGAAGATTTAATTCAATGTGTAGTGTTCGCATAAACTTTAGAATACATAGGTCTCATCTATTGAAATCAAATCGATTAAAAATCGATTTAAAAAAAATAATTGATCGTAATCGATTTAAAAATCATGCTATTTTAACATTAACATCATATATTTTGGAATGTTGTAAATTTGTGAGAAAACACAAGAGCTTATATTCTCCAGTCAAAATCACGGTAAAAAGGAACAATCGTGGCTTAAACATGCTTATTATGACTCGGTTTTCTAAATTAAAATTTGTTACATCAGGTCCACACTCAATGGCTTTCAAAATCTACAATCACTTACCTAATGACATAAGAGAAGTAAAAGAAACAACACGGTTTTTAACTAACTTGAAGACTTCTTGGCGGGAAAGTCATGTCATGTCATGAGGAGTCATGTCTGCGGTTTTGTTTCATTTTCTAAAATGTGTGTTATATCGAATATTAATGTAAAATAATGGTGGATTATTAACCGTTAAGTGTTCATGAGTGTTGGCAAATGAAACAAAACAGTGCAATGTCACTTTTCAAATTCTCTCAAGAATTCCGCCCGAGGACTTAGTAAAGCCCCACATCTTTACTGAGGGGTATATCATTTTTCACTTCTCATTTCTATTATCATTCATCATCATCATACAGGAAAGAAATATTGCTTATTTATGTACTACTTGTAAGAAAAATTACTTTGACACTGGCTAAATGTGCTAATCGCACAAAGCCATCAACGAAAGAAAAAAAAAACTAAATTGAAAAATTATCTTATTAATAAAAGTAACTAATAATATAAATAAGTTCTTTAATGATAAATTTTAATACTAATTTAAAAAGGCAATATTTTACAGTAATTTAATTTAACAAATATTTTAATTAAGATTGGATATGAGATTAATCACTTTAAATTTAAGGAATATTTTTAATGTATCATGATTTATACTATAAGTATATAGGAGGAGGTTAACGCGCCCGGTCTGCCAGGCAACTTTCGCAAAGGCCGGTCATCGGATGAGTGAACAAAAATTTATTATCTCGAGCTCCTTCGTGCTTCGGAAGGCACGGAAAGCCGTTGGTCCCGGCTGCGTGGTGGTTTATGGCCCGTTCGCCTTATCCATCCATAGGGAAGGCTCGTACCCCAGCAATGGGGACATAAAATGTGCTGATAATGATGATGATGATTTATAGGATATAATTTATATTTTCAGTTTCTATTGTTATTATTTTTTATTTTGAAATGAATATTATTTAATAATAATTCGTAAGTCAATGTAATTATATTGCTATTATATATATAATATTATATATTATATTATTATATAATGGTATAGATATAATAATGCATGATAATGTGACAGCCTCTTCAAATTTACCATGTATTTACAGGGCGTTACATGTATTACAATTTTTAATTTTTAATTTAATTAATGTTAAAATATATAATACAGTAGTAAATACGTTAGCTATACTCCTTCTGTTTGCTATGCCCTTACGGGGCGCTACATTGTTTATTTTTGTACCCTTTATTTAATTACTATGTACACCAATGTGGCATACAATAAATAATTTTGAATTTTAATTTGAATTTGAATTTGAATTTGAACCTTTGATATAAGGCGTCCAGACTCCCGGCTGTCATCGCTAGAATTCTGTTAGTGCTCCCGCGCACTCGCTGCATTACTGAAGCGGTTTTTTTGTGTATAATTGCGTAAAAGTCGTCTATATGTGTATCCGTAAACATACTCGATCCACTGCAAAAACGTGTCAGCCTTAACAGTACCCTGAAAATATTATTATATTTAATCATAAAGGCTCAAACGGTTCTTGGTGGCTTTCGCCCCCCGACTCCTTGCAACGAATTGGCTTTGCGACGTATTCTAATAAGAATACTACAGTGGATATTTTTTAATTATCATCAAATAAAATAAAAGTTATTTTTTAAACATTTCTTTAGAATAGAATAATTAGAATACCGAGGTATTTATTTGACTAACATGTACACACAACATTCATGAACTAAATGAAATTGAAGAGTAAAAGTTGGTAAAAAAATAAATTAATATTATCAATGGAAATAATTATAAAATGTATAAAAATAAAATAATACATCATTGCTGCATGCACAGTGTCGCCGAACAGGATCTGTACTGAGCTACGGGTTAGTTATACGTTGCGTTGATTTTCAGTACAAACCCTTGCATGACGTAGGAGTAAGTATATCATCATCATCATCACATCTTCTCATTTCAGCCCGTGAGCACGCACTGTTGGGTAATACACAACAGTGCGCGCTCACGGGCTTATAAGTCTCCCCTAAACACGCCATCTTAGCCGATCCAGTGCGTGCTTCATCCACTGCCCTCCGGCAACTCCGACGATAGGTAATATACGACACATTATACAGTTTATTAGTTAACTCTGCATAACTCTGCAATGTATTATTTTATTTTTGATGTGTAAAATCTTTCCGCTCGCTTTTTATTTAAGCAATTGTGGGAGTGTTTTCGTGAAATGGGACGGAAGTATGTGTAACAGTGTAACAGGAAGTCGGGGAAGCGCGCAAGAGCGCGCCATTTTGTAAATTTAAAATCGATATTATGAACATGACATATCATTATTATATGTGACATATTGTGTCATTTGACTATCAAAGGTCACTTTGATATGTTAAATGTCTTCTAATGAGTATTTACTGCATTTATTTTATAGTTATAAAATGATGTAATACCTGATATGACCCATTTTTTTTCAGAATATAATGTTAAAATTGCTTATTACTAAGGTGAGATGTCAAATGTTGCACATCATATGCGACTACTATAATCTCGTTCATTTTTTATTCCTTTAATATGTATGAACAGCTTTTAGACGTGGCCTCTTGCGCGGGCATGGGTCTCGGAACAGCTCGAGGCGCAGCTGCCGCGGACTCCGCGTCCCTGAGAAGTTGCCTATGCGTGCGTTGCTTGAGCGTTGTATGAACTTACTTCTGTAATCTCCTTATTATGTGATGTACCTTTGGAGCGAAATGGGTCGGTAGTTCTTCAGTAGGGTCTTGGCTCCTTTTTTGAAAAACAGCGCGTTGACACCTATACTCCACTGCATTAGCAGCTGTTAACATCCACCAACACACTGGGCCTGTGGTGGCTTATGGCCCGCTCTCCCTGTGGTCCAAAGCGAAGGCTCGTGCCCCAGCAGTAGAGACATAAAATAATCTGGAGATGATACGAAGATGTGAGTCTGTTTTGTGTATCAATAAGGTTGAAGACTTTATTTCTCAAAAGAATATTACATTTACTTAAAAATTAGAAACTTAACTGGTATAACGACCGGTATGACGACCTCCTTGGTCGAGTGGCTTGCACACCGGTTTTCATGGTGTCGCTAACTCTGAGGTCCCGGGTTCGATCCCCGGTCGGATCAATTTAGAAATACCTGTTTCTCTATATTGTTTCGGGTCTGGGTGTTTCCTATGTATAATACGTATGTATTTAAGTATATTAAGTATGTTTATCCGTTGTCTAGTTAACCATATAACGAGTTTCTTAAGGAAGCTTTTCTTGGGGCTAGATAATTGGTGTGAGTGTGGGAAACATTTATTTATTTTTTATTTTTTTATTTATTACATAATTATAGAAATTATATAAACATTTATTATTTACAATTGTATTCTTAAACACAGTTAGTAACGTGACAAAGTAGGTAGATTTATAATTTACTAGTCGCCCAGTGGTCGAAATTCGACCGTAATTTTATTAAGGCTGCACGGATTGTACCTAATCAATGAAAAATTAAACAAAGATAGAATGTGAGTTTGGAATATTAAGACATCTACAGCTTCATGGTTGGATCTACAGCTTCGTGGTTAGGATTGGCATTTATTTTATTTATTTATTTTATTTATTACAACACATAACATATTGCAGTCAGTAAGTACAATAAAATTGGGAAAATTTAAAATAATTGGATCTGACTATAACCCAATAAAATGCGTCTGTAACATGGACTATGGTTACATACAAGCAATAAACGTCACAATACAAACAATATCAAAATCAAAATCAATAAATAAATTTAACATAATTCATCATAGTAATAATTTAGACAATAAAACAATTAAAATTTATTTAATTTTTTCCGAATCTAATTCATTCCTATTATTAATTATTATTATTATTATTATTATAGGCATGCAATGTAAACTAGACAACTTTACAAATGTAATTACAAATTATAATTATTATTATTATAGATACGATATCATAGGAAACTTTTTGGATTGCCAAACTGGATTATGGAAATAGTTTACGGATGCTAAGTAAAAAATGTCTCGAGTTGCCACAAAAGATATTAATGTCAGCATTGACTTCTTGGCGGGAAAGTGAAGAGTCATGTCTGCGGTTTTGTTTTATTTTCTAAAATTTGTGTTATGTCGAATATTAATGTGAAATAATGGTGGATTATTAACCGTGAGGCTGCTCGCCCACGTACTACTTTTTGTAGCTCACAAAATCGCAACTACTTTTTCGGCGACTTTTGTAAGCGATTTTGTGAGCGACTCAACGCACACTTGCGTCACTTTGTCGCTGGCTATCGTGGGAAGTGCACTTCATGGATTTACAGAGGAAGTTGGATTTACATAGAAAGGTGTGTATCTGGTTATATTTGAGGAACAGAAGAAAAAAAGAAGGTTCTGGGTTGATTTAATAATTTCGCAGAGATTACTAAAGGGATTATTTCATTTCATGCTGATCTGAGACTTCAACCAAAAAAGTTTTTTTAAATATTATAGAATGTCAATCAATACATTTGATGAGCTTCTGTCATTGATAGAACATGACATAACACATCAGCCTTAAACACTAATAAAAATACCTATCAACGTATTTTCAAGTGTAATTTTCCCTGAAAATATTTCGTGATAAAAATCACTTAAGAATACATAAAATTCACCTAGCAACGTACCTACACAAAATGACTGACAATTCGACAGTAAACCGTTAATTACTTACTTTGTACGGATTTAGAAAATTATTTATTCTAACAAATCAATAATTGATTTTATAATTTCTAAATAATACCTACTAAATTTTTTTAATAAATTAGATCCACCTACCGAAACTTGCTTTTTCTGTCTTGTTAAACGTTGCCCATCTACTATTCAATTTTAAACATATTTCTTCCCATAACATTTTCTTTTTATTGCAATCCTGTGTCGTATAAGGCAGCCCGCTTTTCTACTTCTTCGATTAAAATGTCGATATCGACACCCATTGTCAAGACACGTCCTTCCTTAGCTAGAGTACGTGGTCGACTGTCGCTGAGTAGTGTGCGTCTGCGTTGCTAGGTACATTTCCGAATGTTCCATTTCACATCGACAATCGCGTCGCCCGGGAGGCAGCGATTTTGTTCTAGAGCGACTTTTTGTAGCCGGTGGGCGTTGAAGTATTGAATTCTATATGTTCCATATTCTACTACAAAATAATCGCTCAGCGATTGTCGCTCGTGGGCGAGCTCCCTCAATGGGTGTCGATATCGACATTTTAATCGAAGAAGTAGAAAAGCGGCCTGCCTTATACGACACAGGGCCCTTAGCCAAAGTAACATTACAAAACGATAGCGAAGTTCGAAAAGAACAAAATGTATTTTATTTTATTTTATTTTATTTTATTTGGGAAACAAACAATACAAAATAGTAAATATAAAAAATGTTACACACAAGTTACACAGTAATCAGTAAAGTTTCCACTACTAGTTAACACATATAAAAAATAATAATAATTAGGACTCTAAGACAGTTCATTATTCTAATTCATTAAGTAGAAGTTCACATACCTTAGATTTAAAATTCAAAACGTTACAATTAAATATGTCTATTGATGTGAATTTTTTATTGTAAACATCACAAGATCTGAATAAAAATGTATTACCTACATATTTAGTGCGGTAGTTGGTAAAGAAAATAAATTATTAAGGCGAGAACTTATCCGAGGGCATCCTATACCGATACTTTCTAATCGGAATGGACTGTCAATGATGTTTCTCAAAACTTTAAAAAGAAAAACTTGGTCTTTTTCAATACGACGATTTACCAAAGGAGGAATGCTAATAGGTTGTTGTCTATCTCGTAGCGATCGATAGGATAGATGTTTCTGCATCTTTCTATTGATTCTTTCTATAGACTCTATATGTACCTTATAATCTGGATTCCATACTACAGATGCATACTCCAGGACACTTCGAACATAAGAGTTGTATAAGAGCACAAGAGTAGAACATTGCTTAAAATCTCTACCTATTCTCATTATGAATCCAAGCATCCGGAACGCCTTTGTAGTAATGTGGTCAAAATGAGCTATAAACGTTAACTTGCTGTCCAAAATAACCCCCAAGTCCCTCACCTCGGTAACCCTATTAATATTTTTATTGTATAACCTGTACTCGAATTTAATTACTTTAGATTTACGGGTAAAGGGATTGACATAAGCCGCGCTAAATCACGTGGTCAACGTAATGTCAATCCCATATATTTATTCTTTTCTAACTTCGCTATCGTTTCGTTATCGTTTTTGTAATGTTACTTTGGCTACGGGCTCTGGATTGCAAGAATATCACGATTGCAATAAAAATAAGTATTAGATCCAAAGTCTTAGATCAGCATGACGAATATGAAATAATCCCTTTAGTAATCTCTGAGTAATTATTGGATCAACCCAGAACCTTCTTTTTTTTCTTCTGTTCCTCAAATATAACCAGACACACACCTTTCTATATAAATCCACCTTCATCTATAAATTCATGACGTGCACTTCCCACGATAGCCAGCGACAATGTGACGCAAGTGTGCGTTGAGTCGCTCACAAAATCGCTTACAAAAGTCGCCGAAAAAGTAGTTGCGATTTTGTGAGCTACAAAAAGTAGTACGTGGGCGAGCAGCCTAAGTGTTCGTGAGTGTGCATGAGTGTTGGCAAATGAAACAAAACAGTGCAACGTCACTTTTCAAATTCTCTCAAGAAGTCCGCCCGAGGACTTAGTAAAGCCCCACATCTTTACTGAGATACTCGAGGGGTTGGGTGGTATATCATTTCTCATTTCTATTATCATTCATTATCATCAAACAGAAAAGAAATGTTGCTAATTTATGTATTACTTGTTAGAAAAATTACTTTGACACTGGCTAAATGTGCTAATCGCACGAAGTCATCAACAAAATGAAGAAAAAAAAAATGTCAGCATTTTGTTTAATGGCATTGACAGATTTCGGCCGCTCCTCTTCCATTTTTGAAATTTTTGAAAAGAGTATACCTAGGCTACTCTGTGGTATAGGTATACAGTAAGAGGACTTTACTCATGTGGTAAGAGCACAGAGTGTTAGATATTTACTCATGTGGTAAGAGTATATAAAAGAGATATATGCGTGTGTGTCAAATACATGGTAGTGTGTGTAATGTATGTTTTATTGATTTAATGTATTTTTTATCCCGCCCGATCCTCTAAATGACACTACACATTTACAGAATATAGACTCATTTCTCACCCCTCCCCCTCCCAATTCCTACTTCCTTCTCAAGATCCACCTCCTTCCTCAAGGCCGGCAACCCATCTGCGATTACTTTGGTTTTGCGTGTGTCCATGGGCGGCAGTGATTACTTTCCATCAGGTGACCCGCCTGCTCGTTTGCCTCCTTTTAATATAAAAAAAAACATCTGGCAACAGGCCGAGCGCAGCTGTTGCAAGGTTCCGTGTCCGTAGAGGTTGTCTATAAGTGCGTTGATCAAGCGCTTTTGTATGAAGCTTACCTTCAGGGTGCCAAGTGCAAGTTTCATTCGACAATCGTTAACGTTAACGAAAACGAGAATCATTACGGCAAATTTTAAGGTGTGGTCGCGATTCGTGCGTCGTCCATTTCTGGTAAGCAAGTAAAATGCACGAATCGCCACCACACCAATTTTAACTCTTATCGTTTGTCGCCAGGAGGCGCTGCTAAGATGCCGTACTAATTTTCGTTTTCGTAAACGTAATCGAATGAAAAAACGGTTAGTGACGGTAGTTGTTGACATTGAATGGGCGTCTTTGGCTTTTAATGTAAAAAGTGTTGAATAGTTTCGACGGGCTGGTTAGAACCACGATAACTCATTGGAAGAGCACCTGGCCCGGTATGTCAGAAGGGTACAAGTTCAAATCCTGCTCGTGGAAATTTTTTCAACATTTGCGTTTTTGTAAATTGTTCGCAACAAAATTTGCGTTAAAAATTATTTGAACAATTTGTAATCGAATGAATACGGATCTTAAACAAAACTCACGCTAGACACCCTCCTTATTTTGTAGTGAAAGTTTGTTCGAACCATTGTGACAGCGAGAGTTGCTCCTCACAGTTGGAAGCTTATAAATATGGAGAGTTGTTGAGCAGCAACTTTCGAACCGACTACAAGTGAGGAAACGACTTATGTTTTAAACTTTTATGAAGAGCGAAATAAATAGAAGTAAATGATCGTAAGAACAACTTAGGTATTCTAAAATGAGCTCTAGTGGTGAAAGAATAGAGAATAGATCTAGGGTAATAGCACCAGTGTTCGACACACAGCTTAGTATTCGGCAGAGTCTTCGTCGCCAAAAAATAACATAGATTTTAATTGAAATATTACGTGTAAGAAACACCCTTACCCTATAGTATTATTATTAATTTATGTATTAGCACAATAAAATTCACATTCTTTTTTGTATTTCTCCCAACAACCAGTACAGCTCAAAATCAACCGTCCACCACGAACGCCCAAGCAAAAGTGACCGTCATTTAGTGACTCAATCCGCCATGTTATTTTCCCGCTATTCGTTCCCGCCAACGCTCAGTGTTGCCAGTGAAATAAAAACATTAAGTTCGTTCGGAATAGAGTATCAATTGGGATATAAATTACTAAATTATTAATCAACCTAACATACGGTATGACAGATAGAAGCAGGTGGTCGGTAATAAATTGTTGGTAAAGACTAAAACCAGTTGCTGACTATTATTTTTAATTATTACGCAATGTCGATCGCTGGTTCCTGTCAAACAATGGTGCCGCGACTCTATAAAAAAAATTACAAAAAAATTAAAAAAAAAAACCATTTATTTCGAAGCCTCATAGATGTTAGTAACAATTTCTTTAACCTATTGTTAGTATTACAATTTGTTTATTTTTTTTAACATAAATACACTAAACAAAACAAAATAAAAGAGACAAAAACACTATATATTTACCCCAATACCATATATTTGATTACAATTATTGATGTAGGTATAGTTCGCGCCAAACTTCTAGTCCCCTCTGAAGTTGGCGCGATTCGCGTCGCAGTAGCAAAAAATAGGCGTTAGTAGGGCGAAGGCGGGGACGAGCGGTAGGGCCTGACTGTACAGCTGCGCAACGAAGCAACTTCAGAGGGGACTAGAAGTTTGACGCGACCTATACAACAGAATAGAAAATAGAATATATCGGTATTTATTTGACTAACACTGTACACTCAACATTCATTCATAAACAAAAGATAACCAAAAAGAAAATAAAATGTTTTAAAATCAAAATAACGCCCCAAACGTTCATGTGACATTAGAACCCTTATCTATCCTCAATCCAATACCAAATTTTTCCAAAATTCTTTCACCGTCCATGCAGCCAAATTGTGGAATAAATTGCCTGCCGACATTCGTGAGAGTCCATCGGTTGAAAGATCACGTTATTATTATATATCATCTCAGCCAAAAGACGTCCACTGCTGGACAAAGGTCTCCCCCAAGGATATGAGGGGTATTTGCCGTAATCGCCACGCTTGGCAGGCGGGTTGGCGATCGCAGTAGGTTGAGGGTAACCTCAGAGAGATGCTGCTGCCATTATATATACTTACACATAATTTCCTATAATAATTAAATATAACGTAACTGATTACCAGTGTTCAAAAAGTAGTGATCTTTAAACCGATATGTATCAGTAATTAGTTTCGTAGAATAGTCGCGCAAACTTCCGTTCCACATTACTGCTAGGGTTGGCTGGAAGAGATCTTTTCTAGAGATAAGTTCACCTTTGTATATGTCCTGTATAACGTCTATTTTAATGTGTGTTTTATGTGTAATAAAGGGTTAAATAATAAATAAAATAAAACAGTACATTGTCTAGATATGCATAAGTTGCTGCATGCACATTGCACAGTGTCGCCAAACAGGGTCTGCACTCAGCATGAGCTACGGATTATCCGTCGCGCTGATTTTCAGTACAACCCTCACATGACGTGGGAGTAGGTAACTGACACTGAACACTATAAAATCATATAATAGTAAGATAAGTTGTTTATTTTATGTTATTATAACTGAAAAAAAAAACTATCAAGATTATAAAACATAAATAACTATTGTGCACATAAAAAAAATATATTTAATATAAATACAAATATAAGAATACAATTAATAGAGTGGTGCCCAATAAGGCACAAGTATGATTTCTGTATATTCAGTAAATGTTTCTTAAGGGGGTGCCGCGCGGAATTTCGAAAATTTACGTGTTTTTAAATCACTGGTGCTAGGCGTTGAATAGGTCATATACATTAAAAAAACTAGTGTGGGTTAGCTTGATCCTTTCACAAGGCCTTGGTTTTTTTGGAATTTGAAACAAATACCCAGAAACTGCATAAACAATACGTAAAAGTAATGATATATAAAACTTATTTCTTCAGAAACTTTGTGAATATAGCACAAATGAAACATGACATCAAAATGTTTGTATTGATATTCCGCAGGCCACTGTTGTCTTATTTTTCAATAAAAAAATATGAATATAAAAATATTAAGACTTTTATTATCTTTTACCCAAACGCCTATGATTTTACGATAGTAAACATTTTTTTTATATAATAATAGTTTATTTCAAACAGGGCCCATAATGGAGTTAGTAACAATCTCTTATGATTAGGGTTAGTTTATTACAATACAAGATAAATACATATAACATATATAACCTTAATCAAATAAATAATAAATTAAATTCGTATATAAAACTGTCAATTAAATCATTAAAATTATATATATTATAAAATCTTATTCGCCACTGTGTGAGCATGTACCCACCGCTGAAACAGTGGCATGTCCCATCTGTCAACAAAAACCTTTAGGATGCTGTTAGTACTGCCGCGCAACCGATTCAGCGCAGAGGCACATCGTTTCCTCACTATCGCGGGAAAGCCGTCGACACGAGCCTCCGCAAACATGTTAGAAGCGCTGCATCTCCATGGCAGTCCCAACAGCACCCTCAAGGCATTGTTGTATTGGACTTTTAGATCGCTGAATGCTCGCCGCGTGTTGCTAACCCACAGACTGCACGAATAGAAGGATTGGCAGTATGCTTTAAAAAGCGTTAATTTGACTGGTCTTGTACAACGCGCAAATCTGTGAGCCAACATATTGCAGCGAACAGCCAGCGATCTACGCTCCCTCTCGATGTCCAAATTATCCTCAGAGTCCTCTGTAACCCAGTGGCCCAAGTACTTGAAACTCCGAACCCGCCTCAGCGTCTCGCCACACAGTGTTATAATGGGAAGATTAGTATAGTTAAGCGTTCCTGACTTAAACAGAATCCACTCACTTTTACTGGTATTGTACTTCAGTCCATGAGCCACCGCGTAACACTCACATATTGATAGGAGTTTCCTTAACCCGCCGATAGATGGACTCAACAGAACCATATCATCAGCGTAGCTGATATTATTTGTACAAACGCCATCTATGTAACAGCTAACGTGGGCACCGTTGAGTCGACCTATCAGCTGGTTTATATAAAGATTAAACAATCGAGGAGAACTTAACCCACCCTGTGTCACACCACATTGTAGCCCAAACTCCTCAGAATGACATCCAGCCCACTTAACAGTATTTTTCTGGTTATTATACCAGAACTTAAATATTGCCACAATCTCTTTAGGAACCTTAGTTTCACAGGATAGCTTTTGCCATAACTTATCATAATTGACAATGTCAAAAGCCCTAGACAAGTCTAGAAAGCTAGCAAAAACAGGCGTCTTCCTAGAAGTATAGTAATTAACAGTTTGCTTAAGGGACAAGATGGCACTTTCCGTCGATAAACCGGGCCTAAAACCAAACTGGTTATCATACAATTCAATGTGATCAGCCAATATTTTATCCAGCAAACCGTCTAAAACTTTGGCCATAATAGTGGCTAAGGATATTGGTCTATAATTAGAAATATTGGAAGCGTCGCCCGTCTTGTTTTTTATAACAGATACCACCATTGTTTTAGTCAGGTCTGCAGGTAAATAACTGTGACTTATGCATAAACTATAGAACATTGCAAGCACTCGAGGAACGTGCTCACCTGCATACTTCAGGTGTTCAATACTCAAGCCGTCATAACCGGCGACTTCCCCCTCACCATACGTTGAATACCAGCCGCAACAGACTTAGCCGAGAAACTGGTTACTTTGGGACTACCGGTGATGATGGCCTTAGCATTGCTCATCCGTTCTACCACAGCGACCGGTGGCTCAACCTGAAAGTGCTCACGAAATGCATTAGCTATTTCTGTTGGTGTGTGCATTCCCGCCACACTCACTGGAAGGCCTGATTTATGATTTAAGCTATTAGTTGATTTCCAAAATTTAAGAAACTGCTTTTTTGAATGACACTGGGCTATTTTATCCACATTGCTCTAATTAAATCACCAGCCTACTCTGTACAGATATTAGTGGGCGTGCGTATTTGTAGTCGTGCGCCGTTGTCACACCACTGCCACGCGCCGCTCGCTCGCTATCATAAAGAAACTTGAAACTCGCAGTTTTGCGTCCGCGCTGCACCCCCGAAAAAACACCGCGTGAGCACATTTTTTACTCATGTGACTTGAGTTCCAAAAGTGGCGGAAGCAAGTCATTCCAACACTTTGTTGCCCTGAATCTAAAACTCCTACGAACTGCGACACAGTCCAGTGCTGTGGAGTGCAATAATTAGGTTTCTGTCTCAGGAGGTCTCGGGTTTGAGTCTCAATGTTGTGTGAGGGTAAATATTATACTCGGTGTTAAAAAGTACGTTATTTCAGTTTCTAGTTAGTTTCTGGGAGTACATTGAATAGTATAACATCGTTATAAACCCGTATTTGTGACAATCAACATAATAAAAAAGCAAAATGAAAGAGACTTTTATTTTATTTTTATTATACGTTCGGTTTGTAAACCTTTTATGTAAAAACAAAAATGCCAAAGTCAATGTGTATCTTAGGCGCTTTGCAGACAGAGCAGTTTAAATTGAAGAAATTATCAATTTAGTTAAAGAAACGATATAATAGCTGCTAGTTGCGGCAATTTAAAACTAATTCAAACATCGATTGCAGCAACTGATAACAGTTTGTCGTTAATCAAAACTCGCAACTAGAGTTGCGATGTCTGCGCGGATTCTTAAGGTTATATGGAAACAGCTAGTTGCCTATTGCCGCAAACGAAAATCAAAGTGGCTCTGTCTATAGCTTCTAGTACTGGCAAATATCGACGTTAATGCCACCAATCGTTACCACCACTACTAGAGGTATTCTAACAGTAAGTAAGCAGCTCCTCCATAATACGGGATTGCTGACAGCACTCTGGAGATGATGCTGCGCCTCTTCTCACGTGCACCCTTGAGCGCTCCTCGCCACATACTCCCGCTGTCCTCAAATGAGGCCACGTTCTCAAACGGACTCGTATTTTCAAGCAACCCATCCCTTTCGATAGCGTTGGACTCAATCGAATTGTATCCGTTCAGCACTGACCTTTTCGAGGTGTCACCTCCAAAACATTGCTAAAATGTTTGCCAGTCGTCTGCCGCAGAAGAATTGAGCAGAAGATTTCCCTGATGTATGAGAAACCAGGCTGATGACAGTAAAGACCAATAACACAAAAGTCTTCATATTTTTTTATTAAATCTTCCTCGATTTAACTTTTTACTGTTATCACTTCAACTCATAATTTATACTGATATTAGATCATCAATATTCATGGCCTGGATGTTAATTTTAGGTGCTAAAGGATGTAGGATGTGATGACGTCAGTGGGTGGCGTCTCAAATGTGTCACTCACTCTCATTAATAGAATATACAAAATAGTCTTTTTTTTTTCAAGAGCCTCGGTGTTATTGTCGGAGTTATTTTGATCGCTTTGTAGAGTCTGCTTGCCTGTACAGGAGCTGCAGTGGCGGGCATATATCACAAATTGGTGCAAATTCAAATTCAAAATAATTTATTCGATTTAGACTACAAATAGAATAAATGTCACTATACCATCGATCTGTAAGTCTACTGTGGCAGGAGACCTTGTACTGAGAAGAACCAGCAAGAAAATCAGCAAGAGCATTTCTTTTTTCCCTTACTGCGTCAAAATATTAGAAAATGCCCTATCATAATAGTTTTTCTACATGTGGGAAGCTCTTGCCCCGTTAAACACTTTATTACGGTATATTCTCTTTAAGTGTCGGACCACAGCAATATTATTGATGTTATTGTTATAGCTACAAAAAATAGCTACAAAATATGATAAGATGGTGGTAGCAAGTCAGGTAGCTTAGTTCAAGCCATACCACTAGCTACAGCAGGTACTAAATGTGCCCACACGCTGGGAACTGAACCCGAGACCTTTGGGTCTAGATGTCTTATCATTAGACTGGTCATTACAACGGTGTCATTGTCTTAGTGTGCATGAGTAGGTAATAGATGTCTTTGGGACAGGAGATGACTTAAACGCCATCGTGCGCAAGATTTAGGCATTTTTGGTGAAATTATTCATGGGCAGCAATGAAGAGCTCGATGGCGTAGTGGTTAATGCGCCCGGTCTGCGATTGCTGAGGTTAAGCAACTTTCGCAAAAGCCGGTCATCGGTCACCAAAAATTTATCATCTCGAGCTCCTCCGTACTTCGGAAGGCACGTTAAGCCGTTGGTCCCGGCTGCATTAGCAGTCGTTAACAACCACCAATCCGCACTGGGCCCGCGTGGTGGTTCATGGCCCGTTCTCCCTATCTATCCATAGGGAAGGCTCGTGCTCCAGCAGTGGGGATATAAATGAGCTGATGTTGATGATGATGATGAATGACTAAATTTCCGTAACGTTGGTAGATATAAAAGGTGGACCATTTATTAGGCATTGGACTAGGTATCAAGTCTAATTTAATTACATTTCCATAATGAAATGAAAATATACAAAAAGAGGACAACACAAGACGGAGTACAAACGGCGGCCTTATCGCTAAAAAGCAATTTCTTCCAGTTCGAGCGCCAGTCTTCCACAAAATATGTGCCTAGCCTACTGATATAACCATTGCCTTTTTGTGTCTACTGTGGAAGAAAAATAAAAACTTTACGAGTGAACACCAACAAACAACAGTCAATATGAATTAAAAAAAACCCAAGCCACCAAATACTTTCTAATATTTTGTTTTTAAACAAACATAGCTTTTGTTTATTATTTTTAAAAATTTAAGTTTAATCATCATGGCAGTTAATACGGCGGCTTAACTAAAACACCACATGCACTAAAGTCTATTATGTAAAAATACAAAAGATTAACCTTATCAGGTATTTTATCTGTACCGAGCAATAGCACGGTCTAATGTCACCGCATTATCCAGGTAAATCCTTTCCAATTCTCCAACAACAACAAGACACAGTAGCTTTAAAATAAACAATACTATCCCACGCCTGGAATATTTGAATATTGATAAACCGATCTTAGTATAAAACTGGATGTTTCTAATTATTTAACCACATTTACATCTCAGACACAGCAACAAGTACATCCCTTTACAAGTCTTAAACATTGTGACTTTAAACCTCTACCACATTATCGTGATACCTCCTGTTGAAGAAGTCCCTTATATCAAAGATCATGAAGACCCAAATACTTCTGACCGCTACAGTTCTCAGTGTGCTGTCTATTACAAACGGAAAATCAACAAAGCAATACTTCTGTGGAAGACGATTGGCCAACGCCTTGGCTATGTTCTGCACATACGACGAAGAAGTTGTTAAAAGAACAGGTAACTCAATCGAGGACAAGGATTGGGACTCCAGAGAGTTGTTTGAGAGCACACGGTTTAGAAGAAGTGCATCGAAGAGCTTAATAGAAGATACCGTTTCTCCAGTTAATAACGAAATCGCGATTGAGGACAGCGTGTACTCAAATGAGGACATACTGGACTCGGTCGAGGACAACGAATGGAAACTGCGAGGCATGTTACAAGGCGGGCGGCACAAGAGAGGGATCGTTTCGGAATGCTGCGACCAACCCTGCTCTATTGATGAGCTACTGACATACTGTAATTGAATCGATGATATTTTTGTAAATTGCCCTGTGTCTGATTGTTGCATTTAAGAAATGTATTAAAATAATAAATTGGTTCCATATAAACTGCCTCATTTCTCAACAGCTGTCCTTACCTACACTCATCTTCTTGGGTCTAGCGTTGTCTTCTTTAGTTACATCATGTCTACCATGTCCTCACTTATGAAATCCATGGGCAATCATGAGCCTTCCTACCTAAATACCTCGCTCGAGAGGTGAGGCTCGGAGGAGAGGTTCACAAACTTCTTTAAGAAATCTTTTTAAAGAGATTGGTGTCTCAACGGGGGCGTCTCAATTTATTATAATTGTATAATTCTTGTATATACGTTGCAATATCAACTCATTTACTAAACACGGTGACGTACACAATTTTAATACTAGATGTGACAAAACTTGTAATGCCACTGTTCAGGATACAGAAGGTGCTTAGTTCTTTCTTGGGGCAAGGTATACACTATTACAATAAAATACCAAATACCAAATAAGTTTAAAAAACATGTAAAGTCTTCTTTACTTAAAAACGTCAATACAGTCAATGAATATTTAGATGATAAAACAGCCTGGCTACAATAAAAAACGCATACTTTACAACTTTTTATAATAAAAAATTATACTGATATGATAGCCTTTATAAGCAGTGTCCTACAGATAATAATTAGCGTTGCGTTGAACATTTCAATTAGTTTTGATTTAGAGTAGCTTGGGTGTGTCATGCTCTCTTTATTGTTTCTGCGGTGGTGGCATATGCATCGGGTCGTTACATTCCCTAAAATATGGTTGAGCGAAGCGATGGCTGATTCTTATGTCATACTCGTGAAGCCGCCTAAGGAGGCTGGTCTGCTCTTGCATACTTGTCTTATTTTTATTATTATTACCTATAGTTTCAACTTTGTTTTTTCTTAGACAGTTTTTGACTTTGACTAGTACTGAATTTTTTTTTTATAAAAGAAGGAGGCAAACGAGCAGGCGGGTTACCTGATGGAAAGTAATCACCACCGCCCATGGACACCCGCAAAACCAGAGGAATCGCGGACGCGTTGCCGGCCTTTAAGAAAATAATAGGCTCGTTTTTTGAAGATTCCGAGTTCGTAACGGTCCGGAAATACCGCCGCCGAGAACTGGTTCCACAACACTGTAGTTCGACGCAAAAAGTTTCGTAAAAAACGCACAGAAGTAGACCGCCATCCATCAAGGTGATGTGGATGGAATGACAGTCGATTGGGTGTAGTGCGGTGAAGGAAAGCAGCGGTAGGGATCAAGCCGAACAATTCCTCAGAACACTCCCCATGATATATGCGGTACAATATACAGAGAGACGCAACGTCTCTCCGAAGAGATAGTGGATCGAGCCGACCTGAAATAACCATTTCGTCGACAATTCGAGCAGCTCTGCGTTGAATACGGTCAAATGGAAGGAGTTGGTACTGGGGTGCTCCAGCCCAAAGATGGGAGCAGTATTCCATATGCGGCCTGACCTGTGCTTTGTACAGTTGTAAGCGATGGGCCGGCGTGAAATACTGACTCGCTCTATTAAGCACACCCAGTTTTTTCGAAGCTAATTTAGCTTTACCTTCCAAATGACCCCGAAACCGAACGTCACTCGAAATATCAACGCCAAGGATTCCAATAGTCGGGTTGGTATCAAGGGAAGCTCCTTCAAAGTTCAGAGGTACGACGAAGGGATGCTTCTTTGCGGTAAATGCGCAAACTTGTGTTTTGGTGGGGTTACAGTGGACTAGGTTACGTCGGCCCCAATTCGAGACATGACTTAACATGTTCTCGGTGTCAGTCACAAGTTTATTCCGGCTCTCGATGACGCTTTCCAGAGAAATATTAGCTCCTCCGGTGTAGAGCGTGTCCCCAGTACTGTCATTCGCATAGCAATGAATGCTGTTGTTATGCAACATGTCATTGATATGCAGAAGAAACAGAGTAGGGAACAACACACACCCCTGCGGGACTCCAGCATTCACGGGCTTCATGTCAGAACACGAACCGTCGACTACGACCTTGATGCTACGCCCAGAAAGAAAGCTGGCGACCCACGAGCACAATTTCTCAGGAAGCCCGTATGATGGAAGTTTAGCGAGAAGAGCCCTGTGCCATACCCTGTCCAAGGCTTTCGCTATGTCCATGCTAACTGCCAGTGCCTCCTTTCCTCTCGACTGCCTCCGCCCATCGGTGAGTGAGGTACACTAAAAGATCACCAGCCGAACGACCGCGGCGAAAACCATACTGGCGATCGCTTAGTAGTTGATTCTCTTCTAGGTACCTCAAGAGCTGGCAGTTTGTAATGGACTCCATTACTTTGGAGAGCAAAGAGGTGATGGCTATATGCTTGTAGTTGGACGGATCTGAGCGATCGCCTTTTTGGGAATCGGGTGGACAAGGGCTGTCTTCCAAGAACTCGGGACAACGCCAGTAGTGTAGGAGAGCCGGAAGAGGCGCGTTAGAACCGGCGCCAACTCAGGAGCACACATCCGAAGCACAATGGGAGGGACTGCATCAGGCCCACTCGACTAATGGATGTCAAGGGAAAAAAGTGCCTTACGTACTGACCTTTGCAGGAACCGAACGTTTGGCATAGAACTGGCGCAATGCGTTATGGTTGGTGGCGAGTTTTCCCCATCGTCCAAGGTCGAGTTTGATGCGAAAAGAGTGCCCAAGAGATCGGCTTTCTCCTTTGCAGTATGAGCCAGGCCGTCATCGGTCTTGTGCAATGGTGGTAGGGACGGCTGACAGAAGTTCCCTAAGATAGCTTTGGCGAGAGACCAGAATGCACGCGTACCCGAAGGAAGACGCACTAGCCTCTCGTCAATTCTACCTATGAATGATGACTTCGCTTCGCTTCGCTGGTGTTTGGGTCCTTTGATGATACCGCATTAGCCCAGGCTTGGTAATGCTGTCGCTTTCGGCGAGACGCCATCTTGTTTATTTTTTAGTCAGTTTATTTTTTACCAATGTCATTGGTAAATGATGTTTTTGTAAACTTAAATTTGTGTGTGATGAGTGTATGTATGTATGTATGTATGTATGTATGTATGTATGTATGTATGTATGTATGTATGTATGTATGTATGTATGTATGTATGTATGTATGTATGTATGTATGTATGTATGTATGTATGTATGTATGTATGTATGTATGAATGAATGTATGTATGTATGTCTGTTTCTTTGGCACGCCCTATAGCCCAAACGGCATGGTGGATTTTAACATATATGAGGTGTCGCTAGATTTGTTTTGACTATTGAAAAAAATAAAAATAAAACAAAAAAAAACAAAAACCAAAAAAACGTAGTTTTTACATATTGTGATTGTCCTATATATTTTGTGTTTTGATTTGTGATGGAAAGTGTAGTGCATTTCCCAATATTTTTGACGCTGAAAGGGAGAAAAGGGCTTGACACTTGCTGAGTTTCTTGCCGGTTCTTCTCAGTACAAGGTCTCCCGCCTAGAGTAGACTTACGAACCGATGGCATAATGACGTTTATGAGAGTTATTTGTAGCCTAAACTGAATAAATAATTTTAAATTTTGAAATTTTTTGAGATCTATCATCGGTGGTCTAACCACTAAGCTACAGAGGCGGTTAAAATGTTTGCTGAAATTTGAAAATGCTATCGTTGCTCATATAGTTTGTAGTGCACTTGACCCGGCATGTCATGGGGTGCTGTTTCGAATCCCGCTCGTGGATTTCTCTCAACACTTTGTTTGTCTTTTTTCAAGTTGTAATTTGTTCGCAACAAAATTTGCGTAAATTTATTAAATATATAATTCATATGTTTGCTGAAAACTGTTGAATTCTATTTTTTAATACGCACCTTATTATAAGATATGATTGGTACAAACAAATCAAATCAAATCAAAATCAAATCAAAATAATAATTCAGTTTCAAATTAAAGAAATAAACAAAAATAAAATGAGCCTCCAATCAGTACATGTTGCAGCATATGAGCATCACCTGCAACGCTGATGTTCTGCGGAGCCCTATTGTTTGTGTGTGTGGACCAGCAGAAGCAGAAGCGGCAAGCAGCGCCTAGCTTTTACCCTTTTAAATAATTAGTTACTTATATTATTTATAAAACAAACTTATATTATCAAATTTAATGACACAAGAAGTAACAAATAAAATTGGTTGATATAAATATTTTTTATCTTAAACTAGAACACAACCGTCTTTTACAGATTTATTTGTTGATGGAGAAAATACTTTTTGAAATTGCTTTTAAGCCAACAAACAAAAACTAAGTAACACACTCAACAATAGATGGGTAGAAAACTTTGGTATAATAATAAACTTTACTATTAGTTGACATCTAGTCAAAATTTGAAATTACATTACTAGTTACTCAGTCCCAAGTCTCAGGTGAAACTTGTTAAATTCAACAATTGTAAAAGACAATACACACTGTCTTCAGACTGTTATCTTAGATCCTTACCTAGGAAATTGACGTTGTATGAAGATTTTTTATAAAATTACTAGCTGACCGGCGGACTTCGTACCGCTTTGACAGTTTCCATGATAACAAAACAAACAAATCATTCGTCCGCTTAAACACCCGTATCCCATGATGGACCCCTATAGCAGCGCCACCTACCGGGTCCAATTGTAAATCTAAACCATTCTCGAATTCTCGAGTTTAGAAGGAGTTCAATAACATACGCATAGAAGATTTATATATATAAAGATATTTTTCATACTAACATTTTTTTAAATTTTCTTAGCATCTATTTATTTATTTTTGACTTTTACGAGAGTACTGTAACTAGTGGTACTGTATGACATTGTGGAAATTGAAACTTTTACCTGATGTAAATTTGTTAACTTATATTTTTTATTTTGTTTTGTGTTTATTACATGTTGTGGTTGTCTTCTATATTTTTTGAATTTATTTGTAATGGAAAGTGTTCTGCTATGATAGAGCATTTTCCAATATTTTTGACGCTGTTAGGGAGAAAAGAGCTGGACACTTGCTGAGTTTCTTGCCGGTTCTTCTCAGTACAAGATCTCCCGCCCGGAGCAGACTTACGAACCGATGGCCTAAACTGAATAAATGATTTTGAACTTTTAATTTTTGAAAGTACCTTTTTTTATTAACTCTTTCGTTTTTGTTAACGTGATCGAATGGCGAATAAAACTCACACTATCGAAGCCTTAATATTTAGATTCATTATTTCAGCATTACTTTAATAAATTTCTAAAGGCTGATTTGAATACTTTATTCGACGAAGTTTCATAAAGTTTTTATTGTAATACCATCTGCAACTTAACTCTTTACATTGCTATTGGAACAAAATGACAATTAATAATTTTAATTATGAAAAGACTGCTTTAACTTTGTGCTTAACTTTTATCGCAATGCTTTCACTTTAAAACCTAAAAACAATACATTAAATAAATCTTAATACTCTTATTTTGTTTAGTAATTTATCAAGGTACCGTTAAGTGAATGGCTGAGTGTGCAACCTCCTTAGACATCTAAAGACTAATTCCAAACTACATTAGCAGAAGTACTAAAATTCAATTAGAGGGCACGTTACAAAGTCGTTTCAGAGCTTATCTCTTAGAAGATATATAATTAATTATCTTACAACATAAGTATGCTATTGGGTAATACGTAACTAGTTAGTCTGTGCTGAAAATTAATATTTCGTTCGTCTATGAGAACTTTCGCTATTAGTATTAACTACGAGTATGTGATCCTGATCACACTTCGAAACAAAAAATCCACAGAAATCGAATAAAAAAAAACGTGACTCAAATTTTATTAAATCTTATTTTTTATTTTAGGCTACCTTTTGGTCACTGTGCATCATCATCATCATCATCATCATCATCATCATCATCATCATCATCATCATCATCATCATCATCATGAATCTTAGCAAGAATATTTTTTCACCTCCTATTCCCAGTTGCCCTATGTCTCAGAGGTTGTCTGAAAGAGGTCGCATAAAATTACATTTTTATACATATAAATTGTCCCATGCTGCTCGGAGACGTGAAAAAAATGTATCAGCTGCCTTACTTCCCATGCTTGTTGTAAGAGCTGATGAGGGACTCCCCGATCCGATCCAAACCCCTCGAAGAATCTAGTAGGGCACGAGGACATGCACTAGCGTGTGATGCCGTTCCCTCTAGAACACCTCTGCCAGTGCTTCGTTTCACACGGCTTGAGGAACCCTTTAATTTCTCGCCGCCCCCAAAGAGCTCTGTGAAGCTGAAAATGCCCAGAGGTAATCATACTATTTCAAAAATAAAAGACTCTGGAGGTACTGGTTCCAAGATACTCTTTTTTTTATATATATTTACGGGTAAGCACAGGGCCTTGATCTCACCTGATGTTAAGTGATGATAAGGCCATTTGGTAGAAGCGCACTTCACCCGGGATCCTCAACTAGTGAAGCACTGCTATCTTACCTCTAGCTGCCGGAACACAACAATGCTACAAACATTGATGTTATGGCGACATATTTAGATAAGACGGTGGTAGCTAGCCAGGCGGACAAACGAGTCCTACCACCAACCCAACCGAGTACACAAACATGTACCCCCCGCTGGGAATCGAACCCGGGACCTCTGGGTCTACACCGGTGGTCTTAACCACTAGACCACAGAGGCGGTTCGCACATCAGGCGATGGCTAGCAACTTGCCACTGGTGTTATTTATATTATTTCCACATCGGTACCCTACTGTGATTATGCTAAATTTGATGTCGCGTTCACTAACGGCAAGTTTACTCAAAATTGAGACTGTAATAAAAGGACACTTTCCACCACAAAACAACAAACAAATTAGACAAGTAAGTAAATAGCCATTGAAATCAAGTCATCACTACAATTGATGGGTAATGGCTGAATCAGCACGCTGGCCAAATGCGGGTTAGTGATTACAAACCCGGGCTATGCATCGACAAATCCGAAACACACTTTGCCGGACCTGGGTATTGAACCCACCCAATACCCAGCTAGATTCTTTTTAAACCAAAGGGTTTTACGAAAAGTCCTATCAAGTAAATTTAATTTAATTACTAGCTTGACATTTTTTATCATTGAGTTAAATATATATCAATGGTTTCCATGACAATAAAACAAACAAATAATTTTGTATTGGAAAATTAAATTGTCGTTTTTAGTATTTTATTTTATTTTTCTTTTATATAGCCTATGTTACTTAGCGATAATGTAGCATTCTAATGGTGAAAGAATTGTTTAAATCGGTCCAGTAATTTTTGAGTTTATTCGTTGCAAACATACATACATACAAAAATACAAAGGTTTCCACTTTAATATTAGTATAGATAAAGCACAGATGGAATATAATCATAATAATTCGCAAGCCCTGAACACGCCCTTGTTTAATTGCAACAATGTAAATTCAGTTCCAAAATGAAATTATGCCTAGTTATCGCAGTAATTCGAGAAATAATGGGATTTGCCGTTATAAACTCGAGTTTTGCGATTCATTAGTACGCAAGGGGGTAACCTGTGGTATAATTTTATGTTTGTGTTCGGCAATTCTATAATACCCTGGTTACGATGTTTGAAGAGGCTGCGAAGGGATTTGGTAAGGCCTACGTACACAGATTTCTCGTGGGTTCTTTTATTATCCGAGTTTTTTATAGACTCTCGCACATCTGGGACGGTTCCGCAAAGTACCTTCTCGATGCCTTGGACAGATTGCAGCGTCGCGCTGAACGCATTATCGGCAATGCATGAAGTCGCAATACTCTCGAATCTCTGCAATTGCGTAGAGATGTTGCGTCACTCAGCGTGTTTAACCGCTTGTACCATGGCGAGTTCTGAAGAGCTCTTTGACCTCTTCCCACCTGCTCCTTTCTTCATAGGAGTATACGTGCTGCTCTTCGGAGTCACCGCTTCACTGTCTCAAATATCCCATCGCGCACAAAGAAATTTGGTGACTCGTTTCTTTGTCGCACCTCTAAAAGATGGAATAGTCTACCAGCAAACGGTTTTCCCTTCTTCCTATGATATGGGGTCCTTCAAAAGAGACGTGAAGAAGCACCTTGTGGGCCGGCAGAGTGAGGTTAACTGATGCTACGTTTGTTTTCACGCTGCACCATTTATCTTCGCGTCTGGACTCCATTTCTCCATTTCTCCTTAACCTAACATCAGGTGGGATGGAGTCATTTGCCGATCTATCAATAATTTTCTTTTTTTTAAAAAGACGCCATCTTGAAAATATAGTGTAGTTAGTTCTCTTCTCGACAGTTCTCTTCTTGACAGTAGTCGTGGTCATGCGTGTCTCTGGCAGGCTTACGCGATCGCAACTATGTACAATTTATCGCTACCAAAACACATAATCGTATTACGGAAAGTAGAACGCTGCGATAGCGCCACAAGCGAGCGATTGACGAATTAAAGTCATATTCAAAGTCACTGGCATATTCAAAGTCAAAGGCAAAATAGACTTCTTGGCGGGAAAGTGAAGAGTCATGTCTGCGGTTTTGTTTTATTTTCTAAAATTTGTGAAATAATGGTGGATATCAACCGCTAAGTGTTCGTGATTGTGCATGAGTGTTGGCAAATGAAACAAAACAGTGCAACGTCACTAATCAAATCCGCCCGAGGACTTAGCAAAGCCCCACATCTTTACTGAGATACTCGAGGTAGATAATGCATGGCTAGTTTAAATTAATTGTATCTTAATGATTAATCTTTTTTTTTTGTACCTACACATATGTAAGATATTTGGTTTGTATGTTGAATTCGAATACGATATTATTGTTTGATGGAATAAAGACGACGAACGCGAATGTTTAAAAGACAATGAATTTCACAAAAGTACGTTTCGAAACCTTTCCACACTATAAAAGTCCAAGGCGAAAACTTTTAACAACCTTCCAACATTATATCTTGTATTCGCAACTACAAAGAAAAGTCAATTTGAATGCATCAAAGATGAGGAGTGTCATTTCAAATTCCGTTTTTACTCCGAAACTGAGGACGAAGTTTTCTGCAATTTAGATAGAATTTGCATAAGGCGGGGTCGGCTTCGGGAACTCGTTTCTTCGATGACACCGCCGTCACAAAATAAGGAGACCCAGAAGTAAATAGCTTTTATACTGTCCCACTGCTGGGCGAAGGCTTTAAAGCAATCGCTAAGATCTATCTATAGCTAAGAGCTATCGATAAGACCGCCAAATTGTAACTTTGTTTCTTTATGATAATAAGGACATTTAATAGAATTCCAAAAGATATAAGAGAACTGCCATTTAATTCCTTTAAAACTCAGCTCACAAAATGGCTTTTTGAAAAATGTTTCTATACTTTACAGGAATCCATGAATTAAAATACTATAGACTAAATGTTCAAATAATTTTTAACGCAAATTTTGTTGCGAACAAATTACAAAAACACAAATGTTGAAAAAATTTCCACGAGCAGGATTTGAACCTGCACCTTTCTGACATTCCGGGTCAGATGCTCTTCCAATTGAGCTATCGTGGTTCTAACCAGCCCGCCGAAATTATTCAACACTTTTTACTTTGAAAGCCAAAGGCGCCCATTCAATGTCAATAACTACCGTCACTAACATCCGATCATAATATTTTTACAAATATTAAAGATCAGTCACTATAGACTGTATTTTATCTTCGACGTGCGCATTCTAGAAAACATTTATTATTTTGACATATCCAATTATCTGTTATTTGTACTGCATAAATTATATTATAAATGTAATTTAATAATACTTATATGTATAATGCTGACATATCCACTTAATTTTAATTTTGTATGTTGAATTCTAATCTTATTAATCACCCTTTTTAGGGTTTCGTGGTCAACAAGAAATCTTTATAGTTTCGCCATGGCTGTCTGTCTGTCCGTCCCCAGCTTAGCTCATAGACTCTTAGTACTAGAAAGCTGTAATTTGGCATGGATATACATATTAATCACGCCGACAAAGTGGTGAAGTAAAATTTTGAAAAATAACTGCCGGGTTACCTCTGCAAGGAAGAAAAGAGCTGGACACTTGCTGAGTTTCTTGCCGGTTCTTCTCAGTACAAGATCTTCCGCCCAGAGTAGAATTACGAACCGATGGCATAGTGACATTCATAAGAGCTACTTGTAGCCTAAACTGAATAAATGATTTTGAATTTTTTTTTAATTTACCTGCCCTACACGTGAAGTGGGGATGTTATTTTTTTTTCTTGTCTACCCCATAGTGTGGGGTATCATTGGATAACAATTTCAAAAATATTTATATAATATTAAAATTTTGTTAGAGTCAAGTGTCCCCCCTGCCAGCCAAATATTCTTAATTTTTATTTCTTTAACCTGATAGGCTGATATACATAATAACGGCCTCTGTGGAATAGCGGTTGCGCAAAGAACGGTCTATGACGCAAAGATCCTAGGTTCGGCTCCCATCGGGACTATATTTCCACAAATAGTGGTTTTTATTATATTAATCTTTTTTCAAAACTACTTAACAACCTTTACTGTAGTCCACAAATTAAACCACCTTGGTCTGCCCTCGAGCAAAGGACTCGAGTTGTTTTAAGGGGCTTAGGTCACATAATTTATTGTGTTCGGTTTTGTTAGTGGAACGGATTGTATTTAGTTCGCATGGCTTACCAATTTCTTATATAAATAAAATAGAATTTTATTAAAACTTTACTGGATAATGAGCTATGAAATAGGTGGTCTGTATTCAATCGTCGCTAAAGTCACAAGTCGTCGGGGATAGTTCAAAAGCGAGTAAGTAGTATTTTGTGAATACCGCGTAAGCGTCAAACACCTGGATTTTTTAAGAGAATGGTGAATGCTCCACAGAATGCATCTATCAACAAATTGTTTGTGTAGGGCATGTGGAGAGGAAACGGAGTCAATGCAGCACCTACTGTGTGACTGCGACTCTCTGGCTAGAAAAAGAATGGGACTCCTGGGGTCTGCTTATCCGAGACCGGAGGACTTCAGGCTCTTCGCTCTTAAGGACGTGGCCAAACTTATGGCATCTATATTTACAGAGGAAGAAGAGTGAAAGGACGGGGGTTGCACAAAAATCCCGATGGGTCGAAGTGCTACTGCAAGAGGAAAGCCGCAGCAGGCCCCACTAAGATAAGATAAGATAAGAGAATGGTGAGGATTGAACACTGATTATTTAATTATTTACTTGGTGGTTTTACGTATTAATTAGAACATAGCAATTGTTATGCCTCCTATGTATAATTATGAAGTTTTTTCTATAAAAACTTTGTAAATCATATTAAGACAAAAGCACTTCCGCTATTTGGCTTTACCCATATTTTAGAAATCATCTCAGCCAAAAGACGTCCACTGCTGGACAAAGGCCTCCCCCACGGATCTCCATGAGGGGTATTTGCCGTAATCGCCACGCTTGGCAGGCGGGTTGGCGATCGCAGTTGATTAAGAGTAACCTCAGAGAGATGCTGCTGCCCATCCTCTGGAATGGTCCCTTAGTCGGCTTTTACGACATCCTCGGGAAGATATGGGGTGGTGCAATTCTTTATCCCCAGCACCGCACAGGGGGCACCACACAGGGGTTTATTTTAGATTTTAGATTATTTTCGTTGTTTTAGAAAGCTTGTGCTGAATTCACCAATGCTACTTACGCGCTTTTGAACTATCCCCGACGAAATCAGTTGCTGACCCTATTTCTAACGATTTTAGGCTGCGTTTCCACCAGAGATGTGCGAGGTAGCTGAACGGTGTGCGAGGTAAAAATCCACCAATAGGATTCCTTCATTGTCCTTGCAGGATAAAATGGCGTTCTCCTATTGGTGGATATTTACCTAGCACATCTCTGGTGGAAACGCAACCTGTTCAAACCGCAGGTCTAGAGCGAGAGTTCAATGAAAGTCCGATGCTTCTTAAAATGTGTATTATGGAAATAGCAACAACTGTCACAAAACACTTTGAGTATATATACAAATTTATAAACATCTTGATAGCGCGATTCAGGATTGTATAATCACGCCATCTATGATTTTCCATCGGAACTATAAATTGTATGAGAATACTATTGCGTCACTTTTATGCTCCTATTAAAAGTGTTTCCTCTTATTTTAAGGTTTATTGTTTATTCAACATAATATTAATAGGTAGAGCGTGATCACAACCTAAAGGAAAAAAGGTGTCTATCACCGGTTCCTGTACGCGCTTTTAAACTATTTGTTCACAATTCACCATTCAGCCATGTCCTCTACGCTAATTGTCGAAGCGAGAGCTAATTGTGAAATACAAGCGTGCCTGTCGCCGGCGCAAGCGATGATAACAATGATTAACGATCCAGCCAGCTAAGCCAGGGTTTTGATTGTAACCGCCTGTGTGGTCTGTTATTAAAACCACCGGTCTAAGACTGAGATCCCGGGTTTGATTCCCAGCAGAAGTACATGTTTGTGGACCCGGTTTGGTAGGTAGGGCTTTTTTATCCGCCTGCTAGCTACCACCATCTTTTCTCAATATGTCGCCATAACACCAATGTTTGTAGCAATGTTGTGTTCCGACTAGAGATAAGATAGCCAGTGCCTCACTAGTTGAGGATACCGGATGAAGTGCGCTGCCACTTTCGGCCTTATCATCAATTAACACACATGATGATTAAGGGTTGGGCTTATGGGTTAATACTTGGGTACTAACTCGTAAGGAATAAAATATTATTTCTAACTATCGCAACACATCAGTGCAACTAATTGTACATGTTTTATTTATTTACAACTAGCGGCCCTTCCCTGCTTCTCACGGGTAGCATTTCTTTTTAATATAGCCTATGTTACTCAGCGCTAATGTAGCATTCTAATGGTGAAAGAATTTTTTAGATCGGTCCAGTAGTTGTTGAGTTTATTCGTTGCAAACATACATACATACAAAAATACAAAGGTTTCCTCTTTATAATATTAGTATAGATGTCGCCTCGGTGGCACAGTGGCATAAAGCGCTCGGCATTCCGGGTTCAATTCCCAGGTCGGGAAAAGTGTATTTCATATTTTGTTTTCGATGCATAAGCCCGGGTTTGTGATCACCGACCCGCATTTGGCAAGCGTGGTGATTAAGCCATTACCCATCAATTGTAGTGATGACTTGATTTCAACGAGGCCTTTGCCCTCTTTTATAGTTAGCTTCGCAAATCACTCCATTCCACCTGATGTTAAGTAGAAATGGAGTCCAGACGCGAAGACAACTGGTACAGCGTGAATACGAGGAGCAGCATCCGAGGAACTCGATGGCGCAGTGGTTAACGCACCCGGTCTGCGAGTGCTGAGGTTAAGCAACTTTCGCAAAGGCCGGTCATCGGATGGGTGACCAAAATGTATCATCTAGAGCTCCTCCGTGCTTCGGAAGGCACGTTAAGCCGTTGGTCCCGGCTGCATTAGCAGTCGTTAACAACCACCAATCCGCACTGGGCCCGCGTGGTGGTTCATGGCCCGTTCTCCCTATCCATCCATAGGGAAGGCTCGTGCCCCAGCAGTGGGGACATAAAATGAGCTGATGATGATGATGATCAGTTACCCCACTCTGCCGGCCCTATATTAAATATATTAATATTAAATTTGTAGTAAACAAAACATTGGACTGTTCCAATACTTTCTCTTCCGTCAAAGTAATGTATCTAAGTAGAGCCGCTAAAGTGCTTCGGAGCAATGACAAACTCTGCCCTAGGTACACAAACGATCTCCAACTTCAATAATTAGGAAGTTTCCGCCGTAGGAACGCAAAAGTCAGCCTATCTATTCCCATCTCGCGTCCCTTTCTAACGTCGAGGCGTTGACATCCCTCTCGCTTCATTTATAATTCATCTGTTCACTCACGAACTCAGTCGCACGATCCCCACTGGGTACGTCTATAATGCTACTAAATTCTAAATGACCATTTCGACTTTGAGTGAACTTCGAATTTGGGCTGATCTAAATTATTCGCATTAAATTGGCTGCGTACCACGCCCGCGTGTGGTCGGACCCTGAATATTTGAGTATTGCGAAGTGTTGAAAGTGGCATTTCGTTACACTTAATTCGATTGCTATGCGATTCCGCCCAATCGAGATTATTTTTATGGCCTCCGTTGGTGTTAACAGTTTTCAGCGCCACTGTACTTCGTGAAGGGTAGGGAATGGCTATTAATTCCGTATATAATCGACTCTGTAGTCTAATGGTTAAGTAAGTCCACAAGTCTCAGATCCAGAGGTCTCGAGTTTGGTTCCCATGTTTGTGTATTCGGTTTGGTTGGTAGTACCTATAGCGATGTGCGATAATAATCCACCAATAGGATGATCCTTGACTCGTTCGGGCGGTGTAAAACTCTAAACTCAGTCTAGTCTAGTCTTGACTTATAAACGCTACGGATATACTCACCTGTGCTACGGCACATCACATACCTATGGCTAACAGCTATCCGTATACAACGTGTAACGGAGGTGTGGTCATAATGAAAAGATCCATAGTGTATCCGATCTATTAATATTATTTGTTATGCATTTTTTTTTATATATTTCAATCGTGACGTCACATAAAAATAAACAAGTCACAGCTAGTGGTTTAGTAACCTCTGTGTTCTTACATTTATGATCACTACTGCTTGCTTATGCGCGCCTGACGCGCATGACTTCACTCTCCGATATCATCCAGATTCTCCGAAGGGCCGAATCCTTCGGAGAATTTAAGTAGGGCACGGGGACGCACACTACTGCGCGATGCCAGTCCCCTTTAGAAAACCTCCGAAGGTGATTCGTTTCAGACGGCTTGAGGAACCCTTTAAGTTTCTCGCCGCCCCCAAACAAACCCGGTGAAGCTGAAAATGCCGTCTGAGGCAATCAGCAATCTCTCTCCAAAAAAAAATTACTTCACTAATATAAATATTTAATTTACAATTTCACGACAAACTAAAGTTAATAATTGGAAGGATGGAGGAAAAAAGAAGAACATCGAAGACTCGATGACGGGCCGCGATTACGACAACTCTAATATTATATGTTTAAGCGGGTGCAGCGCGAACGCAAAACTGCGAGTTTCAAGTTTCTTTATGATAGCGAGTGGGCGGCGCGTGGCAGTGGTGTGACAACGGCGGACTACTACGAATACGCACGCACACTAATATCTGTACAGAGAAGGCTGGTGATTTAATTAGAGCAATGTTTACTTTCGTAAAATCTTAGGCGTTTGGGTAAAAAATAATAAAAGTCTTAATATTTTCATATTCATATTGTTTAATTGAAAAATAAGACAACAGTGGCCTGCGAAATATCAATACAAACATTTTGATGTCGGATCATTGTTTCATTTGTGCTATATTTACAAAGTTTCTGAAGAAATAAGTTTTTAGATATCATTACTTTTACGTATTGTTTATGCAGTTTCTGGGTATTTGTTTCAAATTCCAAGATTACCATGGCCTTGTGAAAGGATCAAGCTAACCTACACTAGTCTTTTTAATGTATATGACCTATTCAGCGCCTAGCATCAGTGACTTAAAAACACGTAAATTTTCGAAATTCCGCGCGGCACCCCCTTAAATAATATAAAGCTGAAACCATAAAGTGTTGTTCTTCAACAAAACCCCCGGTACCTTAAGTGACGACCCATCTGGTTGTCACAATAAACATTAGCAACAATTGAATACAGACCATCTGCTTCGTGACTGTCACCTCGTAAAATCTATATATCGCAGCTTTAGAATTAAACCGTCATAACTCAAAATTGCCGAAAATTGAGTTTTTGTGTTAAAACGCTTTAATTCTGATAGCTTTACCCGGTCTCTTTCTCAGACCCGCGAAAATAACGTAAACAAGAGAGATAGCATGATTTAGTGCGTTTCACTTTTTCTCAAATCACGCGTTTCAATGTGTGCTAAAGTGGCTAACTTCAGTTATGATCCGACAAGCAAATAAGCAGGACGTCGCTGTTCGGGCACATTACGAGATATCGCTGTGCTGTATAAAATATAAGGTATGTTTGTTTGAGTTCTTTCATTACAAGATAGGCATATTTCGAGTTGATTCACTTTAGAGCAAAATGTTTGAAGAAAGTAAGTGATGCAATTCGGGTTATGTCGTTTAAGTAATAATACTCATCGAATTATTTTGAACTATTTAGATATAAATCAGTTTAGTACTAGCAAAAATACACATTTAGAGTAGTATTTCTAGATGACACGCTTTATTGTAAAAGGAACGGTAGAACACTATTATTTATTTCGAGTTAAGTAGTTTCTCTCGACAACAACACGCCGTTTTTGAGAATTATTTCTGTTTATTTCTTTAAAATATTAACTATGAAAGCCATTTTTCTTCATTAAGTAGTCACCCACCGACGATGTAGGTACACGCTTATCGTAGGTACGTAGTAAACGTGTTCATCAGTGCGATTTGAATGTATGTAGGTACAATGTGCACGATGACCACGTTTACTATTTAGTACCTACCGTAGGTTTTTATCGTTATAATAATCTTAGTTTAGTTCGTTTGCACATGATAATATGGGCCACCAACTGATAAAGCCAATTTTTTTTAGCATGAGTCGAAGAATAAAAGAAATCCTGCGGTTGGCTGGAGCCCCGGTGAAAAAGAGAAACAGAGAAGATGTCGCTGATGAGAGTATTGAGGTAATGTAATGTTATAATAAATTAATATAATATTATCCTACATAATTACTTCTAATTAACTAGACCAATCGTTATATAATTTTGTTTAAAAAATTCGTGGATATTTTGTTTTCAGGTACCGCCAGCAAAATGTGGTAAAACAATTAACAATGAAAATATAGATTCCGGAAATCCTGCAAACAATTTTGAGTTAAACTTTAAAGACTTAGTAAGTAGCCAAAAACATTGTTTATAAATAATGTCATTTTATTTTTATTCGCATACTGTATCAAATTGTTTTCGATCTATTAATATTACGTGTACCTATTCTTATTTATTTTCGTATCATTTTTAAAATTTAACCTACCATTTATTACAGTCAAATATCAATCACAGTGGAGAAGACGAGGATGTGGAAAATTCTTCTGGCGATCTAGTGATTGATTTAAATCCGGGTCTACTCAGCCGACAACGCCGGGATTCCGAAATGAGAGACGAGGTACCTGGGCCAAGTTATGTCTTGTCTCCCGTGAATTCTGGGGAAAGTGATGTAGACCTTAGCGACTCAGACCCAACCTACACTAAAAAGGTAAAACAGCGACACCATCAGAAAGTTGTACCAGATTTATCTTCAAGCAGGTCTTCATCTCGGTCGAGTTCCAGTTCGTCTAGTTCTAGTTCCAGTTCATCCGATTCAGACAGTTCTTCAACTTCTGATAATTCGTTACCCCAGCAAGATGCCGCTGTAAAAAAGGGTAGGAAAAAAGCTCGCAACCCCCAAAGCTGGAAACAAAATAAAATAAAGCTGCTAAGAAACAGTGGCCAACCGTATACGTCACTGTCTGCGATGGCGAAAGCCTTTCCCGGACGAAGTATCAAAGATCCATGTACTGGCAGGTGTAGACACAAATGTTCAGAGAATATTACTGAGGAGTCGCGTTTACAGCTATTTGATGCTTTTTGGAAGTTGGCGGATTTACAGAAACAAAGAGTTTTCATTGGCTCCTGCATGGTAGACGTTCAACCTAAATACAGGTATACAAACGCTGAAAATCCAAGAGCATACAATAAAGCGTATTACTTTACAATTGAAAATGTAAAAATTCGGGTTTGCAAAGTATTTTTTAAAAACACTTTAGACATTACTGACCGAATGATTCAAACAACATCAACTAAATACAATGAAAATGGCATGTTGCAAGATGATTTTCGAGGAAAACATGAAAATCATCAAAAAACATCCACTGAGTTGATTGACGACATCAAAAATCACATCAATTCCATACCACGCATTGAATCTCATTACCTAACAAATGAAACAACTAGAGATTATATTGAAGCATCAAAAACAATTGCAGACTTGCACAGAGACTTCAAAAACCAACAAATTGAAAATGGGAAAGGCTTTGTGTCGTATAATACCTATCACAAAATCTTTACAACAGAATTTAATCTAGGTTTTTTTCAACCGAAAAAAGATTTGTGCGACTTGTGTACGAGATATGAAAATTCCACTGAGGACCAAAAAAACAAATTAAAAGATCAGTATGAACTACATTTAAAAGAAAAGGAACTGGCTCGGGCTGAAAAAGCCATTGATCGTCAAAAAATATCGGCTAAATACAAGGTTGTTGTGTACGATTTACAGGCAGTAATGCAATGTCCCGATGGTGACACCTCTTCTTTTTACTACAAGTCGAAATTAAATAGCTATAATTTTACACTGACCGAACTTTGTAAAAAGGA
Organism: Eudonia mercurella; assembly: GCA_963082485.1. NCBI lineage: Eukaryota > Metazoa > Arthropoda > Insecta > Lepidoptera > Crambidae > Eudonia > Eudonia mercurella. The sequence continues at coordinate 13,155,360 of OY720046.1, forward strand.
AGGTAACAAAACCCAAACAAGCAAAGATTATACAGCTTATGATAAAGTTGACTGTTATTTCTGGAGTGAGGTTGATGGTAAAAGGGGGTCCTGTGAAATTGGGTCCTGCATTTATAACTATTTACAAGATTTGTGCCAAAGCTTAGAAGATGAGGTTGATGTAATTTTTTACTCGGATAACTGCTGCGGACAAAACAAAAACAAATACATCACAACGATGTATCTTTATGCAGTTCATTCGTTAGATAAAATTAAATCTATAACTCACAAATTCCTTATAAAAGGTCACACTCAAAATGAAGCCGATAACGTGCACAGCTTAATAGCGAAAGAAATAAAAAAAATTAGGAAATCCGGCCCAATTTACTGTCCGCAGCAGTATATCCCTTTAATAAAAAATGCAAAAAAAAAACAAGAATAATTTTGTAGTCCATGAACTAACTTATGATTTTTTCAAGGACTTGCAGTTATTGCAAAAAGAATGGGGCTACAATTATAAAGTAAACGACGAAGGTGGAAACGTAATTTGGAATGATATCAAGGTACTAAAGTTCACTAAAGAAGATCCGTACACATTCTACTATAAAGACTCTTATGAGCAAGAAGAGTACTACAAATTGATCGTGCGAAATAAAAGAACAAAGATGACTGATACATCAGATATTTACTTACATGGACTGTACAGCGAAAAACAAAAACTAGGACAAAATAAAATAAAAGATTTACGTGAACTAATTCAAAAAAATCTCATACCGAATTACTACGTTGATTACTATAATACGATATTGTAAAATGTTGTATTTCTAGTTTTAAGTACATAGTTTATTATACTCAATGTTTATATACATTATTAAGATGTTTTTTTATGTTTGCTACGCTGTGATGATTTTTTATAATACGTGTTGTTAAGGTTACATACCTATACGTAGGTAGTAACAGTTTTGATTGATCTCGATGTCGAATTAAGTACTTAATCGTAAGCATTTCGTTTTTGTTCTGTGTCAAGTTTTTATTTTGAAGAAAGTTTCTGTTTACTTTATTTAGATAAGAAAGTCAATTGATGCCGTCAGTATTTTAGTTACATGATGATATTATAAGGAAAAGTGCGTTGATCGATCTCGATGTAAAATTAATTGTATCGTCAAGTTGATAATTATTTTAAGAAAGAAATATAAGCTGATAAGAATGTATCTTGATCTCTTTATTGTGATTTTATTAAGGCTGATTAAGCAGAATTTTGTAAGATTATTATAAGGGAAAAGTGCCTTATAGTCATTAAAATAATTAATAAATACTCACTTCATGTCTATTTCATTTATTACATACAAGCTCTACTTATAGCTACGCGGATAAAGTGTAAATTACTTACCTTTTCATTCTAGATTATGAAAATTGAGGCATCGTATTCAAAGTTAATTTCATTTCAATTTCCATATTTTTACATTAACTATTGCTAAATAGTGATATTCCAGATACCCTGCATAAATAATTACAATATTTAGTATTATACTGCAATAACACGAGTTAGAAACAAAGCTAGTTTCATAAAATTTATAAAATAATGTATTTTTATGACTTGTTTCATTATTAAAACTAATTTTGAATTTTTATTTCATCATAAAACGGCATATGTCGCTAAGGTTTTTTTACAAGCTCCATTTACTACCTTTATCACATTGACATTGTTTTACTTGTAACCTTAGAATAATAACGCCTAGAAGCCGAGTACGCGCACGGCGATTGAGGCAAGTTTAACCAAGCCATATGTGGCTTGGTTGGCCGAACGGCTCGCTAGTATCCAAGGTCACGTCGTGTCGTAAGCAGCTCCGCAATTTTTGTTTATGATGACGATTTGTGCCATCAAAGGATGCTTTCACAAGTCAGAATCTAGCAAAAAGGATGCTAAGATTACATTTCACCTGTAAGAACAGCTAATCAATGTCTATTATTTCGTAAAACACGATATTAATGTTCGAAAATTTGTAATATGTCATTCCATGTATGTTTTGCTAGATGTAGGAAAATTTTTACCCCATTTTATGTTCCGAGTTATTTTTATTTAGAGTAGTTTTTATCCAAGTCTAGAGTCCAAGAAAGACAATTTATCACGATTGCTGTTATCAAAGCGCCAGTTATTTAGAAAATAGTTACAGCTACAAGGATTTTAAACTGTCATGCTGAAAAAATGTTATAACAGTATTTTTTCTGATAAGACTGATTTTTGTGCAATTAAGTAAATGAATAAATATTGGCATTCTTATTTATCACCAAACATTGTTACATTTACATAACATTACATGTACATGTTTTCGTGTTATATGTAAGTATCTTTAAATAAGTAGCTAATGATATGAAAATTGTGGTAGTCGTAGCTTCACCGCCATCTAACTAAAGGCTCGAAATAATATTCAATGCATAATGAGATAAAATTATGCTTCCAAATAGTTTAAGAGAGAAGTGGCGGTCCATTGTCTCTGCCCACCCCTCCTGAGGGATTGAGGCGTAAGCTAATTATGTATGTATGTACCTTACAATTTTTACTTTTTTAAATAATAATCACAAACTAAAATGAAAACATCTTAATGTATATAACAGTTAATATTATTAATGTATGCCGTTAATATAATAAAATAAAATTATGTAAATTATTACGACTATTGACTTTGTGGCTATTTTCACATAAAAAATTGAAGTAATTAAAAAAATCATATGTAACAACAATACAATTTTTAAACTATGAAACAAGATAAGAGTTTAGTAACTTACCCATTTACCCCGATTTGGGGAAATTACCATTTTACTTGCAACATTTATTCATACGGTTGTGTGTGTAATGACAAGCTGCTGACGCACACGACGGAGTATTTTGTGCCTCAATATTTTGACGAACTTTGTTTGACACTATCGTTCTAGGCGTTATTATTCTAAGCTTGTAACAGAGTCTAAAAATAGACACTATAATCTATGTAATAGATATGATAAAATATCAATCTAACACAATTTCATACAAAAAAAAATATATTCAAAAGTAAATCATACCAATTGCTCTAACTTTAAACTCGATTTGCCACAATTTCACGTTTTTTGAGTTATGACGGTTTAATTCTAAAGCTGCGAATATTAATACGTGAAGCAAAAACTTTGTACCTTTTTACGAAAATTGCGCGGACGGAGGAGTATGAAATTTCGCACACTTGTATAGTATACATTATAGTATATTATATAGTTTATATAGATAAGGATTGCAGTGTTATTTTTTTTTATTATGCTTAAAAAGAACATTTTTTAAATCAATAAAACAAACATTACACGCACTACCATGTATTTGACACACACGCATAGGTTAGGTATATAGTCTTTTCAAAAATTTCAAAAATGGAAGAGGAGCGGCCGAAATTTGTCAATGCCAATCTAAACTTACATTCAATCTTTTTAATTTTTCATTGCTTAGGATACAATCCGTGCAGCCTTAATAAAATTACGGTCGAATTTCGACTACTGTGCGACCACTAGTCAATAAAAATCTATGTTATTTTTGTCGAAAACTGTTGCATTGGACACAGATACTAGGCACTGTGGTGCATCTACCCTGCGTTTTTGTACTGCACGTGAAAGCGCAGCCGCGGTCACAGCTAGTGTGAAATATATTTAACGTTGAAGAATCGAAATAAAAACTAAATAAAACACGATCGTTTGCGTATCACAAATATGATTTGTTCCTCAATACAATTTGTGCGACTTAACCTATTTCACTGTAATGGTGATTATACGGTACTGGAAATTAATACCCTCGAAACGGGAATGCCAGTCGAGTCTTAATTTTAATGAAGTCTGTACCCGGGGCTGGTACTCAATTTAATTTCTCGTCTCAGGACTGTAAACAATGCTCGTTTGGCTTTGATAATTGAATACATAGCCCTGTGTAAAGGTCATTTCACGATTGGTTTTTATCTTTTGTAAATGAGTTTTTTTTTACTTAAAACCATAAGAGCAGGGGCAGGAATACCGATATTTTCAGAAACGGATTTGTATAAACACATAACTTGTCAGCTATTTACATGTATGTGAATAGGTACTTCAGTTAAGTAGTTTAATTTAAATTGTATACATTTTTGTGCTATTAACATATTAATACTAAGTAGTACATTTAGTTATCTTGATTCTTGACATATCCAGAAAGTTAACGCCTCAGTAGTTGAGGACTCCAGGTAAAGGTGGATTTATATTTGTCTGACGTGTCGTGTCGTGCGTGATGCATCAGAACGGAATCGGTTTCATACATTTAGTATGATAAGTTTTGGTCACCCATCCGATTAGGTTATCAGTTCATTATTATCAAATGTTATTACTAGTACAAGTAATAAATATGATTTTTCATATTGTCACGGTAAATTTTTACTTTTTATTTTAAGTGTTAATTGCTACACTTAAGCTGAATGAAATATTTATATAAATATTATCACGATGTTAATTTTCACTTGGATGCATGGCTATGATAAGGATCATATACTACTAAATATAGATAACTAAAACAAAGGTTCTCGCTATAACTGGCAATTTAAAGAACACGCCAAAAAACAAAGAACAAAATTCCTTCAAGTAATTCAATTGTTTGGACTTCTTGGCGGGAAAGTGAAGAGTCATGTCTGCGGTTTTGTTTTATTTTCTAAAATTTGTGTTATGACGAATATTAATGTGAAATAATGGTGGATTATTAGCCGTTAAGTGTTCATGAGTGTTGGCAAACGAAACAAAACAGTGCAACGTCACTTTTCAAATTATCTCAAGAAGTCCGCCCGAGGACTTAGTAAAGCCCCACATCTTTACTGAGATACTCGAGGGGTTGTGGGGTATACCATTTCTCACTTCTCATTTCTATTATCATTCATCATCATCATATAGGAAAGAAATATTGTTTTTATATATTACTTGTAAGAAAAATTACTTTGACACTGGCTAAATGTCCTAATCGCATGAAGCCATCAATAAAATTAAAAAAAAAACATATTCAATTGTTTCGACCGAAAAAGTTTTGAAGTCAGGGAAAATAGAAAAAAGTCGTCTCCCCAAACTCGTATCGTTTAGCATCAGCTAGCACCTTCGGCAGATAATAACGATGCTTGGATAATGAAAACGGAGCGGCGGCGCGCGGCGGCGGGAAAAAGCTCAGTCATTGTTTAGTTCATTACCTACTTTGTTCAATTACTTTGTCCACGTCACCTTTAGTTCTCTAAAGAAAAGCGCGTGAGTTAAAGCACAAAATAACAAGAGCCCAGAAGGTAAGCTTACCTAATACATATACTTACCGCGCTAGAGCAACGCACACATGGACACGAAATTTCGGACCATCTCGGAGAATGTTTTGCGATTGATTTGTACGTCAATAGTGCATGCATACAAAACAATCGCAAAAAATGCTCCGAAATGTTTCGTTTGAATTTTGAATGCAGCGGCTGCACTGATACCACAGAGTAATTAGTATTTACTCATGTGCTGATACACAGTTTTATTTTCAACTAATATATTTATTTCAACATTATTTTCAAATGACATAAAGATATAAAAGGGATAGCTTAATAAAAGCAATAACAACGAAAAAGACATTATAGTGTCTGTTGTTTGGCATTTTTGTAACAACTGGAGTGCTCTGGTTACCATAGAACAATGGAATTCTATTGTGTCTGGGTCCGAAAGCGCCTGTGTATCTAACGAAAACTAATCTATTTAGATATGGGATTTCGTAACCGTAACTGTCAACTGACTCAGTTGTATGTCTCCTTCAAGAGCGACTAAAGGCCAAAATTATAAGGCTGCGTGGCTGCGTTCCTTTGGTCAGAGAGTTTTTTGGGCGCCTAGCTGTAACGTATCTACCTTTTTTACTTATAATATCATTGGTAATAGTTATTATAGCTGCGGTGACCGATTCCAGCACGGATCTTTTATCGACCGATAAAGTGACATTAGACGATAAAATTTGACAGTTCAAGTCGACAAATTAACATCGGCAGCATGGGACTTGCTTTATCGACCAGTAGATAATATAATCGGTAAATTTTATCTTGATATGGAACTCGAAAATGACATTTCTTGTGGATAAATTATATTGATATGTAGATAAATTTATCGGCATCTAAAAGTTGGTAAATAAAGTTATCGACGCTTTCGACGACATTAGAAAGTAACTAAATATTACACTTTTTTGAGCGGTCGTGAAAAATTAGATTTCGGGTTGGATTGCTGGTTGCAGAAGAGACGCAACGGCGACACGTCGCGAAGAAACTAACATTGTCCGGCGCCATCTCCCGCGTTTATTTTTCACATTGATTTAGATTATTTTACCATGACCCTTTGCAGGGACCATGGTTACAGGAAACCTAAGTTATGGTCGTCTATAACAACCCCATGGATTTAGGAGATTCTGATTTCATGATGTTGTTTCGCATATCCCGCGAAATAGCCTTTGTGGTTATCGAGAGCATTTGGGGCGACATCGGACGCATTAGCACAGATTAGTTAATAGATACTACGGCATTAGATCAAAGGGATTGCCCGTCCATGTTGTTGTAAGTAGCAGGAATTTAGGTTTTTCTTTTCTTAATTCATATTTTTATTCTAACCTCAACAATCTACCTACTTTTTGCAGGTCCTCACCGCTGTGCGGTTTTATGCCGTCGGTAGTTATCAGGGGTGCATTGGGCAAAGAAGTAACATTATTAAAGAAGTAAAATTATAGGTATTCGAGAAGATGTTGGTGGGCCGGCTCAAATATCACATCCTGCCTAAGCTGAGCCCATATCAGTATGGATTTATGCCCCAGCGCAGCACGGAGGACTCCCTCTATGTCCTCATCAACACCATTAGGGATAATCTTCGCCAAAAGAAGATAATTACGCTAATATCCCTGGACATAGAGGGAGCATTTGACAACGCTTGGTGGCCAGCTATCAAGTCCAGACTGGCTGAAGAAGGGTGCCCATTAAACCTAAGAAGGGTGTTCGACAGCTACATGGGCGATAGGGTAGTAAAGATCAGATACGCCGGCAGGGAGGTTAGTAGAGCTCCCTCAAAAGGTTGTGTACAGGGATCCATCGCCGGACCCATCTTATGGAATTTGCTGCTCGACCCCCTCCTGCACACCTTGGAGGAACGGAGGGTTCACGTTCAGGCCTTTGCAGATGACATCGTTCTTCTCTTTGTGGGCGATACAGCCCAGTCTATACATGATCAAGCCAATCCGGTGCTCGAACAGGTTGCGGCGTGGGGTAGTCATAATAAGCTTAACTTTGCGGCGCACAAGACCCATAGCCTCACCATCACCAGAAAGCTTAAATATGACACCCCCCGCCTCAGCATGAACGGGACACCGATCGAAAATAGAAAGGAGATCAAGCTTCTGGGCTTGACAATAGATGAAAAACTAACTTTTAACGCCCACATAAACAACGTATGTCGGAAGGCCGCCGCCTTTTACAAACATCTTTCAAGGGCGGCACGCGTGAACTGGGGCTTGACGCCTGAGGTGGCGAAAACAATATACACCGCAGCGGTGGAACCCGTTGTAACGTATGCAGCTGGCGCTTGGGCCCCGGCCGCAGACAAGCTCATGACGCGCAAACAGCTGGATACGCTACAACGGGGATTTGCACAAAAAATGTGCAAAGCATATAAAACAGTGTCACTCACCTCTGCCCTAGTTCTTTCCGGGACGCTCCCTCTCGACCTCCGGATTAAAGAGGCCGCAGCCCTTTATGAAGTGAGGAGAGGGGTGCCCCGACCTGATCTTCGGGGCAGAGACATAGAGACTCCACACTCAGCACTACACTTACCACACCCGGCCGAGTATGTACACATAGACATTACACACATCACAGACCAAACACAAATACACACCAACACGCATGACATACAGATATACACCGACGGCAGCAAGATAGACGGGAAAGTCGGGGCGGCGTTATCTCTCTGGAGGGGCGCCGCTGAGATTGGAACGTATAAACTTGCACTGCCGTCGTACAGCACAGTTTTTCAGGCCGAGTTATTAGCACTTCACAAAGCTTCGGAAGTAGTGCTACGTAGGAAGGAAGTTTCTTTTGGAATTTATAGCGACTCCATGGCGGCCCTGCAAGCCGTTACCGGCGGAAGTTCCCTCCACCCCCTCGCAGTAAGTGTTCGGGAAAACATTAGCACAGCATTTAAACAAAGCAAAGCTGTTGCCTTGTCTTGGATAAAGGCACATGCGGGGTTGGAAGGGAACGAAAGGGCCGACGTGCTAGCCAAGGAGGCCGCTATAAAATCGAAGAGAAAGCCTGATTACGACAGGTGCCCTGTTTCGTTCGCAAAGCGCCTTATCAGAGATGGGACGCTAGGCGAGTGGAACCAGAGGTACCAGTCAGGCACTACAGCCGAAGTAACCAAACTATTCTTTACAGACACCACCGCTGCATACAAAATCACACGTAAACTCACGCACACCAAACTCACAACACAGGTGCTCACGGGTCACGGCGGGTTCTCCGCGTACTTACACAGATTTAAGTGTAAGGACAGCCCGTCGTGTGCCTGTGACCCTAACACACACGAGACAATTATACACATCCTCTCCGAGTGCCCTATACACACTCGTGAGAGGTACAATATAGAGGCGGAACTGGGCACCCGCATTGTCCCCAAGAACTTCGCGGACCTCCTGGCCGCGAAAGATTCAAGGGAAATATTCTTGAAATATTGTACAAAAGTAGCCGAAATTGTATGTAAGCGCAATAAGTAAGCAATTATATAAACCTGTGTAATAAGGCAGAGAGATTTATGCACATTCCTGAGGAATGTACATTAAATCTACTCAAGCAGATAAAATAAGTTGAATATGTATAACAATAGTATGTAATTACAAACAAGATATAAAGCTAAGTAAATCAAGATAATATTGTTAAAAATAATAGTAAATAGGATTAAGAAAGATATATAAGAATGGCAAGTAGATTTAAGAAAATAAAACTAGAAATAAGGAATATTGTAAGAATACGAGACAATTTGGTCCACTATAAAGTTTCCAGGAGTAGACTATATTCATTGCCCCTGTGACCCTGTTTTTAGATATTAAGATTAACAAATAAGATAAATAAAAAAGTTAGATAGTTAGGAAGATGGCTTAGTCCAATGTAAACAAAAGACGGCAAACCCAGCCGTATAGTATAAAAGATGATGAATGATAAAGAGAATTAGGAATGAAAGTACGAGAGGAATAAAAGCGAGAACTGGTATGAAAGAGATAAATTAGAATAAAATGCCTCCCATACCGTGGGAGAAAATCGTTAGCAGATTAGGAAAAAAAAAAAAAAAAAAAAAAAAAAAAAAAAAAGAAGTAACATTATGAAGGAGATCTCTGAAGCTATTGAGTAGCCATACAATTTACCAGTTGCACTTTTTGTCCGTTCGTGCGTCGTACTTTCTTCCTGTAAAAACACATCATCATCATCATCAGCTAATTTATGTCCCCACTGCTGGGGCACGAGCCTTCCCTATGGATGGATAGGGAGAACGGGCCATGAACCACCACGCGGGCCCAGTGCGGATTGGTGGTTGTTAACGACTGCTAATGCAGCCGGGACCAACGGCTTAACGTGCCTTCCGAAGCACGGAGGGGCTCGAGATGATAAATTTTTGGTCACCCATCCGATGACCGGCCTTTGCGAAAGTTGCTTAACCTCAGCACTCGCAGACCGGGCGCGTTAACCACTGCGCCATCGAGCTCCTCGAGAAAAACACATGCAAGTTGTAATCCACTAACAAATAAGTAAATATTACGATGTTTTTTAAACGATTTAGAAAATGTGATACTGACTTTGGTGGTTTCGACATAGGTAGTAAAATAATCTATACTAATATTATAAAGAGGAAACCTTTGTATTTTTGTATGTATGTATGTTTGCAACGAATAAACTCAAAAACTACTGGACCGATTTAAAAAAATCTTTCACCATTAGAATGCTACATTAGCGCTGAGTAACATAGGCTATATTAAAAAAAATGTCCAGCCGTGCGAAGCAGGGACGGGCCGCTAGTATTAACTAAATAAATGGATACTAATACTAAATGGATACTAACTAATAAATAAACCCTACACGATATGAAACAGAACACAAAACAAAGAGAATTTAATCACTAACACAAAACAAGAGAAACAATAACAGATTAAAAAATATAAGATTCGAATGAATGATGAACGAATGGGACGATAAAATTGCCGTGTTGCCATTTTTAAATATCGCTAAAATAGAACACGATAAAACCTACCGATCAGAGTCCCGTGCTAGCGGTTGTAGATAAAATTCGATAGATAAACGGTTTTGTCGACCGATAAATTTATCGATCGGTAAGATCCGTGCTCGTTCGTACCTACTGATAAAAAATAACCTAAAAACAACTTCTAAATGACACAAATCCTTCAAAGCGAGTCGCAAGGCGTTGCACTGTTAAAAACCTTTGTTTTGGCGGGAGGCGACGCGCGAAATCCTTGATTCGCGCCTTCGGGCGATATGACGAAGTCTGCAGACAAAACTTTATGGTGCGGCTTGTTATCACTAAAGTTTCTGTTATAAACCTTATTCTGACGGGCTAAGAACGAAATTAGTGTGTAGCAGTCTTGACAGCTGAAAAGTTTATCTTGTCGTTGTACACAAAAGACTGATTGTGGCGACGGAAGCCCCGTGAGTAGGCCAAAGACTCCTTTGTAGGCGCTCCTTGTAGAAATGAAAGCCGATTGTTTTTTTCTTTCGCTGCATTTATTTACTTGACGGCCTATCTACATTCATTTCTGAAAAAGTCGCCTTTTGTTTCGTTCGTATCAAAAGAACACGGATTTCTGGAATAAAATATTTTTACCGTATATGTGGTGTAGTTGTTAAACTGCCGGTGTCTTACGTTCGATTTCCAGATGGAGATACATTTCATTGTATTCGGTATACCTAGTAGGTGATAGGGACTGTTTTATATTTTTGGTGAGAGTTTGCTGATTGCCTCAAACGGCATTTTCAGCTTCACCGGGCTTTTTTGGGGGCGGCGAGAAACATAAAGGGATCCTCAAGCCGTGTGAAACGAATCACCTTCGGAGGTTTTCTAGAGGCATCACGGCATCACGCACTAGTGCGTGTCCCCGTACCCTATTAGATTCTCTGAAGGGTTCAGATCGGATCGGGGAGGGACTGGTACTGTAGGGTATCAAATCCCGGATCAAAACCTCAACCTCGAAAGCCTGCGGAATCAAAGTCATCGCAAGCAGATGTTTTCAACTAACGAATTTAAATATTTTTTAGTGTTGTTTTAATCTACCTTTAATAATACTTTGTAAAATTGTTAGTATTTCTTCAAATCCTGGTTGTATTAACAGGTTACTGCTCAAATACATGAGTTTTCATACCTAGTAAAGGGGGGCAATATCATGAGTTCCATGGAGAAAGTGGTTTAATCACTGTTAATAAGACCGGGACTAGGACGAATAAATATTTAAAACAACATTTTTCTACGAATTCTTTTTTTAATCACGCAAGTCCCTTGTTAGGTCCGCCATCAAAGAACCCGCAACAATGGTGTGGAATCCTCCACTTGTGGGACTGGATTCCTTAACCCTGACGATACCTTTTATTTTCATAAAAATGTGTAACTCTTCTAAGACATCGCCTACTACTCGTAAGGTCGTAAGACTATAATAGTAGGTATTTTAAATATAATCTAAGGTTCCGCTATTATAACGGAAAATTATTTCGTTACAAATTTTACCAGCACTCATAACTCTGCATTCATACTCAGTACGAACACGGTTAAATGATTTCATAATCATCCACCTACTTATGTTGAGAATACACGTTAATACTCAACAAAGTGCACACCTTATTGATAATTAATATCTACCTATAGGTAGGTACCTATAATAGCCTATAGGTATAAGCCACCTATTAGGTACTTACTAAAGGTTGATAAAATATATAACATAACTTAAGAGCCGAAACAAAACTAAAATTGAGAAAGTGTTACTCTGGGAACTTATTGCTTTTATCAGATTGTAGAGATCATGTTTTTTACCGATACTAGGTAGGTAGGTACTTTTGATTCATATCATAACTTTAGCGCCTGCAATTTCTGATAAGTATTTATGATTCTGTGTGCCTTTAAAAATGCAGTTTTCTTATTTTTGTTGCTTATTTTACCTAAGTTTTTATAGCACAGGCAAATTAGGTAAGTCTTATCTATCATTGCTTGTCTATCAGAGTTGGGCGTAATCAACTACTTTTTTAATCAGATTAATAATCTGATTGAAAGTAATCTTGATTACTCTTATCACAATCTAGAAGTTGAGTGGTTGGCTTTATTGTACTATAAATTATACCTACTACGTAAGACGCGCGGTAAGGGTGCGGAGGACAGGGTATTGTACGATCACCGGCTAGCCAATCGCCGCGTCCGCATTGTCGATAGTCGACAAGTGCACACGCGCCATTTTGTTCAGTGCGCATCAGTCAAACGAATCGAGCTCAAGGAGACGATACGAGACGACGTAATTCTTTTATCGTACGTGATCGAGTATTTTTTTTAAGTTTGAAAGTGAGAGTACCAGAAAAATTACCATTCAGCAGATTTTTTGCGTAAAATAATTATCCTAAAAGCACAGTGTATGAGACTGATAAAAAAATAAAGTTCTTTTATTTTTTTACGTTCCGACTGTTGGTTTTATTAATCAATCAAATCAATCATAAAAGTAATCAAGATTACGATTACAGATTTATAATCATTAATCACCGATATGATTACATTTTTGATTAATTTCTGTAATCTGTAATCGTGATTGAAGATTACAAATTGTAGTCGTAATCCTTAATCGTTAATCTGATTACTTTTTGCCCATCACTGTTGTCTATGTAAGTAGGTACTTTCCTTTAATACTTACAAATTATTTTGCCATTCTAGATTTAAGTCTTCTTCTTCTTATCGAGTCAGCGGGTTCAGCTAGACTTTGTCGGACCAATAAGTTTTCTTAATTGCATTCTTTTGAATTACTTTCGTCATTTACAGCATTATTTTACACGTTCTGCAAAGTTTTAATAATTTCATCAAAGTTAGTAAATTATTAAATTCAGTGACATCTGTGTTCACGAATGAGTACTATTAACCAGTGGTTTGAGTGGTTGATAGTGACAGTTGACTGACGTTGGGTGCGTTCCGAGTCACGAACGCACATAATAGATAATAGTACTATTATTCATAACCTCGAACTTTGTTTGTTGTTTTGAGTTTTGATTGTGATTTACTTCAGTGCCATATCTAAGTGCCATGGATCACTGACTTGAAATTATTTTTGCTCTTGATAGCGATGATAGTGAGGAAGAGCGTTTGATTATTGAGTCGTCTTCATCCTCGGATGAGGATCTAGCTATGATGATCATGACCAAGAAAAGAAGACTTATTCTGCACCGAGTACCACGTATACAAAATGATATTGAACGAACAGTGTCAAACTTTTGACATTGACAGCTAACTAACAGGACGCTCACAAAAATTTCGCTCCGCGGCATGGTCGCTGTGAGCGCAAGATGGCGTAGACAATGACGTCATGAGTGACGTCACGATAGATTTCGTAGACGCGCTGACGGCGATTCAGAACGACTGTTATCGCGCTAATATCGATATAATCGTGACTCGGAACGCACCCGTTGAGTTGAATACGTCAAATAGGTTTACGTAGATTTCGGCATGTGGCAGTGATGCCATCTTAGGGTAATTTACCCTAGATTTAGAGTAAAAATGACATGGCAGTGTAATTTTTGGGGTATAAATAGAATTAAGTTTAATCGATATACTGAGGGTATTTTTCAGAACAAGCTGTCTGAATTACCTACATTAACAAATAATATCGTAAAGATTTTTTAACTAAATCTAACACTGTGATGTTATGTAGGTACAGGTAGGCACCTAATGTAATGTTAAGTACCTAAGTGTTGGCTTTAATTTTTATTTGTTACAATAGAGTTAGGATCAGTGCAAATGAATTGCAATGCATCTTTACAAATGCACCTTCACATTCTCTTTGTCACTTCGGTTGTCACAGAATAAAGTTGTTGTACCTACGCGATAAAGGCGGAATTGTGTACGGCAGTAGAAACAAAACATGCTTTAAATAAAAAACCGGCCTAGTGCGAGTCAGACTCGCGCACGAAGGGTTCCGTACCATTATCTATAAAAATATTTCAAGTTTCTACCTGTTATCGTTAAGACCGAGAAAAAAAAAATGGAAAAAAATCACGTTTGTTGTATGGGAGTCTTCCTTAAATATTTATTTTATTATAATTTAATTAATTATTTTTAAAGTGAATAATATAACTTAATATTATGTGAATATTTCAATCGTCTACCTGTTGCCGTTATCAATATTCTAGATTAATATGTTTGATCGTTGACTCGTATGATGGTCGCATCGCTTACTCGCGCAATGATCGCGCATTCGCGTTGTATTAGGACAATGCCTTAGGATAATTATTTTTCAAAATAACGCGAATTCTAGGGTAAATTGACACCATGTCTGGGGTAATCCGAAATCTAGACCTGGCCATGTGGTCGCTTCCGCTTTTTGCGATGTATACGTCAACTAGAAACAAATAAACAAAAAAGATTGGTATCAACTGATTATAACAAATAAGTCCCGTTTCCATCCAATACCAACACCTCCAGTATACTATACTAATCTATGACCAACACTAATTCGGTTTTGTAAGTGAAACTAGTCTAAATAAGCGCAATTTCTGTCGTGTGAAGTGCCGGCAATCTACGTAGAATTTAATTAAAGTTTATAAGAAAAGTAAAGCACTTTTATTAAGATAATGTAAGTCTTCCTTTATATTTATTATTCAATATTATTTTATAAAAATACAATAGTTGAGTGTAATGTTTTACTACAGAAAGTTTAGAATATTGTTGGTTATCTGCACTTGTATCTGAAAAGTCAAAAATTAAATTAACGGTAACAATGTATAACAATAGGTATTTTATTTTAGGCGACATCATTGACTTTTGTCTTTCAGCAAGTCAAAAGGGTCCTAAATATGAAATAACTAAATTGTTAAAAATTCTTTTTCAAATCATCACCTTAAATTGATGAATAATGGCTAAATCACCACACTAGCCAAATACGTGTTGGTGATCACAAACCCGGGCTATGCATCGAAAAATCCGAAACATACTTTGCCCAACCTGGGTATTGAACCTGAGATCTTCCGGCATCGGGCCGAGCGCTTTGCCACTTGGCCACCGAGGCGTTAAAGAAAATAAATGCTTTTATTTTTATAATAACTTTGTTTTATTTCAGACCATAAACCCAACTATGTCTCAAGACTTGACCACCCTCAGCCATGTGTCGCCAGTTCTCACCAATGAAAGGCTGAGCCAAGCTCTGACTGAGTGGTTTGAGGAACCTGTCAATTTCACACACTGGGAGGTACTTAGCTAAACTATCTTATTTTTTATATTATTTCTAACTAAGTAAACACTAATGTCAGTAAATAGTCACAATAAGGTAAAAAAAAAAAACAAAAATAACAATATTAATATTACTGTATGTTTTTTTTTCTCAGCTTTAAGCCCGTATTCTCTGTATTTATAGTTACAAACCAAGTAATTACTTAGAATAATAATAATTTTTATTACTATATCAGCCATAGCTGTCCCACTTCTGTGCAAAGACCTCCCCACACTTTAAAAATAAGTCACAAACAGGTACAGGTAGAATTCTCTCTCAACACACATATTTCCTTCTTCCTACAACATAGAGTCCTTAAAACAAGGTGTGAAGAAGCAACTTGCAGGTCAGCAACGTGAGGACGACTAAATTTAAAATCTAAATCTAAATTGTGAAACACAATCCTGTTCACCTAGCTGTCTTCACATCTGAACTTTGCAGAAGCAGAGTTTAACATCAGGCAGAGCAAAGTCCACTTTTATTTAATACTAGCTGACCCAGCGGACTATGTACCACATTTTTTTTAAATATAGCCTATGTTACTCATCGCTAATGTAGCATTCTAATGGTGAAAGAATTTTTTAAAGCGGTCCAGTAGTTTTCGAGTTTATTTGTTGCAAACATACATACATATAAAAATACAAAGCTTCTTTATAATATTAGTATAGAAAAGTGTGCGATTTCAGTATATATTATTGATTATTTACATATACATATACAAAGCTTCTTTATAATATTAGTATAGAAAACTCATTGATTTCAGTATATATTATTGATTATTTACATATGTCACGCAAATATTGTTGCGAATAAATTATAATTTGAAAAATGACAAAGTTTTGAAAAAAAAAGCATGAAGCCACGATAGCATAGTAGGCAGTGCACCTGACCCGGCATGTCATGGGTTGCAGGCTCGAATCCCGCTCGTGGATTTTTTTTAATACTTTGTCATGTTCATAATAAGTATATTATTATTATTTCATATGTACATGACGTTTGTATGAGAACATTTTTATATTTAAGAACTATTTAAAGACATTAGTTTAAATAAAGCATAATCTTTACAATCTGCTAAAAGCAACGATTTTCCAGCGTCTTGCTTTAAGTTTTGCTTCGTCGACATGATGTCGTCCATACATACAAACATTACTTATCATATTTATGTAACATGGTGGTTACCAGATTTAAATTGCCTTTAGACTTTCATTATTTTTGGTGTCTTTATTTTATTATTAGTTTTTTCTCTTACATTACGCCATTCATCTCGTGGCAACCGCGACCTATAATTAAGACAACAAAAAAGACTAATCATGGCCTTTAAAAAAACACTATTCTCTCAAAGAAACGCAAAATCTTTTCATTTGATCCTGCAATGCAGGATTTGCTGGGCCTTCACGATAATAATTTATGATAAGACCACCACGCACATCAATCTGAAATCTTAATATGATGAACTTAGTTTTTATAAGGAACTGGGCTATCTTGTCGCAATACAATAATTGCTACTAGCATTCTTGCTATCGTGACCGACTTTGATAGTATTATTAGATTAGATAAGATGGTGGTTTAACCAATCAACTTTGATAGTATAATATGTAAGCACCTTTACTGGAAACTTAATCAGAGGCACGTGATGTGATTCTGTGGGCGTTGGTCTGACAACCATTCACCGTTCTGACTTAGCTTATTTTATTTTAATATATTTCTAAATTCACAGCTCTTAATCTAAATTAACAAACTTATATACTTACTAAGCTTAAACAATGTTGCTACTTCTCCTTCTTAGCTTATTCTTATCTTAGCTTAATAATCTCATCTGATGATTAATGATAAAGGTTGGAAGCGCACCTTACCTGTACTATTTTAATATATTGGCAATCTTATCTGCAACTGAGAATACAATAATATCACATAATTTTTGTTTTTTGATCCTTATCTAAGACCACCACCACCACCTTTTGTGGTAGCTAACCAGGCGGACTTATAACAAGTTCTACCGCTAACCAAACCTACCTAATCGAACTCGAGACCTACGCAAAACCACTAAATCACGGATGACATCATAATGTTTAATTAATTATAAAATATTTTCTGCCTTTTCCAGTATGTGAGCGAAACAGGCAAAGGAGATTCCTACCTCAGCGAGCTTATGCGTATAAAAATCTATGGAACCGACCAGAAAGGAAACTCCAGACACGTCCAAGTGATCTTGAAGAACATTCCACAGAACGTTTGCAGAAAGCTCACTTTCCGATGTGAGGAGTTCTTCAAAAACGAGATCGGTTTCTACGAGACAGTGTTGCCAGCGTTAATAAAATTTCAAAACAAGAAAAAGTTAACTGAACCGTTCGATAAATTCCCGAGAACGTTTCTGGCTCATTGCGATGGTGTGAACGACGTGATTTGCTTAGAGGACGCATCGTTATTCAACTTTGAGAGTGCGGTGCGACAGTCTGGCGTCGACTTCGCCCATTGCCAGCAAGCGTTCAAAGCTCTCGCTCAATTCCACGCCATATCTTTCGCAATGAAGGACCAACAGCCAGAAGAGTACGATAAAATAAAGAATGTTGTCTTCGAGACTTACTACCATGAGCGTCTAAGGAGTTGGTATACCCGTTTCTGGGCTAGAATATCTGGAATAGCAATAGACGCTGTCGAGAAGGAATACCCAGATTCTATATATGTGGAGAAAATAAAGAAGTTCGCGGTCCCCGAGAGATATGATGATATGATCAGAGCGGTTTCCGATACGGAGAATGGTGTCATATCTCACGGGGATAGTTGGACCACAAATTTCCTGTTCAAATATGAAAATGGAACACCAGTTGATTGCAAGTTGATAGATTTCCAACTAACAAGGAATGCGTCTCCTGCTCTCGATGTGGTATTCTTCATATACGCTTGTACGTCAAAAGATTTGAGGGATAAACACTATGAGCAGCTTATGAATTATTACCATGAAGAGCTGAGTAAGCAGGTTAAGGAATTGGGCAGTGATCCTGCTAATTTATACCCTCGGGAGAAGTTTTGGGAAGAGGTTAAGAAGTATTCGTTCTACGGGCTCGCATTCAGTTTTGAATCTACACCGATGATTGTGTTGGACTCTGATAATGCTATTGAAATGAATATGGAGGTAATTTGTAGCAAATTTCTTTTTATTATTATTTCATCATCATCATCGCAGCCAAAAGGCGTCCAATGCTGGACAAAGGCTTCGCACAAGGACCTCCACGACGACCGGTTTTATGCTGCTCGCATCCAGCGGCTACCCGCGACCTTCACAAGGTCTCATATAGAATACTAGCGGCCGTCCGCAGTTTCATCGGCTTGGCACACTCGTGATCGAATGGTTAATCAAAATCAGCACTATGGAACCAATCAACATCACATCATCACCAGCTCATATAATGTCCCCACTTCTGGGGCACGAGCCTTCCTTATGGATGGAACACCATGTAAACCACCACGCGGGCTCATCCTGGCCGGGACCAATAGGCTTGAAGCTCGACATGATAAATATTCGGTCAACTATTCAATGACCAGCCTTTGCGATAGATGGGTAACTTACAACCGCAAACCGAGCGCCTTCGAGTTCCTCAACCAACAATCATAATACCTCTGGATAGATGACACTAATGTCGCTCTAAAGCATGTCAAAAAATCAAAAAGCAGAGACAAAATTCAGCGCTTACGTCAGCCTTCCCGGTAGCATAATGGACAGTGCAGCCGCCCGAATTGCGGAAGACCCAGGTTCGATTCCTGGCTGGGTCGGGTGGGCGTTTAATTTTTTCACTGTATTTTATATAAATATTTAATTCAGCTTAAGTATAGATATTAACACTTAAAAAATAAAAGTAAAAAAAAAATCATAATGAATTAATTAACATCTTACGCTTTTTCAGGGTGATAAGAAAATGAACATAGATGACTTCTGGCAGATAGGCCCGTTCAAAACGAAAGATGGTAGATTGAGGGAAGCGAACAACATCGTGCATAGCGTCGACCACGGATATATATAAAATGGTTTGTCATACCCCGAAATCTATAATGATATAACGTGACAGTTTTTACAAAGCTAGAGTGTGTATAAATGAATGAATGAATATAGGATTTATCTAAGTAAGCGTGGTCCATCCACCATAGGCCTCGCCTTCACTAAACATCAAGTGAGATTATAGTCAAATCCTTTTGTATAAACAAAAACAAAAATATAAGTACATATGTGTGTAAATTTTTATTATTTTTCTTTTCATATGTGATTATATATTATTATGGATATAAGTCCAGCTGTCGGGTTTGTAGTTTAAACTATAACTGATTATCATATAAGGTTGACATAAGCATGTCAAACCCATATGATTTTGCCACTTGTAAAGAAGTGCAGTTGTTATTTTCCATTTTCCCAGCATGAAAATACCAGACATGGCTTCTCCAATTTAGGGAGAGCACGGGGATGTAGTCTATACAGCCAATCAGTTATTTTCCGTGATATAATTGTGATATTTTATCATTAATAAGTGATCGATCAGACATTGTTAAGATAAAAGCTCTGTTTGCAACTAGCACTTTAATTAGAGCATAATTGTATAATTAATCAATTGTTGTTTCAACAACATATTATATTTTCTTGAAAGACAATAAGTATTGCTTGCATAAGGTTCCTATACTAACACGTCATGATCTCCACATAGGTAATTGACAACTGCTTCGTTCAAGAAGTCCGCCTGAGGACTTAGTAAAGCCCCACATCTTTACTGAGATACTCGAGGGGTTGGGGGGTATATCATTTCTCACTTCTCATTTCTATTATTATTGATCATCATCATACAGGAAAGAAATATTGTTTATTTATGTATTACTTGTAAGAAAAATTACTTTGACACTGGCTAAATGTGCTAACCACACGAAGCCATCAATTAAATGAAAAAAAAACTGCTTCGTTGATAATGACGTCACAAAAACATTCAATGACACAATATGGCTGCTGAAGTTTTTGCGCTATTTTATTCCAAGATATATGTTTCAGGTAGATAGTAACAGCATTTATAGAGTTAATTTTAATAATATAATTGTATATGCTGTGATTGTATTATTACGTTTATTTAAACAAATTATATTTATATTATATTAAAGATAATAAAAGTATTATAATATTTTAAGTAAATACCTGTTTTTATTAGCAATAAATATATTAAAGCACAGTGTCCTTGCACATTATTTCTATATCATCACCCTAATATATAAATGCAAAAGTAAAGTTTATTTATTCTTCAATCACTGCATTAACTATTTTTGATATAGCTTTGTACGGTCACTGTGAAGCATTTATCGAAACATTGCAAAGGTGGTGGTTCGGCGCAACAGAAGAATAATGCGCTTGTTGGTTTAAGGCGAAGGATAGGGCACACTAGCGCCGCTAATGGATTTAATTTGATAACTGCTTAGCTGGATTTTTTTTTCAAACATTGCGGACCTTCCGACACTAGGCAAACATCTATTATTTAATAATTGTGCACTACTTTTAGGTTTGTTTTTGTATTCATTCGCTAACACCAACAGTGGCCATTGTTTGTGAATAAATGCGATAGCCCGTTTTGTGAATAAACCACGCACCAAAAAGGAGTGCACAATTATTAAATAAATACTATGGATGCTTTCCTGTTGTCGGACGGTACGTAATGTTTAAAAAAAAGATCCGGTCAGTTAGTAATTGTCAAATTATCAATTGGTGGCGCTAGTGTGCCTTACCCTTCGCCTTAAAGGTCTACATCGATCTGTCTCTTAGATAAAGTTACAATATACAGGTTGACTTTTTTTATCACTGTAGATTTGTTTTGACTGTGGGAGTGACATAGGTTCTAAAGTAAAAAAAAATGGCCAGGCTAGCTATAGCTTATACTTATAAGTAGTCTTGACCCCAAAAAACTTGTTACAGTTGTATGTTGGGTTCTTGGGGGGATGATGAATACTATGTATCACTATGTATCACTTCACTCACCGACTTTATTTTGGTTCAAATTATCGGGTTTGACAATGGTAATATACATTAAATAAATAATTAAATTATCTATCATACATATTTTATTAAATTTAGTAATACTTATTTAAAAGTTTAGCAAATTATAATACATGTTTTATATAGTCTTTATTGTAATTCTGTGAGCTTAGAATTTTGCATAGACAAATATAGTTATAAACAAATTACTTTTAAACAATGGTAAGGCAATGGTACTTATTATATACCTACTTCTATTTATATCATTAATTTAGGTAAAGCTTGCTTTACTAATTAAGTATTTACTAATTTACTTATTGTAACTATTTAAAACAAATAAAGTTCTTTTTTTATATTTCATTAATAGGTAGCAAAATTAGTTTATGTATTGGCCTTATAAAGTCACCTTTTGATGTACGAACACATACAGAACGAACAAGTCCATCTGACATATTTAAATTTATAGAAATTATTTTCCCTAGGGGCCAAAAGGTACGTAATGTACATTCATCTTTTATTACAACTAAATCACCTACTTTTAAATTAGCCTTAATATCTAACCATTTGTTTCTAGTTTGTAATTCTGACAAGTAATTAAAGTAAAACTGTTTCAAAAACTTTTGCTTGTAAAACACTATTTTTTGATACATATTTAATCTATTTTCATTGCTATTTAACAGGCTTGGTTCTGGCAGATCTGTAATGGAGGTACCTATAATAAAATGAGCTGGTGTTAAACATGTGAGATCATCCGGGAGATCATTAATATAACACAATGGCCTGGAGTTCAGAATACCTTCTACTTGAACCTCAAACCAAATAAAAAGTTAAGACAGAACTCTGCGACAGCGAAGTGAGGCCGGGTCGAACTACGCTTCGCCGTGTACATACACAATTACACGCTCACACGTACAACGAAACTACGCCTTAACTTGTCAGTGTAGGTCCGCGGCTCGTGGGAGCAAGTTATTAACTAATAACGTTAAAAATAATGTTGCTAATTTTTAACGTTATTTTTGTACTTTTGGGGTAATTGAATTATCATGGCAACATTCGTTTAAAAACTGGCCTCACTTTGCTGTTCGCAGAGTTCCGTCTTAACTTTTTATTTGGTCTGAGATTTGAACCAAGACTGTGTACAATAATTCATAAGTTAATTTAGTTGAAAATAAATGTCTTTTCAATAAAGATTTTACAGATTCTATTGCTATAGGAAGAGTCATTTTGAAACATTTTGTATAATTCAGTTTTTGTACCTTTAGAGTTAGTTGCATTATCACTATACAAACACTATGGAATACCTCTGCGTGATGTAAATCTTTTAAGACTACTTGTTTTAGTCGAGCGTTTATCTTGACTAAAAGACAAATGTTGAAAAAAATTCCACGAGCAGGATTTGAAACTGCACCCTTCTGACATTCCGGGTCAGGTGCTCTTCCAATTGAGCTATCGTGATTCTAACCAGCCCGCCGAAATTATTCAACACTTTTTACTTTGAAAGCCAAAGGCGCCCATTCAATGTCAACAACTACCGTCACTAACATCCGATCATAATATTTCTACAAATATTAAAGATCAGTTAAGAAGTAAGCAAGCTATTTATAAATGTTCAAATAATTTTTAACGCAAATTTTGTTGCGTTAAAAATTATTTCGCTCGTGCTCGTGGAAATTTTTTCAACATTTGTGTTTTTGTAATTTGTTCGCAACAAAATTTGCGTTAAAAATTATTTGAACAACGCTTGACTACTTAAATCACTTACTAGTTCTAAATGAATTTCTTTTCTAGCCAAATAAACAAATAGACATATGTAGCTCTTGGTATATTTACAATTGTGTGTCATGGCACTCCTGACTGATATTGCACCACTGAAGTCAACTCCTACATGTAAGAATGCTCTTTTTAAAGTTACCCTAGGAGCGGGGAGGCTTGACATTTGTTGGTTACAGGTTTGACCTCTGAATCTAGTACAACGAACACAGGAATTAATAATTTTCTTTACTTCATTTCTAGCATTAATTACCCAATATTGTAGTCTGATGTGATACAATGTGATTTGTATGCCAGAATGAAGTAATTTTAAGTGGTAATGTCTTACAATAAGTGATGTTATGTAGTCCTTAGCAGGTAAAACTATGGGATGTGCTTGTTTGTATGGAATGTCTGATTGTTGAATGCGACCACCTATTTTTATGATATTCATTTTATCAAGAAATGGATTAAATTTTCTTAAAGGACTAAACTTAAATGTATATAGTTTTTGTGCATTTGGGGCAGAAAGCTCGAAAATTTATTTAAAGAATGCTTTGTGTTGAACTGTTTGAATTACAACATTAGTAGCTCTGTCTTTTTCTGAGACCGACAGATAAGGAGGATATTTTTTCTTATTTTTTATTAAATCTATAAATCTGAAAATATAAGCTGTGATTCTAACTATGTTTGTAAAATCTGAATATTTGCAAAATATATCATAAAAAAAGGTGTAATTAAGTCTGCTGGATTTTGTTTAGTGTTTATGTAATGCCAGTTTCCACTAGAAGTATTTTCAATAATTTTATTTAAACGGTATGAAACATAATTGTATCCTGTTTTTTGTTGTATGGTGATTTGATCCAATGTAGAACAATAGATGAACCTATGAATAAAAATGTTTCATTAATCTGAATTTTACCCAATTATATCACTAATATTGGAAAGTAATACAGCTCCACAAAATTCTAGGCGTGGTATTGTTTACTGTTTTTTAATAGGCGATACTTTTGACTTAGCCATTAGCAAGATACAAGAAGCATCTTTGTTATGGTACTCCTCTTTTATATACAAACATGCACCATAAGCTTTCTTGGATGCATCACAAAAGCCAATTACAGTTATTGAGAAGGGATGATCCGTGAAATACCATCTGGGAATTACAATACATTTCAGATAAATTAATAGAGTAATTAAATTATGAAAGAAAGAAAAGAAAGAAAATAAATTTTTATTTGGTTCATAAAACTAAATAAAAAAAATACATCACTATATTACACAAGTTTAGAGGTTCCAGAACCAAAAAGGCAACCGCTCAGCATGTGTCCATGACCTTAGGAGATCCCCAGGCTACAACGCTGGTATTCTGCGGAAGCCGTAACTAAAATAAAATAAAATAAACTAAAACTAATATGAAAAGAGGTAAAATGTAAATGTAAAAAATGTAAATGTTTCCCACACTCACACCAATTACTAGATAATTGAAGAAAAGCTTCCCCAAGAAAAGCTTCCTTAAGAAACTCGTTATATGGTTAACTAGACAACGGATAAACATACTTAATATACTTAAATACATACTTATTATACATAGGGAACACCCAGACCCGAAACCATTTAGAAAAACAGGTATCTCTAAATTGATCCGACCGGGGATCGAACCCGGGACCTCAGAGATGGCGACAACATGAAAACCGGTGTGCAAGCCACTCGACCAAGGAGGTCGTCAATCAAGAGGTGGCACCAGAGACGCAAAAACATTGGCAAAATACAACGTGCGTGTGTGTGTGTGTGTGTGTGCGTATGTGCGTGTGTGCGTGCGTTATGCCATAAAAGCTGCAATTCTTCTGATATTAAACATTCTCAGTCAGTGCCTTCTTTCCAAACATTTTGCATTAGAATCTTTGCTCTTATTACTGTTGGAACTAAAATGCCAACTGGATCAAATATTTGTGCTATCTGAGATAAAATGTTTCTTTTAGTAGGTATCCTATTTGTGATGTCTGGGATGTGAGATTGTATTGTGTCATGAGTAGGTAACCAATGTAGGCCAAGAGTTGATTATTTCTGGCTTACTAAAATTGTAACTACTGCTGTGTAAGTCAGAATTGTTTTGTGAACAGTGTTTGGATGTTTGTGTGTCTGTTATGGGCTCTGAAAACTTTTCTAATATTTTAGGGCAGTTACTAGCTAGACCATTATTCAATTGAAATCCAGCTTTGCTAAACAGGTCTTTCAATTGCGAACATACCTTAATACATTGTTCAATAGAGTTTTGACTTTGTATGAAATCGTCCATGTACAAACTACATTCTACATTCAGAAGCCAAACTGTGACTTTTTAATCTTTCAGCTAAACCTAACAATGTACGACATGATAAATAATGCCATAAGTTACAGTTGCCAGTTCTATGAATTGTATCTGATGAGAGTCTGGATCTCTCCACAATATTCTTTGTAATTTTCTCTGCTCAGAATTTACAAAAATAAATCTAAACATGTTGATTATATCACAACAAAAAGCGTATTTAAATAATCTGAAACGTAGAATAATGTCAAGAAGGTCATGTCAAGGTTATACAGAGTGGAGATGACACTACGACAATAAATTACTCATTGTATACCTATGCCGCCCCTAATCTTTATAATAAAAAAAACATTTAAAATCATTCAATAATTTTGCCACAGGACATCATTTTTAATTAGTAACGTTTCCACAAACATGTTGCAACCTGTCGCTGTCGGATTGCGTACAAATCCAAGTATTATTATTTATTATTTCTGGTGGGGACGTCGCTGGCCGAACGGACGATCCGCCCGCGTTGTCTGCGGGCCATTTCGTCCTTTTCCCGTTCTCCCCTTCGAGGGGGTTAAAAGGTTTATCCAGCCCTCACGGCGCCCCGTCAAATCTTTTTGTCTTTTTGGTGAATCTTGCTATCTGCTCCACCTTCAGATCCTTCAGGTCCTCTATGTCTAGTGTATCCGACCCCCATAGCTCCCGTCTTATCTGTGAGTATATAGGGCACTCAGCGAGTAGGTGGAGGCTGGTCTCTTCGCTTTCCGTGCACTCCGGGCATATGGGATCGGTTTTCACTCCTATCACTGTCAGATGTCTGTTCAATCGGCAGTGTCCTGTTATGATCTCTATGACTAGCCTCATGTTCTCTCTGGAGAGTCCCATCAGTTTGCTAGTCTTTTTCTTGTCCACTCCCTTGATGAAGATTTTCGACTGTCTCATGCCCGTCGAGGATCTCCATCTTCGGTTGGTTTCTGCTATAATACTATAGCTGATTACTCCCTTGGTGATGTTGTGCGCTATTGGCAACCGTGGTTCCGGTCCCACCAAGCTTTCCTCTGCTCCCTTTCTAGCTAGTTCGTCGGCCTGTTCGTTTCCCGTGTTTCCCTCATGTCCTGGGACCCACGCTATCGTCAAGTCCGCTCTTTCGGTCAGCCTTTTCAGTGATTCCTTGCATTCTTTGACGATTGCTGATGTCGTCTCTTCTCTGCCTAGTGCCTTCAGCGCCGCTTGGCTGTCGCTGTAGATGACAAACTTTCCTGTGATATTAAGGTGTTCGGCCATCTCGGCGCTTGCGATTATTGCATATATTTCCGCTTGAAAAACACTGGCGAATCTGCCTAACGGTATAGACTTGTTCACCTCCGTCCCGTCTGCGCATTTAATATGCACACCGGATCCAGAGAGCTTTGTTGACTCTTTTCTGGAGCCGTCTGTATAGCAAATAGTGCCTTCAGTTTCTACGCTCCAGTTTTCTCTTGTTCCTATGTGTATTCTATATTTTTTGTCAAAGATCCTTTCCTTCCGTATCAGATCATTGTTGGAGAAGACCATTGACAGCTAAGACAAATCCAAGTAAGTATAGGTACAATACGCGTGTTTAATATAATTTCGGTACCGAAATAAAATATGTGTGAAATAACGGTATACGTAATAAAGGTTGTGATTGCGGTACCGTTATTTTAACCTGGTTAAAAACCTAAATTTAACAACCTAAATCAGTCCCTGGTTTCCACATGATGTATCTGTTGTTAAACTAAGACGGCCAGGTTAAAGACCTGTGTTTTAAATACAAACTTGAATTTACACATACTTTTCTATTATCGATATGACGTTACCGCCATCCTTGCTTTCGTACTATAGAATCTGTTATACATTTATACGTTGGCGTTGGTTGGCGTTCCTGCAAAATGATCTGTCCGAATTATTGGACGAGGTGCCCGTATTTAATGAAGATGTTCCCATAGTCTTTCAGAATGACGGCTGTCCCGCGCATTGGCGTTTGACTGTGAGGGAATATCTCGATAGAATGTTCCCCAATGCGTGGATTGGGCGCGATGGGCTTATTGCATGGCCGCCACGTTCCCCTGATCTAACTCCGTTAGACTTTTATGTCTGGGGACGTGCCAAAGAGCTGGTATACGCCACAGAGGTTCCAACGAGGGAGGTACTAGTCCAACGTATAGAAGCGGCCTTCAGTACTATTAAGGACGAAATACGGCTTCGCACAACAACTGTGGAAATACGAAAAAGATGTCGGGCCTGCATTCGCAACAGAGGTCAACAATTTGAGCAGGATTTACAAAACTAAACTGTAAAAATTGTGAAATAAATGTTAAAATGCAATTTTCTTTTTTATTTCAAATTAGACCTACGAAATTTTAAATAATTACCTGCCTTATGAGTGTTATTAACGCAAAAACTTGTTTTTATTACACCTATTGAATATTCAAAAATTGCGACTAAGTACAGAAAATTTGCAAATATGAGATGTTACTAATTAATTTTCATAGCATATTGCACACCATTAGAAAGGGGACAGTCCAGAGATGTTTTAAAAAAATTGGAAGAACTAGATCACTTTTAGTTTTTTTTAATTGATATCGAAAGTTGACGTTCAAGTTTATTTTTTTTACTTAGAAAACTTTGCGGGGCTGTAAAAAAAAAACTAGATGTTGCTGGCGAGTCATTTTGGTATCGGTAGAAGCGTACAACGTTACAAAATAAAGATAAAACAAAAAATTGAGCTAGACCTAACAATTTTTTTTGTATTAAAATTTTAATGTAGGCTTTTATAAATATTCACCCAAAAAAAAATTAAAATCAGTGTAAAAAATTAAGTTAGACCAAGATTTTTTTATGGGGGCTGAAGAGGTAGCCAAAGACCCCTCCAATCACCCCATTCGATTTGGCACACGATGCACCAAACACCCTGTATATATATATATATTTATTTTTAAAATATCAAGATAGACGCTTTTTGTTTGCATTTGTAAGTTATTTTAAACTTGTATAACTTGGTAACGGCATATAATTTTGTAAATGTCGTTACTTATAAAAGCTGTGGAGTTCCTTGCGTCTATTCTTCTCCACAGCTAAAAAATAGATGTCCTTAATGGGTAGTTGGTAAAAAAACGATTCTGGACGATTCAAAAGCACTTTTCTAAAGTTTATTTGAATAAAAAAAAATACTTTGACTTTGACTGCTTAAAATTCGAAACAGACGTGGACAAAGTCGTGTGCAAACTGCTAGTAATAAATAAATGAGAGTGTTTGGTATGGTCCGCCCCGGATCGCCGGATCGCCGGATCACCACTGAATGCCGATCATGAACTCGGAGTCGGTGTCGCTGGTGCCGCCGGCACCCAGCGGCGCGCGCGACGCGGAACCGCCCTTCGTCTCCTCTACATTCGAGGCCTCCGTGCCTGCAACATTTTGTTATTTTAAGGCGCTGAACTGAAAATGAAATTAAATAAAACTATTTAGATTGGACACAATAGTGCACTTATGAAAGTCGAGTGGACAAGTCTTAAAAATAAAGAAAAAATATATAATAAAATAACATGAGTAGGCACACATAATAATATCATCTTATAGAAAATATATCATCATCATCATCATCATCAGCTCATTTTATGTCCCCACTGCTGGGGCACGAGCCTTCCCTATGGATGGATAGGGAGAACACCACGTGGGCCCAGTGCGGATTGGTGGATTATGTGCTAACCGCACAAAACCTATCGATAAAGCTTCGGCATCACATAACAGGGCGCAATGTATTCAGTTATTATGATACCTGTCGTATTTTTAATTGTGTATTTTGTTAGGTGATTCTAATAAATGTATTTTCTTTCTTTTATAAAAGTTAAAAATAAATAAATGATAAGTGTATGACGTACCGTCGCCCTTTATCGGGTGCGGCGTGGTGCTGCTCCACGAGGAGTTGTCGAACTCCGTGGTAGTCCACATGTCATAGTCAGGCACCCACAGCTTCATGTCCAGCGGCTCGAAGCCGAACGTAGTCTGCTCGCGCGTACCGCGGTACTCCACCTGGACAAACGCAAAGTCAATTTACTCATTGTTTACCGATCCGACCCGAACCCTTCGGGTAATCTAGTAGGGCACGGGGACACGCACTTATGCGTGATGCCGTTCTCTCTAGAAAACCTCATTCAAAAATGACTTAATTTTTTATCATCCATCACCATCTCCAGCTCGTTATATATCCCCACTGTTGGGGCACGAGCCTTCTATATGAATAGATAGGGAGAACCGGCCACAAACCACCACGCGGCCGTGGGCCCAGTGCGGTGCGGTGGTTGTTAATGGTGGTTGTTAATGGTGGTTGTTAATGGTGGTTGTTAATGGTTGGTGTGCCCACAGGGACACGCCTTAGTGCGTGATGCCGCTTTTAGAACATCCTCGGGATGAATTGGAGTGATGACAAATTGTATTCTTACTCTGTGACCACACGGATTAGGTATATGTTTGAGTAAATTTATATAGAAGTGTATTTTTCTATTGTATATGCTCGTATTGAAGCATTCAGGCACAATACACCAATGATATGGGTTATAACTCATTATTAATTTCGTAAAATAGTCAATTGTGATTTATTTGTATTTGAATGTTCGTAAGCGATATTTATTTACTGACGCAGTGATGTCATAAGCCGAAACAGCATGGCGGCTAGCGTTTCCGCGCGAGAATTTAAAATGATAAATTAAAAGCAGTTTTTATGGCATTAATCGGTTTTAAAAAAATCATATAAAAATTATAGTGGTTTAGTATCTCACTCCGGGAGTCATTTAAAACACTTTTCGAAAAAGGGTGTAATACCATATTGCTGGGAAAGCACTTTTATTTTTGGATTTAAAATAAACACCTATTATACTGCGCATACGTACATACATGTAACAAAACATGTGTGCGGCTAGCTGAGAATGTCTGCGTTTGATATTCATTGACCTTTGGAAATTCAAAAGCCTCATAACTAAGAAATATCAAAAAGTTTGGTAATGTTTGTATGGAAGAAAGTTAAGTAATCATCAGCTCTGTGACCACACCGTTTTTTGTTTTTTTTTTATAACAAGGAGGCAAACGAGCAGGCGGGTCACCTGATGGAGAGCAATCACCGCCGCCCATGGACACCCGCAAAACCAGAGGAATCGCAGACGCGTTGCCGGCCTTTAAGGAAGGAATAGGCTCGTTTCTTGAAGATCCCAAGGTCGTAACGATCCGGAAATACCGCCACCGAGAGCTGGTTCCACAACACTGTAGTTCGAGGCACCGTGTTCTCACTTACCCTGGTCATAGAGAAGTCCTCGTAGTAGGTTCCCTCCTCCCACTTCCACGCCTGCACATCGAGCAGCGTGAGGTTCTTCTTCCAGCCCCACGCGTGCATCTCGAACGTGCATGTGTCCGAGAACATCAAGTTCACCGCTATAAGGAACACCGAGCCTGGGATACACGTAAACAAACTATTAACATCATCATCATCCCCCTACCCCTCGGAGAATCTAGTAGGGTACGGGGACGTCAAAGACAAAGTCAAAAATGTTTTTTATTTAAACTTTGACTAGTGCGTCTCCCCGTTCCCTACTAAATTCTCTGAGAGGTACGGATCGGATCGTTCGGAGCCACGTATATACGTATACAAACTATTTGCATCATAAATAAAATGTTAATTTTTAAAGCAAATTTTGTTGCGAACAAATTACAAAAACACAAATGTTGAAAAAATTTCCACGAGCAGGATTTGAACCTGCACCCTTCTGACATACCGGGTCAGATGCTCTTCCAATTGAGCTATCGTGGTTCTAACCAGCCCGCCGAAATTATTCAACACTTTTTACTTTGAAAGCCAAAGGCGCCCATTCAATGTCAACAACTACCGTCACTAACATCCGATCATAATATTGTTACAAATATTAAAGATCAGTTAAGAAGTAGGCAAGCTATTTATAAAATGTTCAAAATAATTTTTAACGCAAATTTTGTTGCGAACAAATTACAAAAACACAAATGTTGAAAAAATTTCCCCGATCCGATTCAAATTGCTCGGAGAATCTAATAGGCTACGGCGATAGGGACATGCACTAGTCATGCCGTTCCCTCTAGAAAACCTTTGACGGTGCTTCATTTAACACGGCTTGAGGAACCCTTTAAGTTTTCGCCGCCCCCAAAACGAATGCCTAGCGGCAATCAGAAGAGTATCTCCAAAAAAATTATCATCTCAGCCAAAAGATTACCAAGGATTGCACGGAACTGATTTCATTTTGCTATTTCTTTGCTTATATTAAAGCTAATAGCTTCTTTTCTTGCTAACAGCAACATAAATGCAAATATTGTAGCTAAAAGCAATGTAAGTGCTCAAATTTAGCATCCTTCATTGCAATAAACAGTATAAAAGTCTTTTTTGTAATATAAACATCAACGCGTTTTTTGTAAATTCAGTTTGCAGAATAAATCATTGAAAAATATTAAAATGTAATTTCCTTGGTAGTTAATTACTACTAAGAGTTGTGTTTTTTTAACCCATAGCTTTGTATAGCTGTTACAAAACGTTTGTTTACGCCTTTAATGATAAATAATATAATTACTGCTTTTAGCAATTTTTATTTATTTTATATACCTATATTATAAAATAGCAGAATATTAACAGCGCATTAAAAAATTTACATAAAACATGAGTATAAATTATCAGTAAAATTTGATTTGCTTATGAAATTACGCTTGTTATTAGTGTAATCACCTTCAAAAATATCAAAATTTTAATAAATATTCGTCATTAAAGTTGACAAGTTTACAATTGTGAATCAGTAGTATAGATTGATTCATTTTATTTTGGCATTAATCAAATTACTTAAAAATGCAAAAACTAACATCTATATAATTTTGAGTCAAATAAAAGTTGCGTATCAAGCAATTATTTGACAATTGAAAAGCCTATTAGTTAGCTACTTCACAGCTTGTTATGCAGCAGAGAAAGGCTGTGTAAAGTGCGCCCAATCCGGCCGTATAGGAGCTGTATAGAAGCTTACATATACCATTATGTGATAACCACTGCAGACAAAAGTGGTAATAAAAACGTTCTCATGGCTTTTATAACACTAAGTTGTGCTACCTGGGTAGTAACGGCACAGTGACGTAATACCGCTAATAAATCACTTTCAACAAGTCTTCTGGGGCATCGGTAGCTCAGCGGCCAGAGTATTGGACCGGTTATCCGAAGGTCGAGGGTTCGCTTCCCACTCGAGCTTTCTGACGCTGGTTGATATTTTCTAGTATTTTTTTTTATCTTGTAATTATACAGGGTGTTCGGTAATACTATATAATCCCGAATATGGCAGATAGCGTACGTCGTTCTCGGTCGTCAACCTCATAGTCAAACATAAACAGAAGTGAAACATTGCAGGAATGAACAATAAAAAGGTAATAAAATAAATTTGAGTTTTTTTACAGAAAAGTAAATATGATCTTGCATATTATCACAGTGTTCTTTGTACTCGGTTGCATGGCTATGTTTCGGGAATATACACCTATTACCAAACGTCCTGTATATAAGGTCACATTTTATCAACTGCAAATATTTTGAGGATAAATTCAACAACATTATATAAACTATTTTTATGAAAAAACCTTGAATTTTTATACGCTAGTTTTCAGAAAAAACGCCAAAAGACATTTCGATTAAAAAGAAAAATAAAGCACTTTCGGTAGTTTCAATTCAAAGGAGCCGAAACAGAGAGGTCGCAATGTCTTCACCGCTTACACGTGCCCCTAGTTTCATACAAAAAAACCGACAGAGAGGCCGCTCTTAAAAATATTAAAATTTTTGTGTCAGGAAAAGTAAAAAAAAACTAGCCTGAATTTTTTTTTAAATGCTAGCCTAATTTCTCTAAATAAATAACTAAATGCCTTATTTCTCTGATATAATTAGATGTTTTTGCAAAATATTTGCAGTTGATAAAAAGTTACCTTATAGTACAAAATTCAAAATAATATCGATAAAGCTCACTCCTATAGCTGTAGCAGACGGGCCCGTGCGACTCGCGCGGGCAGCGGTGCGTGACGCGCATCTCCGACACGGCGGACGCGTTCACCAGCTCCAGCGTCAGGCACGAGTACTCCACGTTCTCCATCACTGTCATCTACGGAACGGGCAGCAGCGGCTTTATCAATCTATCCAAAATCTAACCCCTATTTAAGGCGAAGGGTAAGGCACACTAGCGCCACCAATTGATAATTTGACAATTACTAACGGACCGGATCTTTTTTTAAACATTGCGTACCGTCCGACAACAGGAAAGCATCCATAGCATTTATTTAATAATTGTGCACTGGGATCGGAAACTGTCAATCACTGGTTCCTGTCGAACACTGCCTCTACCTTAAGTATGTATATTTTTACATAATATATTTTTACCGCAAATATTGTTACGAACAAATTACAATTTGAAAAAAGACAAAGTGTTGGAAAAATTTTACGAGCGCGATTCGAACCCGCACCCCATGACATTGCCGGGTCAGGTGCACTAACAACTATGCTATCGCGGCGCGGGTTCGAATCCCGCTCGTAAAATTTTTTTAACACTTTGTCTTTCTTCAAATTAGGTATGTATTTTGTTGGTCAATTAAAAATATGATAATGCGCGCTCACGTTGTAGCTGAGGAACTGGAACTGATTGTTGTCGGTTCGCAGGCTGATGTACTCGCGGTATATGAGGTTCACCTTCTCCTCAGGATCGCACGCGCCGTAGCGCACGTACGAACTCCCCCCTTCGCCGCCGGCTGCGCACAAACTCACTGCTCACTCACTGCTCACTCACTAGTCATTCACTAATAATTATCGTCATTTTACCGCTTCTGTCTTCTAGTGGTTTAGACGGTTTAGACCCAGAGGTTCCAAGTTCGATTCCCAGTACATATTTTTATGATATCAGAGTCGATCCCATAATAAAAGTTTTGCAAAATGGTTGGCAGAGACTACCCTAAAGCTGAGTCCACATTTAGTAACACATGTTGCAAAACTATAGGCGACCTCCTTGGTCGAGTGGCTTGCACACCGGTTTTCATGGTGTCGCTATCTCTGAGGTCCCGGGTTCGATCCCCGGTCGGATCAATTTAGAAATACCTGTTTTTCTATATTGTTTCGGGTCTGGGTGTTTCCTATGTATAATAAGTATGTATTTAAGTATATTAAGTATGTTTATCCGTTGTCTAGTTAACCATATAACGAGTTTCTTAAGGAAGCTTTTCTTGGGGCTAGATAATTGGTGTGAGTGTGGAAAACATTTATTTTATTTATTTATTTATAGGTATGAGGTTGTTTTTAAACCTTTATCGTCCACACTAATAAAACATGCTCCACAACTATGCTACATAACATATTTTGTCATATAGTCTGGACTCACCTTTAAAGATTTCTATGATAGTTGAAAAACAAGGGTATTTTATGTCTCATATGTGACAAACAAGCCTTACCACCAACTAAACCTGTACAAACATGAACCCCCACATATTGGTAGTAGGACTTGTTTGTCCACCTGGCCAGCTACCACCATCTTATCTAAATATATTGCCATAACATCAATGTTTGTAGCATTGTTGTGTTTCGGCAGCTAGAGATAATACAGCCAGTGCCTCACTAGTTGAGGATCCCGGTGCACTTCCACCATTGGCCTTATCATCACTTAACATCAGGTGAGATGAAAGCACTGCGATTACCGGTAAGAAATAAATAAAAATAAATACTGAAAGCAAAAATAAAAATAATAAAAATATTATCCATATTTATAGCTTAAGGCGAAGGGTAATGGATTTAATTTGATAACTGCAAAACTGGATTTTTTTTCAAACATTGCGAACCTTCCGACACTAGACAAACATCTATTATTTAATAATTGTGCACTACTTTCAGGTTTGTTTTTGTATTCATTCGCTAACACCAAAAGTGGCCATTTTTTGTGAATAAATGCGATAGCCCGTTTTGTGAATAAACCACGCATATGGTTGAAAATCATCATCATCATCATCAGCTCATTTATGTCTCACTGTTGGCACGAGCCTTCCCTATGATGGTAGGGAAAAGGGGCCATGAACCACCACGCGGGCCCAGTGCGGATTGTTGGTTGTTAACGACTGCTAATGCAGCCGGTACCAACGGCTTTACATGCCTTCCGAAGCACGGAGGAACGAGAGATGATATACTATATTTCGCACTAAAAAATTTGGTGACTCGTTCTTTGTAGTACCTCCAAAACATGGAATAGTTTGCCAGCACACGTTTTCCCTCCTTCCTGTGATATGGGGTCCTTCAAACGAGGCGTGAAGAGGCACCTTGTGGGCCGGCAGAGTGAGGGTAACTGATGCTGCGTTGTTTTACGCTGCACCAGTTGTCGTCGCATCTGGATTCCATATTCACTTAACATCAGGTGAAATGGAGTCATTTGCCGTGCTACTTTTTTTTTATATTTACGGGTAAGCACAGTGCCTTGATCTCACCTGATGTTAAGTGATGATAAAGCCAATGATGGAAGCGCACTTCACCCGGGACCCTTAACTAGTGAGGTACTGGCTATCTTATCTCTAGCTGCCGGAACACAACAATGCTACAAACATTGATGTTATGGCGACATATTTAGATAAGATGGTGGTAGCTAGCCAGGCGGACAAATAAGTCCTACCACCAACCAAACCGAGTACACAAAGATGTACCCCCCGCTGGGAATCGAACCCGGGACCTCTGGGTCTAAACCGGTGGTCTTAACCACTAGACCACAGAGGCGATTAAAAAAAAACGAAAAAAAAACTTATGGCCACCCATCCGATGACCGGCCTTTGCGAAAGTTGCTTAACCTCAGCACACGCAGACCGGGCGCGTTAACCACTGCGCCATCGAGCTCCTCATTCGAAATCGTATTGAAAAAAAAAATTAACAGGTTTGATAGGTTGATGTGGACGCGTCTGTACTTACTCCTCAGCACGAATTTGGTGTTGGACATCTTGGTGATGGTGAGTCGCTGGAACTTCTGCAGGCTGGCCTCCACCCACGGGTAGTAGCTCATCAGGTCGAGGTAGCGGGACGGCGCACCGCAGCCCGGCCCACGGACGCCCATACCCAACTGTAAAATTCAAAAATTATATTTTGTTTATACAATAATATCTTGAATAAATATTATTAACGGTATTATTACCATGTTTTATTGTTTTCTGTGAGTATTCGATATTTCGGCACAGTTGCATGCATAGCGGGTGGGGTGATTATGAGCAGACAAAACGATCTACTCTCTTTTTTTTTCCTTTAGTCGATGGCTTTGTGCGATTAGCATATTTTGCTAGTGTCAAAGTAATTTTTCTTACAAGTAATACATATATATACAATATTTCTTTCTTTCTTCTTTCTATGATGGTAATGAATGATAATAGAAATGATATACCCCCCAACCTCTCGAGTATCTCAGTAAAGATGTGGGGGGCTTCACTAAGTCCTCGCGCGGACTTCTTGAGAGAATTTGAAAAGTGACGTTGCACCGGTCAGCTAGTAGAATATACAATAATATTCTATTCTATTTTATAGAAAATAAAATCTAATTTATAGTATATAAAATTCAAAATAATAAAAATATTTATAAGGAATTACGTCTTATCGATTGTTAATACTTGCAAAAGTTTTCTTTCGACTTAAATCACAAAGTACTAGAAAAAACAACGAGTTTTCTGGGGTCTCCGTAGCTCAGCTGTCAGATTGGACCGGTTATCTATCGTGGGTTCGATTCCCGCTCGAGCTTTTTCCTAGTAAAATATTATCTAGTAGTTTATGGATATAGGACTTCTTGGCGGGAAAGTGAAGAGTCATGTCTGCAATTTTTGTTTGTTTTATTTTCTAAAATTGGTGTTATGTCGAATATTAATGTGAAATAATGTTGGATTATTAACCGTTAAGTGTTCGTGAGTGTGCATGAGTGTTGGCAAATGAAATGAAACAGTGCAACGTCACTTTTCAAATTCTCTCAAGAAGTCCGCCCGAGGACTTAGTAAAGCCCCACATCTTTACTGAGATACTCGAGGGGTTGTAGAGGGAGGGAGGGAGGGGGAGGGGGTATATCATTTCTCACTTCTCATTTCTATTATCATTCATCATCATCATACAGGAAAGAAATATTGTTTATTTATGTATTACTTGTAAGAAAAATTACTTTGACACTGGCTAAATGTGCTAATCGCACAAAGCCATCAAACTAAATAAATAAAAAAAGTTTATGGATAGATTGATGTAAAGGCGTCTGTACTTTGCAGAAATATTAATAAATTACCAGCTGCCAGCGGCCCCAGACATCCCTGGCCGCGAGCATGGCGCCCGCTTCCCATACGCACACATTCTCCGACTCGAGTGCCACTGCGCACGCGACGTGCGGGGGACGCATTCTCTTTGCGTATAACTGTTGAAAAATTATTAATTAATAAAAAGAAGATATACAAAAAATGCAATTGAATTAGTATGTAGTGTTAATTCCGCTGATATAGTTACATATTATTACAATAACATTTTTGTGTGCAATGGATTTACGCAAAGTAACGCCGGATTCCATTAATTTAAAAAAAAATGTTTTTTTGCTGCGTCGTCGTCGTCAGCTTTTAGTTTGAAATTCCTTAGGAAATGTGCATTTTTCGTAAATAATTTCGGCTGCATAATTGACTCCATATAACCCAATTCCCATCGGTTTCCCTTTAGAAAATGGTCAACATGATACTTCATTCATACAGATAAACATTATTTCTTAACGAGTTATATTCATTCATCCATTTAACACACAATGTTTAGTAATGGATCAGTCTTCGTAAAAGTAAAGTACCTAAAACTTTTATTTTGACTGATATGGTTTTTGTTGTTAGGTTTTTGAATTGCAAATTTTTATAAGTGCGGCTTCCCTTCTTCAGATATCCACCCTCCACTACTGTAAGATAGCCAATGCCAAACCAAAGATTCCGGGTACAGTGCGCTTCCACCATCGGCGTTATCGTCACTTAACATTAGGTGAGATGAAAACAAAGTGATTATGCTTACCCATAAGTAATAAAAAATTGGTTGTCTGTAAAGTCGGTTTACTGACGATAGTTGAACGTGACAACGTCTTAAGAAGGTGTCGGGAGGTGTTGGGGGTGTCGGGGGTGTTGGGGGGTGTTGGGGGTACGTACCGCGGTGGCGATGCCGGCCACGGGCTTGCACAGCAGCCTGCAGCAGCCCGTCGAACAGGTAGGCGGGAGGAGTTGGGGGTGTCGGGAGGTGTTGGGGGTCTCGCGGGGTGTTGGGGGTACGTACCGCGGTGGCGATGCCGGCCACGGGCTTGCACAGCAGCAGCAGCCCGTCGAACAGGTAGGCGGGAGGAGTTGGTGGTGTCGGGGGGTGTTGGTGGTGTCGGGGGGTGTTGGGGGTAAGTACCGCGGTGGCGATGCCGGACACGGGCTTGCACAGCAGCACGGCTAAATTTCTACTCAGCCGATTGTGCTTCTTTGTCGCTCGTTCCGCGCTCTCGCTTGCACTTCAAGCCTTACATGGAACGCCTCAGAGCGAGGTAACGCCGAACTTTTTCGTGCGTGCAGCCGGCTCTATCGAATTATAAGACGTTGTCACGTCAAAAAGATGGATAGATAGATAAATACTTTATTGCTCACACAAATAAAAACAAAAAACAAGCACACATAATCTTAAAGCTAGCATGGGCAAAGGCGGTCTTGTCGCTTTAAGCGATCTCTTCCAGACAACCTTTGGCTTAGGAACCCAAAAAGGTGACAAGGGTAGTATTTCAGTCGATTGTGGCTGGTAGTACGGTGAAGGAACCAGTAGCAAGGATTAAAATGAATGGTCCACTCACATTGGCGGACAAGTAGAAGTCTTTGCACATCTTGGCGGGCACGTGGGATACCGCCACCACCTGTTTCTGCAGAGTGTTATAATCTGAAACAGATATAGGTACATGTACCTGAATCATCATCTCAGCCAAAAGTCGTCCACTGCTGGACAAAGGCCTCCCCCAAGGATACATGAGGGGATTTGCCATAATCGCCACGCTTGGCAGGCGGGTTGGCGATCGCAGTAAGTTGATTGAGAGTTAAACTCAGAGAGATGCTGCTGCCCATCCTCTGGAATGATCCCTTAGTAGGCTTTTACGACACCCACGGGAAGAGATGGGGTGGTGCAATTCTTTATCCCCGGCATCGGCACCACACAGGGTAGGTACCTGAATAAAACACCAAATCAAAAAAGAAAAACATTTATTGACACACACACACACGCTTTACAATCACATTTAAGAGCTAATTTCTTTGAGGTAAGATCAATACCGGATTAACCTTAAGGCAAAAAAGACACGTGCGTATTTGCCTACGGGCCCCGCGTCGTTTAGATGCCCCTCGGTCAGAAAAAAAATTTATTTACTTAGCCTAGAAGATAGGGGCCCCGAAACATGCAGTGCCTAGGGTAAAACCTGTACTATCGTAAAGTAACGTTCCGGGGCGGAACCAAATAGCAGCGATATTTCGAACCTAAATAAACCGGTTTATTTCTAGCGATCGCTGGCTGCGACTTGTTGTAGCTTGTTAGACGTTGGCTTTGAACATTTTTCTTTTTTGACATTAGTCGTGCAAATCGGAATACCCGCGCGGCGCGCACCGAGTGTTGCGTCGCGAGCGCTATCTCATTTTGATAGTTGCGCGCATCCTATCAATATGGGTCGAAAACGTAAATCAAGTATGTACCTATTTATCATTTTAAATTTTAACTGGTTTATTAAAAAAACCCATTTTTTTGTAAACCGGTTCAAAAACCGGTTCAATGGAACGTAACCTTTTTAATAAAGTTCCATGCATAATTTCGTGAAACTGGTTCAAAAAATTAACCGGTTTCCAAGCCCTGGCCTATACATGGCTTAATCCAGCTCTGGATATGATCAAATCGGACTCTTTCAAAAGAAGTGTAAAAAGGTATTTCTCAGGTCGGCAACACAAAAGCAACAAACACCTCTTATGCTACTTATTACCAGTGATCGGAATAGGTAGAGCAATTTTTTGTACTTGCCATATGTTGTATTAATATAGACATTCCCGAAATATTGTCGATAAACAATTTGAATGCTCTACAGCAAAGAGACAAAAACAAGTGCGTTCTTCTAGCGGCGGAGCCCGCTATTGTATTATTTTGTTTCCAAAAGCCGTGTTGCGCGGCAAAATCGTACGGCAACATCGCGCCTGTGCGCAATGGAAATTGGCAACGCGTCGCTAATGTAAGTTTGACAACGTCGTCGTGGCGCCCACTGCCAATACGTAATACAAGCATTCTTTTATCATGTTTATAAAAAAAGTTTCAGTTAGAATCTCGCGTAATGTCCATATTAACATCAACGTTTACGGTCAATGAACCAAAATGCTCTACCTATTCCGATCACTGCTTATTACTAAGGGCGGACGTTTAATAAAAAAAATAAAGTTGCAGCTTGAAGCAGTCGCATGCTGACTGCTGGAAGCTGCCCGTTAATGGCAGCCCTTTAGACAGTGTAGGACTTACCCTCGTGAAATTTTATGACGTAGAACTCTGGATCCCTTAAAATCGCCGGGGGAGGGCAGACAGGTTTAATTTGCGCTAGACAACAGAACACGATAACAACAACAATATTAGTTTAAAAATAATATTAATTAAAATAATATTAAATTTTACTTTTTATTATTAAATTAAATTTCCTGGCTAGGTCGGGTGGGCGTTTAATTTTTCACTGTATTTTATAAATATTTAATTCAGCTTCAGTGCAGCAATTAGCAATTAAAAATAAAAAGTAAAATTTACTACAGCGTTGTGTTATCAAATTTGTGGTATTTCATCTGAAAAGATGAATCTGCATAGCCATCGGTTGCAACAACCTTTGGATAGATGGCACTATGCCGCAATAAGCACTCAAAAATTAAAAAGCAGTGACAAAATTCAGCGCTTACGTCAGCCTTCCCGGTAGCATTGCGGTCAGTGCAGCCGCCCATATTGCGGAAGACCCAGGTTCGATTCCTGGTTGGGTCGGGTGGGCGTTTAATTTTTTCACTGTATTTTATAAAAACATTTTATAAATATTTAAAAATAATATTATACGACCTCCGTAACCGAGTGGCTTGCACGCCGGACTTTGGGCGGCGTTAACTCTGAGGTCCCGGGTTCGATTCCCGGTCGGTGCAATGTCGAAAACGAACTTTTCGATATTGTATCGAGTCTGGGTGGTTGTGGCCCACCGGTGTCCGTAAATTCCGTGTCTGTGCAAAAGAGGTCTATGTGTGAGTTGCTCGAACGCAGTATGTATTAAGCTTTCCTTCTGGGTCCTCCTTATTTTGTAACACGAGAGAGCTGGTGATGATGATACTGACGGCTCCTGAATAGGCTCTTGAGCTGCACCAACTCTTATTGAGGTTTAGATGTAATGTCGGTGTTCACGTGTTAACCTTTAGTTCCTGGATGACCGAGCTTTGCTCGTTATTTTTTTTTAGAATGTTTTCTAAAAATGAATCCTAACTAGATCGATTTATCGCCCCCGAAACTTCCTGCACACTAAATTTCATGAAAATCGTTGGAGCCGTTTCCGAGATTCAGATTATATATATCATAACTTAAGAACTGCTGTTCGTAAACAGTTTGAGGAGCCTAGCGCAAGCAATTATTATGGGAATAGAACTCGCAGGTATCTGGTGCCACGAATTTTTAATGACTTAAATATTGAGGAACAATAGGTATACATTGTTTATTACTTGATTTTGATGGGCAGATCTCTTGAAATAGTTTGAAATTCTTTAACAATGTAAGCTAATTGTAGTTCACAGTTTATTTTTTGTGAAAAATGAGTGCAATTTTAAATGCTTGAAGTTCACCTGTACACTAAACTTTATTTTATTATTTTTGAGAGGGTTTGCTGTTACGATTGAGCATTTTCAGCGTCACCTGGCTTTTTTGGGGGCAGCGAGAAATTTAAAGAGTTCCTCAAGCCGTGTGAAACAGGGCACCGTCAGAGGTTTTCTAGAGGGAACGGCATCACGCCTAGTGCGTGTCCCCATGCCTTACTAGATTCTCCAAGAGGGTCGGATCGGATCAAAGTCGTGCCGGATACTAAACGTGAACCATTAGTGAGCTACTTGAGCATCCCCGCTACACACGACTTTAAAGTTTATACTGACATCCCCCACCAACTGTTAGGTCATAAAGTAGGTGTCAGACATCCATGCGCAAGCACAATGGATCATCTGCGTCACGTCATAACACTCCACTCCACTACCTAATATCCAGATAGGTTACCGGAGCTGTAAGCTCGCTCACTTCTCGTTGCACTAAGAGTATAACTCGCAGTTTCCACTGCTCGGTGGGGACATGAGTGAGCTGGTGATGATACTGACGGCTCCTGACGAGGTCCTTGAGCTGCACCAGCGCCACGGTGTTCAGGGTCTCGCCTTGCTCCGGGTGGATGACGTAGTTGCGCACTCGGTAGCCGTCGTATCTCCAGTCCTCGCCCAAGAGCACTCGGGAGTTCATTCTAAGGATATATTGAATATTTAATATATTTATTTTTTTCATCACAAGGTACAAACGCCTGCTCACTGCACATAAAATTATCTGAAACTGTCAATTTTTTTCAATAAATGTTCAACCATATGCCATATACACAAAGTTCAAAGTTTATTGAGGAAATGTGACAGTTTGTTTCGACTAGTTTTGACTTTTATTCTGAAAAATCCGAAGCACACCTTGCTAATTCTGGGAATCGTACTCTGTTACCTTCGGGTATTGGGCCGAGCGTTTTACCACTCGGCCACTAAGGCGATACCAAGTCGGCCACTAAGAAATTTGAAGAAATTTGGATGCGGGTTCAAAAAAAAAATCAACACTTTCTCCAAATCACATTATTAGTCTTTACAGGTAAATCCCAACATAGTCGAGTACGCACTCTGACCCATATTGTTTACTACTAGCCCTGGGTACCAGGTGAGAGTTTCATTCGCCATTCGATCATCATCATCATCATCATCATCATCAGCCTATAAACGTCCCACTGCTGGGCACAGGCCTCCCACATGATCAGTAGCACGTGGGGGTATTGGGCCATAACCCACCACGCTGGCCCAATGCGGGTTGGTGGGTTTTTAACGACTGCCATCTTACGACAACAACCGGGACCAACGGCTTAACGTGCCTTCCGAAGCACGGAGGAGCTCGAGATGTTTTTAATTGGTCACCCATCAGGCGACCCGGCATTGCGAAAGTTGCTTAGCGGGCAAGATCGCAAGCCGAACGCGCTAGCCGCTGCGCCATCGAGCTCCTCACCATTCGATCACGTTAACGAAAAAGAGAATTTGTATGACAAAGATAAGATAAAGATTATTTATTTGTTAAAACATGAGTATACACATGGTGCAAGTGTTATTAGTCGGTGATGTCCTAACATGTTTTGGCCTATAAGGCATACAAATGTAAACATGCATTGTTAAAATTATAAATAATAAAAATAAAAGAATCATTTTATGCCACTGACTTCAAAACATTCAAATAACAATAATATAATGCCAATTAAATATAGTTCAATATAATCAATAAAAATGATACAAATTTAAAACGTAAAAACAATTAAGTATAACAATATTAAAATATTCTTGATTATTATTATTAACGTTTAGTAGATCTAATTTTAAAAAAAAAACTTACTTGTTGGTCAAAATTCGTTAAGGTGATAGTAGCATTTTTCTACTAAAAATCTTTCAATCTTATTTTAAATAAATGTATATTTATATCCTTTATGTCTCCTGGTAACTTATTATATATGATTGGCCCCATACCGAAAATACTTTTAAGCTTAAGTGCAGTGTTAGCTTTGCAGACGCAAAGTTAACGTAACTTTTCTCGTATGTCGCCAGGAGGCGCTGCTTCAATAATGCCATACTAATTATCGTTATTGTAAACGTAATCGAATGAATACGGATCGTAAACAAAACTCACACTTGGCACCCTGTACAAAACAGAAGAATTACCGAAAGTTACTCTTCGGTATCGGCTCTATATCAGCTGCAGGCGCTATGACAAACTCCTTCTGTATCAAGGCGACCGTTGTCACCGCTCTGCTTTCGCCTGTCATGTGATCTGTGGGAAACGACAATAGGGAAGTTGAAAATAATTGATTCCAAAACATTATCTGTTTTATCACATTATCTGCTTTATCTTATCTATACAAAGTCAA
This sequence comes from Eudonia mercurella, assembly GCA_963082485.1. Classification (NCBI taxonomy): domain Eukaryota; kingdom Metazoa; phylum Arthropoda; class Insecta; order Lepidoptera; family Crambidae; genus Eudonia; species Eudonia mercurella. Next base: position 13,200,152 of record OY720046.1, read on the forward strand.
AGTTAAAGTCAAATATTTTTATTCAAATAAACTTTAGAAAAGTGCTTTTGAATCGTCCAATCATTTTTTACCTACTACCTATTCAGGACGTCTATTTTTTAGCTGTGGAGAAGAATGGGCGCAAGAATTTCCACAGCTTTAATATAAGTAACGACATTTACAAAATTGTATGCCGTTACCAAGTTAAACAAGTTTACAATTACTTAACAATATTTTAAATTTGAAATACCTGTTGGAGTGATTGGAGCATTTTAAACCCATGCTGTTTTGTCTTCAATGTAATCAGACACTTTATAATAAGTTTTTTTACAAAGCTTTTCTTTAATAGTGATTTTAAATTTATTAATATCAAGTTTTTGAATATTACTTAGAACTTTATTGTAAAAACGTACACACAGGCCTCTAAATAAATTATTTACTTTGTGGAGCCTAGTATAAGCTAGGTACTGCAATTTTGTTTTATTTCTAGTGTTTACATTGTGAATATCACTGTTTTTAGAAAAAGTTTCAATATTTTTATAAATATACATTAGACTCTCGTAAATATATTGTGATGCAACTATCATATGTAATTTTTTAGGGTCAAGAGAAGTAATAGCAAGTCCGGAGAGAGATAAATATTATAATCGTAGACTGATGATGTATTTTTTTTTAGTATTACGGTAATGATAATCATGATATACCTTTTTGAAATCCTTGCGTTGAGCCCTCTAATTTGATACCCATAATGTAGTATTCGAAAAAAAAAATGTATTTCACCAAGTCTAATGACGTCGCACAGCCGCCATGTTTAACGTCACCTATTTAAGAACACTTGGGTAGTTAAGACGAATCTAACGATACCTTAATTATGTAAATCAGTTCAGCGGTTCTGGAGATATGCGGTAATAAAGAATATTACATACAAGATAGGCGCAAAAACAATACCCTTACTTTGTAGTCGGGTAAAAATAAGATGGGCCAAGAATTTAACCCTGTGGAACTCCCATTGTAACCACCGATCCCGGAGATCTTTTACCGTTAACATCAACCCTCTGAACCCTATCACTCAAATATGAGATAAGAAGTCAGTCAGTATCTCTAAATCCATAGTGGTAGAGCTGCCTGACCAGGGTTGCATATAAAACACAATCAAAGGCCCTGGATAAATCACAAAAAACACTAAGACATCGTGTGAATCCTCCCAGGCATTAAATATTTGAAGTAAAAGCTTAACACCAGCGTTAGTAGTCGAGCGACCCCTAGTGAAACCATATTGTCTAGAACGTAAAAGCTTATTTCTATAAAAATGAACTTGAATTTGGTCTAGAATTATCCTTTCAAATATTTTACTAAATGTGGGTAGCACAGAAAAAATTTATCACCTCGAGCTCCGCCGCGCCGTGCTTCGGAAGGCATGTAAAGCCGTTGGTCCCCGCTAGACATACAATGAGCTGGTATATCCTTTCCGGTCTCAATAGAAGCCGTCCCATGGGAACCGGAGCTCTTTTCTTCGACGTCACGAAAGCATTTGACAAAGTTTGGCACAACGGCTTAATTTATAAACTTTACCAGTTTGGCGTGCCAAACAGACTCGTGCACATCACACGAGACTATTTGTCAAATCGCACTTTTCGGTTCCGCCTCGAAGGAACGCTCTCCGCCTCTCGCCCTATTCGCGCCGGCGTTCCACAGGGATCCGTGCTATCCCCAATCCTTTTTGCGCTTTACGTAAACGATATCCCCAAGACCCCACGCGTAGATCTAGCTCTATTCGCGAATGACACGGCGCTATATTCGTCCGGTAGAGACAAAGCTGCGGTTTCCAACCGACTCCAAAAAGCCGCCAACACCCTCGGCGTTTGTTTTCGTAAATGGCGGATCGAGGTTAACCCCGAGAAAAGCGCCGCTGTGTTCTTTTTCCGGGGTAACGACGATCGTCGCCCTCCTATTTGTTTATTTGACAGTGCTATCCTTTGGCAAAAGAAAGTGAAATATCTCGGTGTCAAATTCTTAAATTTGACGTTTGCGCCTCATCTTAAAATCGTCCGTAACAGGGCCGCGTTCATATTATGCCGGCTATTCCACCTTATAGGCAAGCGGAGTAAAATGTCTCTTAGACATAAGACGACAGTTTACAAAGCCTGCATTCGCCCGGTCATGACTTACGCTAGCGTAGTTTTCGCGCATACCGCGCCCTCCTATCTGTATACCTTACAAACCCTCCGAAACCGTTTCATGCGTGGTGCCACGGGTTGCCCGTGGTACTATCGCAATGTAGATCCCCACCTTGATCTTGATCTTTCCACTATCAAAGCTTTTATCAAAGACGTTTCCATACGTTACTTTGATAACGCCCCCCACCACCCCAACCCGCTTGTTGTGGCGGCCGCCAAGTATACGTACTATACTATACGTTGAAGGCCTTCCACCAACAAAACGGTACTCATCTAGACGTCCTAAACACGTCTAAGATAACCCCGACGATCCCATAACAGTTGCGAACGCCCCCCTGCCCGATCCTCTAAATGACACTAAGTACACATTTACAGAATACTTATACAAAACATGCACACTAGTTTAGGTTTAAGACACCGTACTCGTAGAACAAGGGTACGAAGAACCGGTTCACACGCGCTCTATACCAGGTACAGACATGTACCTGGGCGCTTCTCTCCTCCTCCACGGCCCGGTCTACCCGAACCGGGGTCCGAGCCTTTAGAGGCGCCCTCGGGTGGTTCCGCTCGCCGATCCGATCCGAACCCTTCGGAGAATCTAGTAGGGCACGGGGACGCGCACTAGCGCGCGGTGCCGTTCCCTCTAGAAAACCTCCGAACGTGATTCGTTTCACACGGCTTGAGAAAACCTTTGAGTTTCTCGCCGCCCCCAAACAATCCCGGTGTAGCTGAAAACGCTGTCTGAGGCAATCAGCAATCTCTCTCCAAAAAAAAGAACAATGAGCTGGTGATAGATGTGATTTAATCTTATTAGAAAATGTTTCGTTACAAGACGTTTAGCCAGTGGAACGGTTACTACACGAGCTGATGATGGTGTGATGATGATGATTAAATAAAGATGCATATCTTTATTTAAACTAAAATAAGGATTCTGGACCTTACGAGGATATATGGAGGATTTCCTTTGTACTCACGGCTGGTGTAATACAGTATCCCGACCCAAGGGTACTCTTTGATTGGCACATTCCCGACCAGCACGTCAGGAGAATTGTCTATGCCACAATCCATAGTATCCAACTTCACACCAAACGCCGTTGGCACTATACAACAAAATTAAAAACATTAACAACAAGGTCTTCGATTGCTGAAGTTAAAGAACTTTCGCAAAGGCCAGTCATCGGATGTAATGTATGATGTAGTCACAAGCCGTCCCTATGTATCCATCCATAGGGACGGCTTGTGCCCCAGCAGTTGCGACATAAAATGAGCTGGTGATGTGGTGATTTAAACATAACAAAACACACACACACATCACGGGCTCCTCTGAAAATCAGCGTTGCATTAGCAGTCGTTAACAACCACTAGTTTATTGGGTCCGCATGCTGGTTTATGTTTCATTCTCCATGTGGTCTATCCATCCGTAGGGAAGACTCTTGCCCCAGCAGTGGGGACATAAAATGAGCTGGTGATGATGATGATGATGAACATGGGTATATTTTCACTAAATCACTACATAGTAGGTATAAAACAAAGTCGCTTCCCGCTGCCTGTCTCTATGTATGTATGTACTCGTATGTGTAGATCTTTAAAACTACGCAACGGATTTTGATGCGGTTTATTTTAATAGATAGAGTGATTCAAGAGGAAGGTTTATATGTATAATACATGCATAGAATTGGACCCGGTACTCAAGCGGACGAAGTCGCGAGTGGGCCGCTAGTAATAATAATAAAATGAAATAAACAATAGTAAAGAAACATACCTTTTCCTAGCGCCAAACTGAGTATAACCACTGCAACGGAAAACTTGTTCGTTTCAAGACACATCTTTGTTATCTAAAATTCGTTAGTTATTATTAAACGAATGTTTTAAAAAAATATCTACCTGTGCTGTGGTTAAATTGTACTTCTCGCAAAGATCGTTATCGTAATGAACAATACTTTAATTGCCGCGACATCTTTAAGTTGTAAACAAACCTCTTAAAATATCAACATAGTCTCGGATTCATATTTATTATCGTACCGGATAAATATATTGTGGAATGCTTGTTTTTTTTTATAAACGGATATAAGTATCGAATACTTTTACTTGGCATATTGAATACAATACGGGGTACGGGGAGCGATTTCTGAATCTAAAATTAAATCATGAAATAAAAAGTTTTGGTTCACTTTACTTTATATTACAAGTGAATTAAACTACTTAAAACTTAACTTATAAAAATTATAAACTATAACTACTACTAATTAAAATAAGAAATTTGCCCCAACCAAATTCCCATTCCCATCAGGAAGAGTACCCAGTAAGCTGGCAGCGTTGAAAATAAATAAAATTAAGTTTTGCATTATTTACAGTTTGATTATTAAGATGCATAGCGCAGGCTTATTTGATTACCAAAAAAAGCAACCAGTTGTTAATTTGTACAGTTGGATCAAAAATGAAATCGGGCACATGGGCAGGCGTCTATAATAACGACTTCAAGCATAGTCAAAGCATGGGAAAATTTGCCACTGTTTACCAAGCAGAAACTTTCGCAATTCTCCTATGCTCAAAGTAGAATATTTAGCCATGAAAAAGCGTAATATATTCATTCTGAGTGACAGCCAAGCTGCGCTCAAGTCACACATATCACCCCGGATCGACTCAGACCTTGTTCTAGAAACCACCAAAGCTCTAAACAAGCTAGGTTGACATAACAAGGTGAGATTGATCTGGGTCCCAGGCCATATGGGAATCCACGGCAACGAGATAGCGGATGCACTTGCCAGGAGGGCTCGGAGACCCAGCTCATTGGTCCTGAGCCGTTCGTGGCACTTGCACCAAGTACCATTAACAAGGCCTTAAAAGATTACATCGCAAACAGGCATAGCATCGAATGGAAAGAGCAGCCGGGTATGAAACACTCCAAATCCTTTCAAGGCGAAAACGCCTTAGGACGGAGTAAGTTCATATGCGGAGGCAGTAGAAGGCAGGCCCGACTAACCATCGGTGCCTTGACAGGGCACTATGCCATAAAACAAATGCTTCACAGAATGCATCTATCAACAAATAGCTTGTGTAGGGCATGTGGAGAGGAAACGGAGTCAATGCAGCACCTACTGTGTGACTGCGACTCCTGGGGTCGGCCTATCCGAAGCCGGAGGACTTCTAGCTCTTCGCTCTTAAAGACGTGGCCAAACTTATGGCATCTATCTTTACAGAGGAAGAAGAGTGAAAGGATAGGGTTGCACAAATGATCCCGATGGGTCGAAGTGTTACTACGAGAGGGAAACCTCAGCAGGTGGGTTACTCTTGAAACACAATTGCAATAATCAATTTCCAATTAAAAAATTCAAAAGTTGGCACTTTTAAAAGCGATAATAACGCTACATTGGAATTAAATTGCGTGAAAATTGAGTGAACAAATTATTATCGAGATGGGGCGTTCCGAAATTGCAAACTTATCCATTGGGATCGATACATATTAATCGCATTGGAATTGTATTGAGATTGGGTTTGCGTCAAGAGTAGCCTACCTGGCCCTACTAAGATAAGATAAGATAAGATAAGCGAGCGATCACTGAGTTGGTTGTTTTTTTCGGTAATAAGCCTTCCGTTCGAGTATTTTCGGTAATAACCAGTGACTTTGAACAAGAGAAAAAGCACTTATAATTGATATCATAGCGTGAGAGTTAGTTACCGGTTTAAAAATCGGCCCCTGGGTGCCTAGTATGAGTTTCATTCGCCATTCGATCACGTTAACCCACTTAGCTGACAAGGTGTTATAACACCTCTAAAAACAGTATATAGATGTACCCTAAGTGTGATACTTTAAAGTTTCATTTACAACAACACAAACGCCTGCCCCCCAACCGCCTAACTCTCTCGCTTTCGATCGCTTTGAAGGCGAGGCCCTCGCGTCATCTTCCAATATAATATCGAAATATAATATCGAATAATATCGAAAGCTATAGCTTTCGATATTGCTTTCATATAACTTTCGAAATGACAAGTAGAAGATAGAGAAGTCTTATACCACCGTCTTTTTTGTTTAAGGCGACTAGGGATGCACCATATAAAAAAGGGCAAACTTCTCTATTAAGTGCACCTTTCAACAAAAAGTTTGAAAGTCGCGTCAGAGATTCCAAAAGCAGTCGCCCGTTGTCACCTGCAGAGGGAGAAATAAGCTCCTTAAAGTGTTCAGGACGAAGACCATCCAATCCAGCAGCTGAACCACTCTGAAAAGACCCAATGGCCTCCGACACTCCAGACACTGTAACGGAAAGGAAAGGACACGAAGAGTCTGGTTCTGGAGGTAACGAGAGTGGTCGTGATGGCGAAGGGTGTTGACCCCTCAAAGCATCAAGCGTTTCATTGGTCCGGGGAGCAAGGGAGCAATCGGAAATCAAAAGTCGCGCGGCACCTCTCAAATCGCCGTCATGAACCTTGGTCGTTATAGATTTATATAAAGACAAAGGTTTTGTCGCTGAAAACGACCCGTCAGCCAAATAGCAATTATTACCCTCTATATTTTCCTTGACCTTGGTGGTGAGCGAACGCTTATCATCGCAATCGGGCACTCTCAATGCAGTGTAAGCGAAAGTAAGCAAAGCCCACCAATCCTCAACGCTATTCAAATCTATACATGCATTCACAAGCTGCGAAAGTTTACCTGCAGCTGAGCATCGCGCTCCCTTTGGAATATGCTTAAGAACGCGAACGGATTTTTTCAAGCTACTTAACTTGTTAAGGTCTATGGGGCCGACTTGAGTGGCAGACTGCATAGACACCGGGTCCAACCGCTGAGATTGACTATCTTTATGCTTACGACCTATGTGAATATTCAACCCATGAGGTGTCGCGAATTGTCGAGAAGACCCGGGGCAGTGTGGGCAAGTAGCTCTAGGGTCAGTCATAACTGAACATTAAAACAAATTAAATAAAAATAAAAAAAAAGAATTAAAAAAAATAAGTATGTACACTTTTGTTTATCATAAGCATTAAGGTATCTATAAAATAACATTAAATTATTAAAAATTAAAAATGTAAATTAAAATGTGGAGAAATAAATAAAGGAGATAATAGTAATAACAATTACAATTTGATACGAGTCGAGTATATATATAGCAGCCCAAATAAACAAATGTATAAGAAACAAACGCAATGTCAAAGTACTAAATAAACAGCTACTCATTATAAAACCCCTATCAGCAGTATCTCAGCTCTGTACCTACTTATTAAAAGCATTATATTATTGCATTGTTAAAACATTACATTTTACATATAAAGTCAACTATTGAAATTTTAAATCATACAATTAAACAAGTACATAAAATATGATCAAATTGTCAGGATTGAAAAAAAAAAAAAAAAATTATGAAATGTCTAATAGAAAAACATACTAACATTAACAAAAATTAAAAAAAAAGGGAAAAAATTTAAAAAAGAAAAAAAATACCCTTAAATGTCAAAAACAAAATTAAATCGTTGCGCCCCGTTCAGCTGGATTCGATCTTCGGTCTTCATGAAATCTTATAGATTTCGACGGTCACACCCGACGGCGGAGCCAGCATGCATACAATGTAAACTTGCGAATTTTGCGACTTCTTATTCCACTTGTCTTGACATTACGAATGCGTCTGGCAGATTATAAAATGTGGGTGTTTCTTCACACTTTCAAACACGGGCTGCCCACATTAATGAAATAAAATGTAAAAAGTAAGCCTGCTTAATTTCTCAATTATACTCAATATTCAAATTGTCCCACTCCGCACCAGTAGCAGGGATCCATCAAATATTTAGGATCATAATACAATTCCGATTCACTTATCTGTGCTTTAAATTTTGCACTTCCCGTTGCTTGCCTGCCACTTGCCGTCCAAATTCTTCTGTTGCAATTTTATAGACAATCCTTTGAAGATGAAGCGGCGAACAATTATACTCCTTATTTAGGATATTAACTTGGATATTAACACCACTAAAGTTGCATAATGCACTTAAATATATTTTAAAACATTAAAATTGTACGGATCACCTTGTTTACACCGGCGGTGTTGCCAGTTCACTTTCCACCACTTTTTAAATCCACATCTGAAATTTTGTTTTCGTTAACGTGTTCGAACGGCGAATGGTTCTCGCACTAAGCCCAGCACGAACTACTATCGAAATCGTAAAGTTCAAGACATACTAATGACATAAACATACTAATGAGGAGCTCGATGGCGCTGTGGTTAACGCGCCCGGCCCGGTCTGCGAGTGCTGAGGTTAAGCAACTTTCGCAAAGGCCGGTCATAGGATGGGTGACCAAAAATGTATCATCTCGAGCTCCTCCGTGCTTCGGAAGGCACGTAAAGCCGTTGGTCCCGGCTGCATTAGCAGTCGTTAACAACCACCAATCCGCACTGGGCCCGCGTGGTGGTTTATGGCCCGTTCTCCCTATCCATCCATAGGGAAGGCTCGTGCCCCAGCAGTAGGGAATTAAAATGAGCTGATGATGATGATGAATGACATAAAATCTATAAAATGAATTTTGTCGACTGCTTGACGGACGTTGTGGCGCTGTATCAGTTTCAATACAATATTCCTATTTTACGCTACGATACGAATACGATAGTTGTTTGTGCTACTGATCATCATAGAAGCTAATTGAGACTTATCAGATATGATCGCTGAGACTCTTCAGATAAGCTATCTGAGACTCATCAGATAGGCTAACTGAGACTTACGACGCTAAATAGCGACACGCATGAGACGCGCGCATGACTTCACAAATATAAATAGACTCCCGGACTCCTAAACCGAGCCACCTAGCATAATGAGCAGTGATCGGAATAGGTAGGGCTAATTCACCTAAAGTTTGAAAAACGGACAAAAATAATAAAGACATCCTTATGACATCAGATTGGCTATCTGAGACTTATCAGTTGTTGCAGTGTAAGCAACAATCGCTTATGTTAGGCTACTTAGATGATGATAACTAATGAAGTGGCCTTCTGTAAACATTATATTTAGGTGTATGAAGTTATGACAATCAATATAAATAAATTTCTTAATAATTTAAAAAATATATTAAAAACTATTTTTTTATTTATTCTTACACAATAATATTAAATTTGAACATGGTAAGACATACAAAGTTTTTGCAGTATATTCTTTTTCAGTTTTCATTCAGTTTATCATGTACGGTTTTTATCATGTAATTAGTAATTAATAAAAAAACTTATGTTCATCACTTTCTCATTATTCATCACTGAAGTTGAAACGTTTTTAATTATATTTCAAGCATTTCTCATGCCTGTAGTTTTTCTGTAAGCACTAAAGTGTTCTAAATACTGATATATGGTGTCTATGGGTGTGTATATTTCATTCATTCGGCTGAGAAGATGCTGTGGGGGCTGCACAGGTATAGTGGGCCCAAGGAGGCCTTGTAGGAACTCACGAAGGAGGCCCCATACTGCATTCGCCATTACACATGGCCGATACTCAACCTGAAAGCAATTAAATAAAAAGTTAAATTAACAATAGTATAATTTTTAGGAATAGGGCTGTCAATATGGGCAATTATTCGCATATCTTGTGTAAGCTTCTCATTAATATATTTAAGAAAAGTATAGGGGATAGATTGCAGCCCTGGGGTACACCGGCGTTTACTGTATAAATTGTAAAGTGCAATTATTTTGGTACACGAATTTTAAACATTTACGAAGAAAACCTATCTAAAACTAAGCAGGCAGATTCTTATAAATTGCAGCGAAGATCTTTGTGCCAGACCATGTCAAACGCCTTGTCAATGCCAAGATTGATAGTCTGATAGATAGACTAACCATCAAACAAGAAATTGAATTGAATTGAATTGAATTGATTAGATTTACCACTCACGTCAATAGCTCTACATGAGAGGTGCATTATGCATACCATAAGATCACTGACCATTCCATCTTAATCCATTCAGACCTCCTTTTTAGCTACAAACCTCTTTAACTCAATTGTAAGTAAATGATATGATCAGCTCGATGGTACAGTGATAAACACGCTCAGTCTGCGACTGCTGAATTTAATCAACTTTCGCAAGGGCCAGTCATCGGATTGGCGACCAAAATTTATCATCTCGAGCACCTCCATACTTTGGATGATATGTAAAGCCTATAAGTCTCCGCAGCATTAGCAGTCCGCACCGCAATGTGCCCGCATGGTGGTTTCTGGCCCTTTTCCCAGGGGTGTTTCCATCGATTATACTCTATTTGAATCATCATAATAAAATTAATTTATATAATTTTTATACTTATATGATAGCCTTTATCAACAGTGTCCTACAGATAGCAAACAGCGTTGCGTTAAATAGATCACTAAGTTCTTATTTAGAGTATCTTGAGTGTGTCATGCTCTCTTTACTGTCTCTGCGGTGGTGGCGTGTGCGTCGGGTTGCTACGTTCCCTAAAATATGGTTGAGCGAAGCGATGGCTGATTCATATGTCATACTCGTGAACGGGTGCCGCCTGTGGAGGCTGGTCTGCTCACGCATACTTATCTTATTTTTAGTATTATTCACTATAGTTTGACCTTGTTTTTCTTAAACAATTTTTGACTTTTACGAGAGTACTGTAGTGGTACTGTATGACATTGTGGAAATTGTAACCTGATGTAAATTTGTTAACGTATATTTTTTATTTTGTGTGTTTTTTTTTACATGTTGTGGTTGTCTTCTATATTTTTTGTGTTTATTGTAATGGAAAGTGTCCTGCTATGATAGGGCATTTTCCAAAACTTTTGACACTGTAAGGGAGAAAAAAGCTGGACACTTGCTGACTTTCTTGCCGGTTCTTCTCAGTACAAGATTGGGAGATCTTGTACTGAGAAATCACACACACAATGAGACATCGGTTCGTAAGTCTTTACGAACCGATGGCATAGTGACATTCATAAGAACTAAGGACTTGTAGCCTAAACTGAATAAATGATTTTGAATTTTGAATTTTGGATAGGGAAGGCTTGTGCCTCAGCAGTGGGTACATAAAATTAGCTGTAGATGAATTGAATATTAAATTAAATTAAAATCAACTCACCTCAACAAGGATGCCTTTAAAGTTTTGATTCATGGTCACGGAGCCCAACTTAACACAGAAGTCTCCTAATTCGAACCGAGGCCCTTTGCTCTCAATCTTAGTCTGTTTCTTAGATGTGTAATGCTGTGACAGTTTCATCATGAGCAGGTCGAAGAGCCCGTCTGCAATGACATGTATGTTCTTCGCTCCACTCTCGAGGATCGAAAACACAGATGCAGGCTGTTCAGAGTTGTGCAGTATGTGCACTGTTTTTGTTGTACCTGTGAAATACATAACATCTTTTATACTTAGAGTGGTATCTTACAAAGTCTTTTACTTATTACCTGGTAGAGATTGGCAAATGATATAGCCCAATGAAGACAGATGGAGGAGGTGAAAAGCTACACAGAAATCAAGGACATAATATGAACCACAGATATGGTAATATTTCACAAAAAACACATAACACTCCACACAAGCACTTTTTAGCAGCAGAGTAATTAAAGCCTGGAACAGATTGCCTGATGAAGCGGTATCAGCACAATGAATAAACCAATTTAAAAATAGGCTGGACAATCATTTAAAATTATAAAAAGAGATGTAGAGAGAAGAAAACAGGATACAGACTAGACCAGTTGTCTCAACTGCCTGTGTTAAACACTATTAATAATAAAGTTTCTGTAATAATGGCATATATTTACTTTTTTATTCATCTTACAAACTATTTTTTTGACGACGACCTCCTTGGTCGAGTGGCTTGCACACCGGTTTTCATGGTGTCGCCATCTCTGAGGTCCCGGGTTCGATCCCCGGTCGGATCAATTTAGAAATACCTGTTTTTCTAAATTGTTTTCGGGTCTGGGTGTTTCCTATGTATAATAAGTATGTATTTAAGTATATTAAGTATGTTTATCCGTTGTCTAGTTAACCTTATAACAAGTTTCTTAAGGAAGCTTTTCTTGGGGCTAGATAATTGGTGTGAGTGTGGGAAACATTTTTTAAGCCAAAACAAATACCTTGAAACAAAAAATTTTGAAAAATTGTAACAATGAGTGATGTGCATGGCCACTGGTTAAATTTTATTTTGTTGGTACTGAATAGCTGAATTAAAAATAGAAGGAACTTAAAATTTTACTAGATGTCTTAAAATCTAATGTGAAACATGGCAGACCACCCAAGGCAGACGCCATCATCTGGTTGCTGGTTGCCTAACTGTATTAAATGAAAGCAGCCCTCAAATTATTTTGAGTATTTAATCACCTCTGTGGTGTAGTGGACTAATGGTCTCAGACCCAAAGACTGGACTGTACTCTGATTGGTGGTAGGGCTTGTTTGTCCGCTTGGCTAGTTACCATTATCTTGTCTAAATATGTTGCTATAACATCAATGTTTGTGGCTTTGTTGTGTTCCGGCAGCTAGAGATAAGATAGCCAATGCCTCGGTAGTTGAGAATTCCGGGTGAAGTCGCTTCTACCTTCGGCCTTATCATCACCTAAGATCAGGTGAGATGAAGGTTAGGGTGTCGCAAAGGGGGTGCAGGACTTAGAAAATTTTCGAGCAAAAATACACTCATAACTTTTTTTCACAAACTGATGAAAAACATAGACCATCAAAAAGAGACAAAAAATCCAATTAAAAAAAAAAAACTTAAAAAAAAATTTAGAAAATTTTCAGTTGATTTTTATATGGAGCCGACACTTAGAAAAATTTGCGATATTTTTGTATGCAGTTTGGACTTGTAAAATTTTTCACTTGGTTCCACGTTGTGTCGCAAAGGGGGTGCAGGACTTAGAAAATTTTCGAGGAAAAATTTAATTTTTCACAAACTGACGAAAAACAGCTATCAATAAGAGATAGAAGAAAATCCAAAAAAGTGCAAAAAAATTGTGAAAAAAAACTTAGAAAATTTTCAGTTGATTTTTATATGGAGCCGACACTTTTTTTAAAAAACATAGCTATCAAAAAAAAAACCAAAAGTAAAAAAAGTAAAAAGTAAAGTTAATTAGGTTAGGTTAGGTTAGTATGTTGACCAAAAACGCGCGAGCCGAGCGAGCGGAGCGAGCGTGCCGCGGCAGCGGCCGGCGAAGCGCCAGAAACGACGTTTTTGTACGTGCGACGTTTTTTTTTACATACTTTCAAACACTACTATGTTTTTCGTCAGTTTGTGAAAAAAAAGTTAGAGTGTATTTTTCCTGCACCCCCTTTGCGACACCCGGACCGAGATGAAGGTTATGTGCTTAACTGTATGGTTTCTTTTTAAATTAGCCCTCTTCAGGCACTTACCCATTTGAGGGTGGGATAAGTAGCTTTCACAATCCACGAGGAACTGGCCTTGTTGTGACGCGCCAAGAGCTAATATACGCTTTGTTAGTAGCTCTATTACAAAACCGCCAGTCTTATTTTCCGGTACAGGGTATTGTTGTAAACTGAAAAAAGATGTTGCGATTAAATAATTACAGTGACATAATTTTAATGAAAATGTATAATGACGCATTAAACTTACACTGTAACCCCCATAGTTATAATTTCTTTGTTAACTAATAGTTTGTCAACTTTTAAATCTTTAAGAGGTTATGTTTTCTTATTACACTATTAGCCAATAAAATTGTTTTGAAAGAAAACTAATAACTAGTTTAGTTACAATTTTAACCATGTAAACAAATTGAATTCAAAATATTCTCAGTTCTAATTTCTAATAATCCGAGAACGGCAATCAAAACAAACTAAATTTGCTAAATAAAATTTGTTTGCAATTATTTATTGCAATATATTGACATGATATTGACATTTGACATTGACACTTAAATATTAGGTTTGGCAAAGAGGTCAGTAGATTAGTCCTCAGTTGTTTCTCTTGATAGATTATCATCAATGGTGGGTGACAAATGAAGATTAAGATTAATGAATCAATAAATATTGGTGAAATTGTGAAAAAAATCACATTAGGGTACATAAAACAAAAAGAAAAAGATAATAAATCAATAAAAGATGGTCGAACAAAACAAGAAAATGTCTTGTAAAAGAACACAAACCACTTTTATTTTATTGGTCGTCTAAAGGTTGGCTGTCATGAAGAACAAATATCGTCGAATGATTTACCAAATAATTTTAACGTTCACTATTATTACCAATGAAAGTCTTTCAGTGAGGACAATGAAAACATATTTATGACGTCATGCGACCTCGCTGTACCAATGAAAATTCGACAAATAATTTCAATGGTAAATTGACAAGTGCGGGGCCCCATAATTTACCAAGTATTTATTTACATCAAAGCCAATTAAAAATTGGTCATTGATATCCGAGTAGTTTTACAATAAAATACAAAGTTGAGCATTTTCGTTCGCAAGCAGATTTTTAATGTTGTGTTGTGTGTTTTGTCGATAATTTTGTGAGCTCTTTTTATTTTAAATTGAATAGGTGCGATCAAATCACGAGTGATTCTTGTTGATTATCTAATATACCTAAATCGTAGAGAACAATTGGATGATTGAAAATGATACCAGATAACGTGACGTTGATTGTTAAGGCGCCTAATCAACAGATTGAAGATCAGAATATAGAGTGTCAATCGTCATGGAGCGTTCGACAACTTAAAGGACACCTTTCTGAAGTTTATCCCAGCAAACCGGTAAGAGTTAAAGCTCGCTTATTATACTTTATTTATTACGTCATTTCTCCTGCTATATTAATTCATGGACTGTTTATTAGTCTTGCATCACTGTTTATCTAGTTATCTTAAAGAGATAGCTTTAAAGCGATACCACAAAGGCACTAAATAAGAAGAGCCACAGGAGGTAAGCTTCATACTAACACGCTCAAGCAACGCACACATAGATAATCTCTCACTGACATGACACAAATTCCACAGAGTTCAGTATGTATTAAGGAGCGTGCAGATGACGGACTTTGTCCGCTGACTTATAGGTGTCCTTCGTGCGTGTTTGTCGATGAAGTTATAAGCTATCTAGTCTGTTGCACAAGAAAGTTGGCAGACAAAAGATCGTCGTCTGCGCACTCCCTTATGCTTACCTTCTGTGGGCCTCCTTATTTCGTGGGTTTACTCTCAAAATTAGTGTAGAACCTAGTTGTGGAACATTATTATATTTCTACATTGTTGAATGAAGTTTAAGATAACATTATTCTGGGACATACAATAACATAGCTTCTATTTAAACAATGTGCTAATGTTTGGATCAACCAAAGAATAACATAGAACAATTATTATTTGTTATCTCATTAATGTGGATTTTACTGCTTTTAATACTGATCAGATAATTTCCAAACTGATTATGGTATTTTATCAATTACTCATGTAGTCAAGTGTGTAATGGATAAAAGCAATGAAAATAGCTATTATTTACATATGCAATAAGATAGATATGTTTATTAATCAATTTGTAAAATGAGCACCTGTAATAATTATTTGATTACTTAATGGAATGAAATTGGAATCTCTTTGAACTAAAGGTCTACTAGATAGACCTACTAATGGTCACTAGGTACTGTATTTGTGCTAGCTGAGTTCCTAAACGGGTCTGAGCAGGCATTTGTGTGTTGTTATAAATGAACCTCTATAAGTATTAATATTAGAGTACATCTATATAATACTTTTAGGGCTGTTCTAACACCCTGTCGTCAAAATGTGGTTCATTTTTATATAGACAATGTGTAAGGTTTGTAATATGAGTCTGCTGCTATCATAAAGGCGAGATAATAAGATCTGACCCAATTATTTTTATGTAGAACTATGTTGAAAACACTGTTAATGAATTGAATTTAGAAACAAATATTTCAACATGTATTATTCCATAGGGTTGCAACGTTTTGCCAAAAGGAAGTCAAAATTTTGGTCCAATAGTTCAACAGAGTGAAACCACAGTTTTAAAAGCATACGGTAAAACTGTACATTAGCGTAACCAAAATTGGGGGGTTCACATCCAGCGGCTTCCCCTGACCTTCACCAGATCGTAATTAATTAATTTATCTTATCTTATATAAGATAAATTTTTATTGCCATAAAATTGTGTAAGATCTACCGTGAAGGGCAGCCCCGTGCGCGTACTGCGTGTTTTAAACGTTTTTTAAACGTAATTAACGTTCAGTGATTTCTATTGAATATAATGGTGCATACACATCGTTCTGTGTACGGTTGTAAGTCGACGTCAAAACACAACAAGAATTTAAAATTTCATATATAATTTCCCCGTGACGCAAGTTAAGTTTTTCCTATAATTTCGTAATAACTTGTACTTTGTCTTTGTTGGAATGTATGTAGCTACATGGATAGTAAAATGTATATTGTTGGTGAAGTCCAGGGTACTCCAACTACAAGAATAAATGACCGAATTCTTGTGCTCCAACAACACAATGATTAAATAGTTTTTTTATCTATTTTGCCAACTTCTCATTAATTATGGCAGCATTGCCCCACATCAAAGGCAATGCCCTACTGTATGAAATAGTAATACTGTGGTCTTCCTATTAAATTCTGCCGCTTTAAGTTTGCCTTATGTGATATGATAATAGTCATGTAATAAAATGAAAACATAAAATATTTATTTAATTATCTAGTTTATAATTTTCTTAAAATTTAATAAAATAGTAAATTTTAGCACCTATTTAATACCTAGTTAAATTATTTAACTACATGTTGTGAAATGTTTTTATCAATTCCACACTTGTTAGGTATGCTGCTGTAATTTGGTGTTACACCGATAACATTTTAACGAGTTGCACCAATCAAAATAGTGTTCATGTTTATAACATATTCTGGAATTAGTTAAAAGTGAATGGTACACACTATAACGAGTTGTGTTATTTTTTAATATTAACAAATTAAAATTAGGTGACAGAATATGCATTTAACACAACATTTGAACAGTTCAATCAACATTTGAACTATGAACTCATTTTATAAATACTTAGTTATGATAAGTGTCATGCTACGTGTATGATGTACATGAAAGAAAGATATTGTTGAAATGGATAATTATTAATACTATGTTATTTAGATATCAAATGCTGCATTTGCAAAACTTTGTGCTTCAAAGGCTCAATAATAACTCAGTAATTAATCTTTGTCTAGCAGTGCATTAGTATAGGCTGATGATGATGATGAATTAATCTTTCGCCCATTATCATCCCATATAATCACCCAGGTGGTACGTTGATGATGATGGCAATCTATTTAGCAAGATGGATCGTCAAGATGGGCGGGATGAGGGCGAGACGACATCGTCGAAGTCTCGGGCCCGGCCGAGCATATAAATGTTGCGCAAAATTGTGATAAATGACAAATACCTATTAGATAGGATATGGTCACAAAATAAGCAGACAGCAACTCACTCATAGACCCTTTGCAAGGACACGGATTTCGGAACGGCTCAGGTAGGCTACTCTTGACGCAAATTCAATCTCAATACAATTCCAATGCGATTAATATGTATCGATATTGGGATAAGTTTCGCAATTTCGGAACGCCCCATCTCGATAATAATTTGTTCACTCAATTTCCACGTAATTTAATTGCAATGTAGCGCTATTATCGCTTTTAAGTGCCATTTGAATTTTTTAGATTTGGGATTGGAAATTGATTATTGCAATTGTGTTTCAAGAGTAACCCACCAGAAGAGTCCGAGCGCAGCTGTTGCGAAATTTCGTCAATTCCGTGTCCGTGAGGGGTTGTCTATGTGTGCGTTGATCGAGCGCATTTGTATAAAGCCGGCTCCACATGCTTGGTGTTTGCCGCAAACACAAACAAAGTCACAAACAGCGACCACAAACACCCAACACAAACAGGCATCCTCAAGTTGGCGAACGTGCTAGTATATTCCGGATCGGCAAACATGACGGACGACGAACTTGTGGCAGCTATTAGTTTCGGGTTGACTTATTTTTATTTTAAATTCAAGGAAAACAACAATAAAAGAAAATGAAGAAAACAAAGACGTTGGTGGATGATCAAAATTCATAAAAATCGTAATCCGCAACCCGCAAGCTCGCGCGCTGTACTGATTGCTACCGAGCGTATGGAGACGTCGCAAACAGTTTGCCGAACATCCTTTGATTTGTGAAGAAAAACCGACACCGACGCCGAACACTGGCGAACACAAACACAAACAGGCAAACAGAAACAAACACTCGTCCACATGTTCGTGTTTGTTGTTTGGTGTTCGCTGTTTGGCGTTGTTTGCCATGCATGTGGAGCCGCCTTTAAGCTTTGCAGTCTTTTTATTTTGTGATTTAGTGTAGTTGACTGTGGATGAAAATTATTATTGTTTGAAGTCCTACCTTGAACTATTTTGGTTACTATCTACATAGATAGTGTTTGTGACAATATATGTATATTGCACATAAGATACGATACCAAAACAGTTCTACGCTATTCTCATTGAAAATAACGTGTTCTTTCTTACTCCTATCAGAGGTCAGAAGAACAGAAGATCATTTACTCGGGACAGCTGTTAGATGACAACACAATACTCAAAGACGTGCTCCGCATATATGAGAGTCAGATAGCACATACTATGCACCTGGTTTGTACACCAAACAGGACAATGCCACCACAACAGAAAACTCAACCCCCAACAGCAGAACAACCGACCACTGAAGAAGGTCTGAGGCAAAGGAATGTGACCGTTACCAGTGCAACGAATACTGTCACAACAGAAGCGGTGCGACCAGAAATGAGGCAGAATGATCAGAA